>VZRQ01005615.1:263256-323922 GCA_013397975.1 Machaerirhynchus nigripectus | reverse complement strand
TCCCTGGAGGTGTTCAAGCAGCATCTGGCTCTGGCACTGGCACTGGGTGGTATGATTTAGTGGTTCAGGGGTTACAGGTGCAGTGCTGTGCAGATGGGTAGACTGGATGATCTTGAAAGCATCGACCTTGATGATTCTGTGATTAATACTAAATGACTTGTGAAGTTTTCCTCAGGGTAGGAAAGTTTGCTTTGGCTTTTGTTCCTCACCCTCTAATCCAAGGAATCTATTCTCTCTGGAAATACTTATTTTATATTCTGGCATCAGATGGCTGTTCAGTCTATATCGTAACTCTGCCCACTTTGTACTCTCTCTTTCAGCATTGAAATAGAAAAATTATCCTACTGTCACATTCCACAGTGGGAAACTGCGGAGGGTTCTTTTTCAACAGATTTTTCTACGACAAAGTCAAGCCCAAACAAGGTAAATATATCTGAGAACTGTTCATTGGTAACAAAACGTGCATTGCCCTACTAAAGAAAAATAAAAAAGGCAGAAGAGGGGGAAGGAAAAGGACAAGGAAAAGGAAAAGGAAAAGGAAAAGGAAAAGGAAAAGGAAAAGGAAAAGGAAAAGGAATAGAGGGGGGAGAAAGAGAGAAGAGAGAGAGAAAAAGTGGGCGTTACCACCAGAACTTTGGAGTACGCCATAGACATCCGAGTGGCAGGGGGTGTGTGCACACTGCCTGCTGGAGGAAGCCAGCGCAGCTCTCGGAGCAATGCAGCTTTGAGGGCACAGCTCCTGCACTGACAAGCAGCCAGACATGAGGTGAGTGGATGCTTGGGCAGGAGGTGCAGAATCCTGGACAGGGTTGCAGGAGGATTGTGGTCACGGGCTGGATTGGCAAAGCAGGGTTGGAAGCAGGTAGGAACAAGGTAGGCAGGGACAAAGGAGGTAGGGGTGTCGGGCAGGAGTGCAGGGAGGTAGGACAAGCAAAGGCTGGAGCAGGCAAGGGAGAAGTGGTAGTGCAGGCCACAGGTTAGGCACAAGGCTTGGAGGTGGTCTCAGGTGGTCAGTCAGCAAAGCAAAGTCAGCAAGCCAAGTGCTGAGCCTTGCAGCTTGTGATGCAGTTACCTTTATCACCCCTGGCTCCTCCCAAGGTCTGCTCACTGGCAGGAGACCATTGGCCGGTCAAATGTTCAACTGCAGTCCACTGGTGGGGACTTTTTTCCTGTCAATTGGAGAACCTCTCTAGAGGGCGCATTGTTCTGGGTGCTCTTCTCTTCCTCATGGATGCTGACTGCCTATTCCGTGTGAGACATGAGGTGGCTGCCAGCATGTGTGCAGCCCCTCCCCCCATCCCTCTGGTAATCTTCAAACAATGTTGAGGCATAAATCAAAATTAAATTAGTTCCTCACACCTCCCTAGAGTTCACTTCTCATTATCAGCGAGAGCACAAGCTACCTAGCTAATAACTTTGGAAAATTTCAGGTTTATTTTTAAAAATTCATATAAAATGGGGTATCTGTATGAAATAGTTTTCGGTCTTTTTTCTGGTGCTTTTTAAATTACAAGTCAAGGAAAAATGTTGACACCACACTGCAGTGGTGTAAGTACGTTTCTTCAAAGCCTGTTAAAGGTTAGTATAATAAATGGTCATAAGGCAGTTGTGCTTATTACTTTTCAGTGTTTTTATAAAAAACATTTGCAACACAGGAAGTAAATTATTTGATGTCTTCACACATTTGTTTTCTTACAGACACAGAAGCAGAGGAAGCTTTTGCTCACAGATCAGCCATTGGACCTAACTTCTGATCCAATGAAAATCTTGCAAATGTAAAACACCTTCATTCACAATGTCTATTCAATAATTTAATAATTCATGTCATAACAGTTTTAATTCTGTAAGTACTATGAAGTACATATGTGACTGTAAGCATTTCTGGGAGACACACACTAAATTGCTAATACTAGCACTCAGTATACACAGCCCACCTCTAGACATAACTCAAAATTATAACTCAAAAAAAAATGTAGAGGAGACCTGGAGCAAAATATTTTAATGTAATGAAAATATGTTCAGTGAAGTTCACTGAACGAATATATTTAATTTTTCAAGACAGGATAAACAATAAAAGGTTTAGCAAAAAATACACCAAGAACCTGAAGAAGTCCTTTTGAAGAAGAAAAAGGAAGTATTATTAGATTGAACATTCTATAATAAATAAGTTTATAGGATAAATGCAAGACAGGTGATATTTTTAGTTATATATGAATGTATTATAAGAACATGTCAGTAAAAGACCTAATGCAGGAAGATCTTTAACTTAGTTGTTGCTGGCCAAGAAGAAAACTCTGGTTTTACAAAGCTTTAAATAAAAATTTATATAAAAGTTTAATTCCTACTTTCAGTTTGCATATTTAAAGAGACAATAATTTGGTTTTAGATGTTCTTGTAGAATGAAGTTAGCAAAAATGAAAGTAGAAGAAAAGAATTTGAGTAAAAATAGAAATTTAATTCACCAACCCATGCTGTCCTTGTGCATTTATTTATTCAATCAACCAGAATTTCATCACTTCAATATTTCAGAACCTTCTCCATGTGCATGTCATGTTTGGAAGCAATTTTACAAAGCTGTAATAAATTTTGTACTTGGATGCTCATTTTGCCCCTTTTGTGAAAGATGTACTGCTGATCACATTTAAGCTGGTACATTTACTCTTACTTTAGAAATCTAGCTCACAATATTCAGTAACATGGTGTGGATGTACTATGGTTTATATAATGCAACACCTAGTGGAAACCAGATTCTGTGCATTCAGTGTAATAAGAATTTTACCTAAACATTCCCATTCAAATGTTTTGAACTTCAGCTGAACATTCAGGAGGCCCTGGTGAGGGCATTGTCTCCTCTCTCTGTGATGAATTTGTTCTGTTAACTCCCTTTAGTTACATTTTGTAGTGTTAACATATATATGAACAACAGAGCTCACTGTCACAAGAAATCCATATAATGGTTAATTTAATGCTGACACAAGAAACTGATACCCATATATGTCTATATTAAAAAGTATAATCGTGCTTCGAAGTATTGAGTATATACAGCAGTAATGATTTACTTGGGGTGATCATAACTGGAGACAACTGTCAGATAAATGAAGCTCCACAGTTCTGAGTTTAAACCAGTTTGAGAGATTAGAATGAGATTCATGCAGGTTATAATGCTTTCTTTGTTTGAGATTCTTGCAGAATTTTGGCATGTTCACTGTTTCCTGCTGTTACAAACCAGGACATAGACTAGATGTTTGCATCAGTTCCTGAATGGCAAGTCCAATATGAAAAAAAAGTCTTTCTTCCTTTAAGATAATGGGAAATAATCTAGAAGCTTAGAGGAGACTTATTGAGGCAGAAAATTTTGTTGAAATCAGCCCTTCTAAGTTCTATGTATTGAAGGTAAGAGTAGTATCAATAATAGCTAATTCAGAGTTAAAGCAGGAATTTCTCCAGTGCTCCATGGGCACAATTTTGTGCACTGATTTAACTGCAGTATAGATGAAGTGTAAGTAAGTAGTTTTGAGGGCAGTTTCCCTCAAAGCATTTCTAAGAGAACAGTTGAAACAGCAAATCCATCAATAAAGGAGATACTTGAAGATGAGAACAAACTGGGATGGTTTATGCTTTGAGTTAATGTCATTGAAGGAAAGGTTAATTTTGTGATTATTGCTGTTAACTTTTTCTTACCCCTTCTTTTTATTACTTTTATTTGTCTCCTTCAGGTTGAGATCTGGAATTGCCCTATCTTTCTGTTCCTGTCAAAGATGAAAGGTTTGGGGTTTGTTTTATGAAATATTTCCAAACAAGAAATACTTTAAACAGTTAAATTTTTTTTGTTTGTTCCACCTTTCTTTTTATTGGTACTGCTCTGAGTCAGATCAGGTAATTCTCTGGAAAAAGAAACAAGAAAGGAAGTATTTATTATGCAGTATCTGCCTTCAAACTCCCTCTTCTAAGTGAACATTAAAACATACTGATCTGAGGTTTAATCAGCATGTTTTTTGGTCTTCTCTGACTCATTCTCTTTCTCTTCAAAGTGCTTTGAAAAACAAATTATATATTGATGAAGAAGCCTGTGCAGCCTTGGACTGCGATTAGATGCACTTAATGGAACAGAAAGAGTATCCTGCTGTCATGGTAAAAGACTAGGTACTTTGTTTTTGTTTTAAATCTGTTTGAGTCAAAGCATTTCAGTTGCAGATCAGATGCTATCAAAATGAGATGTTATGTATTTTTTCATTTCAAAGGCATTAAAGTTTGCTCTTTGTGAATTACAAATACAGCAAGTTTTGGATTGCTTTTCAGTAACTGGTGTGGCTTTGCTGCCTCACATAGTTTTGTTAAAACATTCTAGGTTGGCTAATGCATTTGCAGTAGTAGCAGGTTTCCTGAGTCTCCACCAAGGAACACTACAGTGCTCCACCCAGGCAAAAAAATGGCAGAGCAGTCAGTAGTAGATGAGAGCAACAACCTGTTCACCTAAACTGATGAGCAAAATACCAGGTCTGAATTGAGACTAAGTCTTGGGTGACCTATTTTGGAAAAGAAAATTAAATGCTTTTTTTTTTTTTTGCCATCTTCTCCTAATCTCTCACCTACACGGCTTCAGGGCTTCACCTCTTCTAAAGACCTCAGTTCTGCAGGGTGCTGAGCAATGCAGTGCTCTTGCCTAATCTGACAGAAAGCTTGAGTCTCAGTGCCATGTCTTCGATAGGACTCCCTGGAGGCTAAAACTTTGTGTTTGCAAGTAGTAAGTTAGCTTGCAGGGCTCTGTATACTGTGGAAAAGAGCCCAAGCCTTCCTTCATGCCCGGTATTGTGATGCTGTCCATCACACTGCCTAAGTAGGCTGTTTTCTTCATTGTTTTCAGGTATGTACAGTAAGCTGCAATGATTCTCAGGTTTTCCTCAGCCTCAGAAAGCATTTGCCTAACCTGGCTGTAACAAGAAGCAACCCCCTGTAGAAATAAGCCATTCAGCTTGCACTTCAGCTGGAAGAATCTTTTCATTCCCGTTACCTGAGTGCAGTTTTTCAGACCTTCACAGAACACAGTCCGTTCTGATGTGGTCTATTTACTTCATAAAATAGGAAGTCACAGTGCTTTTGTATACATTTGTCTGTACTTCATCTTATGGAAGAGCCTGCCAGAGGTTTAATTTGGTTACATTTTCTTTTCTAGATGAGGTGCCAGAAATTGGGCCTAGAAGCTGAGGTTCTCAGTTTGCTGACAGGAGGAACTCTTATGAGACATAAGGACAGTAAAATACATTAGTTTGTTAAGTGGAAGGGGAAAAGAGAGGAAAAATGAGGGGCTGGATAAAATGGAATGGGATAAGGAATCATTGAACTGATTTGTTACTGAGGAGATTTGGTGCCCGCAGCACCCACAGTGTGCCAGCTACCAGTCACAGGGGAATCGGATTGGGTGTGTCATCTGCCATACGGTAAATTGCTTTTGAAGGGGCTCCCGAACAGCTCTTCAAAACCTGGCAGACTATGAAGGTCTTAGCGCCCATGAAGTTCAAGGCTACCTCAGATCTTTTAACTGGTCAGACTTGCCTTCTCCTACCCAGATTTTGAGGTCAGGTATAACTCTTTGAAGGGTGGGGTCTGCTCAATGAGAAAACACAAAGCACAAACCAAATGTAAACTATAAAAGACTGTCTGGTCTTGTTCCATCCAAAACACGTACAAGGAGGTGGCTCTTCTTTACTTGGGGAAAATGAAGCATCATTTGGCAGTGTCCTACCAAGTGCCCTATAGTGCCCTACCAAAATACTTGAGGAAAGGGTGTCCTCAGATATTTTTTAACTACTTAGAACTCTTCAGTATCACAAGTGTATAAAATCCAAAATTATGTAAAATCCAGCCCTACACTGTGTATGTCATTAGCTCTGCAGAAAGTGTTGATGTAAGTTGGCCTGTACTCTTTTATTTTCCCAGTCCAGACCTTCACTTGGATTACCATACAGAAAAACTTTTAAAAATTTGGAGAGTGCCTTTCCAAAGCCAGGGAAGAGCTATAAAATTCAGCAAATGGGCAAAGATCCCACTGCTGTATGTGCTGCATGATACAGCAGTGTCTTATCTTCCAGAGCATACCTCCATAAAAACCATAAGGAGCACAGTGAAGAATGCATTATCCATTACTGGTTTTTTTCACACCAACTGCTTGTATAAAAACAGATGTCATGAACAGCAATTACAACAAAACTAAAACTTAACCTGAGCAGTAAATTCCAAGAGTAAGGCACCCAGGCTAACTGGCAAAACTAGCTACAAAACAGACAGTTTATCAAGGACAGTCGTTCTGCTGATGTTACAGAAAAGGAGCCTGTTGGGCTCATCATACATTTTGGTTGTGATTTCGTTTAAGTGTGAAAACCTTGATATGTATAAGGACAGACATAAAATTGTATTTAGTCATATTTGATAAAATCATATGCATCCGTGAATCTCCAGACATACTTTATTCTTGGAAGTTAAATGTCACAGAGCTTTGAGATACAGCACTAAGTCATTTCTGTTGAAAACTGTTGAAGTTAGATTGTTGTTAGCATTAGGCTGTTCAAAATAAAAAGAAAGCAAACACTGCTAGAGGAGTCTTGTAATAGTTACTAAGTACTAAACCAGTAAATGAATACTTTAACTGTAGAGTTAAAAATGATACAAATGGTGAGAAACCATCCTTACTTAAGATGTCGAGTATAGATTCTATGATAACTCCACTCCCTTCCACAGCCACATTAATTGAACATCTGAATAGCTTTAAAAGAGTGGGAAAATTAAAGTGTTAATGCCAGTAATTTCCAAGTGCTCTTTAGTTATAAAAAATGAAGTTTCGGAAGTGTATTTTGCTGACCACTGATTTATTAAAATGTCTTGCGCATGAGCAAACTCAAAACTTTAAAATTTTTCAGTGAGAGATTCATATGATTTGCCCAAGTTCATTAGTACCTTTACTAGAACACTGTATAACTGTATTGTATGTGGATCAGTTTAACTTTTTTCCCTAACTCATGGAACACTGAATTCTACCTGTCCATCAAGCTTTTTTGTTTTTAGGAAATGTTAAGGTGCCATAGGAACTGTTGTACTGTATTAAGTCATGTGTGTGTTCATGACCCTGCTAATGTGATTGTAACTTAAAGCTTGTGTTACTGTTTATTCAGAATAATGGGAGGCTGAGAGAAGGCAAGAGTATCACAAAAAAATCCCAAACCCACAATATTTTTTCACTGCTGGGACCGAAGCCCGTTCACCATAGGAGGCTCCCGTGACCAGACAGTCCCTTCTGGACTCCTGCTCACCACACCACAAACTGGGCAATTCACAGCATCTTGCCTCTGGCTCCTGCCACCCAGAGCTCAACCTGCGGCTCCACCGCAGCTGCACACAGAGCTACCTACACCAAATTTATTCCTCCGCACCGAAGTGCTGGAAAACAGGCAGTGGAGGCAGGAGCAATGCGAGCACAAGAAGGATCAAGTAGAAGCTCACAAATAACTTCTCCCCATTTTTAAAGAATTCAGGGTTCTAAATGACTGAATTAGTATCAGTACTGCATGACTCTTATGATTGTCCTGGGACCCAGAGCTGCAAATGAAATACATGACAAAGACTAGGTAAGGCTGAGATTGTAAATCAGGGTGGCTCTGACTCCTGTTTTATCAGAGAATAAATACAGAAGTTTTACCTTCACCAAAATAATTTTATCAAAACCACGTTGCTGTTAAAGAGAAAAGGAAGCATACAAAAGGCTGAAAATCTGCTATGGTACCAGCTGAATCAACTTCTATAATAAAATTACCTGAATTGGGGAAATAGTGTAGTGATTTATACTGTTACTTCTGTTTTGAATGTTGTTGCAGTATTTCATTGTCAAAAAGAACAAAAAGTTCCTGAGTTTATATGGTTGGCTTTAGCTTACATCTAGCCCTGTGCAAGAAATTGCTTAATTTGGCCAGAAAAAAATGATACATGAAGTGGTTTGTTTATTCAACGAAAGGAATTTACATGATTTTTGATGAGGAGAAACTTCATGACTCATTTTAAAAGGGTGTTTGAAAGTTTTAGTTCTGGGCTGGTAAATACCTAGAGAAATAGTAGCTTTTAGGCAAATGCACTTACTTCTGGTATTGGAGTCTTAGACCCATTTGACTTGCCTGCAGAGGGCAGAGCTTGAGGGGAGCACTCAAGCACCTTCCTGGCCCCAACTATAGGAGTCCAGGAGAATCTTAGTGCAAAAGAGGAAAGAACAACGTGGGCACTGGAGGCAGTCCTCAGTCTAATCCATACTGAGGTACAATCTCCTGAAGCAGAGCAGAGGGAATTCCAGGGAGAGTGTGTTTAGTGGGTTAGAATCCCTATAACATTTGGGTTTTTTACAAGTGACAATCTGATGAAAAGTTGGTGGGGGTTATGTCTTAGAAGGAAAGACCTAACTAGGTGAGGACCAGATAGCAGAGGTCACAATTCCCCAGAGGGGCTGAGGTTTGGATATTGCAATTACCATACTAAGTATGGTTTTATAAAGGAGGCACTTGTGTGTTTCCGTCTGTGAAAAAAATACCATATTTGCAGTATTTTGAGCTATGCTAGGGCTGGTTTAGAGCAAGGTTAGCTGCATGGATCTGTGTAAGCAGTTTCCTCAAAATGTGTTGTCTGAAAAAGAGCAAGTACTGCTTGGAAATAAGTAAGAGGCGATGCTGACTGCCTCTTTGGAGGAGCCTTGAATTGTCCATACTCAATGAAGAACTGCAGTACAAGGACAAGGACTGATAGCTCTTGAAAATGAAAATAAAAGTTAAGACACTTGTCTTCCTTGTTGTGAAAAATTCATACAAGAAGACAAGAAGTTCATAGCATTTTCTGTATGTTGTAAATTAATTTTTCTATCCTCTTGATTTTTTGCTTTACTGGAAGCATTGTCAGTAGATATTAGCAGTACAAGAGTTGTTTGTCAGTTCAGAAAAGAGTATATAGCAGTACTCAGGGTGTAATGTGACCAGGCACAGCTCTTGTGCTCATCTAAGTAGCTAAAACTATATCCTTTTCTTAGAGTGTAACTCTTAAAATAGCATGGGGAAAGTGTATGTGAATATTTAGTTAATTAGGCATAAACCTCTCTGTTTTGACTTTGAGTCATGCTAACGAATGTAAAATTTCTTGTGGCATTGGTGATATGAAAAATAAGAGGTCTGTGTTACAGTAACTCTAGTGTTCCACAGTTGGTGGAACCAGTTCCTGAGAAAACCCATATTCCAGCAGCCAGGAATCAGAGATTAATTTCTATTTCTTTACAGCTTTTCTATAGCCCTGCCCCTCTTCTTTTAGGTAACTTTCTCAAATCGGTAGAGATCAGGCACCTAAGTCAAGAATTAATCTGTCCATCACAAGGATAAAGAACCACGGACATTAAAAATTCTGAAGCACTCAGCTATGAAAGGAGTGTGAACTCTTTTGGTGTCAAAGATGAAAGTATGTCAGATTTACATCTGTGGCATCTGGTTTAATCTCCCCTTATCTGTATCTTTTGTATCATCCCTTTTTGGGAAAACTGTGGACTTAAAAAGAAAGAGTGACCTCAGCAAGGCAACTGAACTGCTGCTTGTGTCGCTCTGGTTTTAGTGCCATTGACATACTGCTATAAGTATTAGCTTTATCACTTATTTTTTGTTTAATATTGAGTGAATATTAAAGCGGCAGGGAACAACAGCTGTTACAGGAGCAGAACTAATTGACAGAGTATCTATTTCAGATTCAAATCTCCAGCCTCTGCTCAGCCCTCAAATTCACTGATCATGTGTGTATTATATCTGACATTGTTTTAGCTCTCCCAAGTTTTGTGGTAAGCCCTTGGAATTCTTTTAGGCATACCTTGGATTGTTCCCCTGTTTGTGACATGCTGAATGAGATGTGCAAGATCTTTGTTATACTTCCTTTGGTATAAAAACATATAAAAACATGTAAAAAAGAGAGCAAACTTTTATCCTGCCAGATACCTTAGTTTGCATCAAAATACATTCAAGTTGCCAAGGTACAACATGAATCCCAAAACATTTTAGTCAATGTAACTTTCCTGTCCTCCATATTTATATAACTCTGGCATTACAAATTTAATCCATTTTCCCCTCGAAACATTAGTACTTTATGTGCTGTCTGATAATGCTGAGAAGTATGTTAAAGAATCACAGAAAGAAATATGCAGGACAAGTCCTATTTTCTAGTAGTACTCAGAGAATTGCAGAATGGAAAAGACTGTAAGGGACCTTTGCAGGTCTGTTTAGTACCGTACAATCCAAAAAATACATACAGAAGCAGTTGAATCTTCTGTGGGGTTAAAACTTTTGCAGAATATAATAGCTTGTCCGGCCTGTCCTTGCCTGATACTGTTTTATACTTTTCCATGTCTCATTAGCTGGTGAGGTGGGAAATATCTCAGTAGCATATATAGTAACCTGTTTCACTTCCATTTGCAAACACATGTTGAAGCAGACTGATTGTTCAAACACACAGGCAAGCACCTGGCTTGTTTAGGGGAAGAGTTTTTTTCTTCATGTGTTTTCTTCTGCAGAATGTACCTTTCCGCAGAATGTATGTTTCTTTTTCATCCATATGGTAGGCAACTGGCTGCTGATTGCTTCCTTCACACCTTTATCATGAGCAACAGTTAAATGTTTTTTTCATTTTCCATTTTCTGAGTCTCAGAACAAGGACTGGTCTGCATCAAGGTCTCATATTCACATATAAGGATATTCTCACATGTTTCTACTGGACCTTACACCTGGAACCTGAAATAACATGGTGGTTCTGTTACTGCCTACAGAGCTAGGACCAAAATAGGTGTTACCTCTTTGATAATCTGTGAAGCCTTCATGTTTCTGAAGTCTGTGGCTTTTCATGAGACCACAGCATTTAAGGACTAAAGGGAACATGTTGTTTTGCAAGGCAGATCCTGAAAACAATCAGCAGTCTCTCCTCATTTCTTTCTTGTTCCCAGTTCATGCATTTATTAGTGGCATTAGTTTACAAGAAAACCTCATTAAGGTTCTTTTCCTTACTAAGAAGAAGGTCTGCAGGGACAGGAAGCGTGCTTTTCTACAGAAAACATTTCATTTCAATAATGAATGTTAGCAGCATCAGAACACACAACAACATGAGTGATATTTTAAAAGAAACAACAAAATCAGCTTGGGACAGAGGTTGAATAGAGGACGTCCTCAGTCCAGACAATATATTTTGAAATCAGAATTTTTATGAGTTTTACAGGGGAACTTTTATCAGTTTCTCTTTTTGTATAATTTATTCTTCCCTTTGATTTTATCAAGTAACTGAATTGCATAAAGTCTAAGTATCATCATGGTCATTCTTGCAGATGTCATAGGGGACGTGGATCTTCCAGAAGAATTTAAATGTTCTCACAGCCGACAAAAGATGCCGTGTGTTGTGGGAGAAGTAGAACAGATGATTAGGTTCATAGTTTTAAATTTGACATGAAAAATATTTGAGGAAAGAGCTTCAGCATCAGTTTGAAATTTACAGTTTCAGCATGGAAGCTACATATAGCAATGGATGTGAGTCTAAAGTTGTTCTCTGTGTAGCTTTTAAATAAAGACCATAGAAAACCTGAGCACAGATGAACAAAAATCTCAGTTGATTTTCTTCTATAAAGGAATAAAAGAAGTATTGCAAACCTTTTGTGCTAAAACATTTTTCTCTTTGTCTTAAGTTTTTGTTAGGTATTTGTGTATGAGGGAACTTTAAAAGAAAGATTACTGGCTTTTTTTCCCTTAGGATCCTTCTTGTCATGACTGATATATTTAGTTCCCCGTTTACTGTAGGGATTCCACTTTTACAGCCAGCTTCTTTTCTCCACCTCTTTATACTGTTGTTAGGACATAATGTTATGATGAAACTATGCAAAAAAAAAAGGACAATAATATATTTTAATTGGTAAAACAATGGAGTTCAGAATTTCTGGGGTTTTATCTGCATTCTTCTGAGTTTGTTCATAATGAAATTCAGCAGAAAGCTGTGTGAGAGGGTTTTCTCATGCTGCTCTTATATTATACCTAAGCTGTTGCTTCCATTGTGCCATTTTGTGGCCATGCTGGAAACCCAGCAGCAGAAGCAGCTAACTTTCTCACAGCAGCAAGTGAAAACTGAGATCCTTGGATCTCAAATTTCTCAAACAGAAACAGCTTATTCAAATGGATTTAGAAGGGAAACTAAAACATCTTAGTCATTGTCCTGCCACTGAATGACTGCAAAATTGCCAGGCAAGCCACTGGGGCCTAATGTTCCTGTTTCACTTCTTGACCAAATTGGGTAGTATTATCTCTATCTTTTAGAACTGCACCTTACAATAAATTTTACTTTATGTTTTGTCTGCAAATCAACTGAATGCATTATTTGATGCAAGCAGATTTTATTCCTAAGAAAATAGAAACTATGAGAATAGAGAAGTAGCCAGACAAAATTGTATTTATTCCTTAGGAGTGTCTAGAAGGGGAACGTTTCAAAGATAGAGTACTAGCTGCTCCCTGTGATTCAGCCCTGAGACTTAATTTCTAATGCTAGACCTTAGGATAAAGACCACAACAAACCAGCCTCCTTTAAACTGTTTTTTGCATCTCATTTCCTACCAGCTGACCAATGCCATTTGCTCTTCTTCACTAAAATCCTGTAAGACAGCAGGAGTTGTTGTTTCGTCCGAAAAAATTTCAGTGGGTGTAATACTTCTGTTGCTAGAACCTAGAAATACTTCAGCTTTGTAACAGTTAATCCATTAAATATGTTCCAGCTAGCCTGCTCCAAAGAATGTAGGTTTGCAGAGTTGTGGTATCACAGTAAGTACTGTGAAGAGATACACAATTCAATATTAATAGCATGACACATTATGTGTTTCTATTCCTCAAATAATTTAGAAAGGGAATGGTAGTTTCATTTAGATAGGTAAAATGATTTTATGAAAAAAGTCATGTTAGAATGGATTTCGATACCTTCAATCTGTGCTCATTTTATTCTTAGAAAGCAGTACAAAATGTTACTTACTTTTGGACTGCTCAGAACAAAGGATTGAATTTTAAGATGCCTACTGCATGCTTCTATACTCCCATGTCTGTATCTGCTTGTACCTGAGATTTTTTTTGTATTGATGTGTAATTATTTCTCAGTGGGGTGCTTTCAGTATCAGTTGGGGAAGCAGGAGATGAAAGTACATATATGCATTCAGAATTGAAATTGTATGGGGTTTATTTTAATGCAAGACTGAAGATCCAGAGGGATACAATATCCATGTAAATCAAAGGAATTGCAGCATTATATCCAGACATTAAAGCAACTCCGAAATATTGCATAAACTTTCCCATGCTTAATTTTATTGCAGGTTTGCTCAGCAACCTGAATTTTCATAATACTGAAACAAATGCTCCCTATTGTACTCGGATCTATGCCATTGATTCACTTGTCTTTGGCAATATTAAAGAAATTTCTGAGAAGGTAATTTGTGAAAAGAAGTACATTTTCTTTTGTCTGGATGAAAACTTGATTGACATTGCATGTTGTTTTATATAAATTCGAGATTTTTGCACAGCAATAATAACTGCCTAGAATAAAAGAATGAAATCAAGTTACTTATCTAGGTATTAAGTGATTTGAGTTGTCATTTTAATCTCATTAATAGAAGTATAGAAACTGAAAAGATGTTAGTATGTATCAAATAGACGTAAATACGTATGTTGTAGTTAAAGCTGCAGTAACGCCTCAAGGATTTTGTGTGGAAAATGCAACCGTATGTACTAATCATATCTTTTACTGGGAATTATTATTAGCAATATACACTGTTTGAATCACATAAAAGTGTTGGCTGTTATTCATTTTTTGCAAGAAACAGGTTCATAAAAACTAATTAAATTATGACATGTAAATGTATAGGGTAAATTTATGCATAACTCATTTTATAGTAATACATTGTGTTGGTTTATTGTGAAATATTAGTGTTCCTAGTTTCCTCTGAAAGGTTTTTGCGTTTGAATTTTTATGGCAGTTCATAGGTTGGCAGCTCCACAGGGATGCAAAGGATCCCCAGGATGGCAGGGCAGGAGCTTGGTAGCCAGGCCCCATCCCAACAGCTAGCCAGGGAGCTGGATCGCCCCAGTCACGGACATCAGGCACTTCCCTGGATTCAGGGACGAGCTGAGGCTTGGCCAGGACATTGTCTTGTGGGTAGGGATTGCCTTCAGCAAGATCCACAGTCAGGAAGAGCATGGATCTGTGGCTTTGGGGTGTGTCAATAGGATCCCAAGCTACAGTCAGGGGTGAAGGAGATCCTGGGTTAATACTGGGTTGGGTTATAAGGCCTCCTGGTGCCCTCAAGATCCTGTCATCCAGAGGAAATCAGTCAGAAAAAACCAAATTCCCACAACGCTGTGACATAATGTTTTAAAATTCAGTGACTTTGGGAGAATATTCAAACAGATGTGTTCATCCTTCTCACAACTCAAATGTGTCGTAGTTTTGGACAAAATACTCTGTCACTATTACTTGCCAAAAGTTACTTTAAATGCTTCCAAACTGTTTCAGTTGGGAACGCTGCTTCCTGTCATTAACACTAACATTAATAGCAGTATAACCCCTAAGAAATTGCATAAATAAGACCTTCTTGCTTTGTTCCTTTATTTTCTGGTTATGTGTTTCTACCATCAGGTTATTCAAACTGTGTCTCTTCATATCCTGGTGAAACTGATACGCTTTTAGTAAAATTCTTAAAGACTTGTTGCTCAAAAATGTGGAAGGGAATTGAGCTGCTGGTTAGGAAATACTTCAAGGACACAGTACATCTGTATCATGTGCCAGCAGTAAGTGTTCAATTTTTTCACAGCAGCATCATCAGGACATACTGTATGATGAATCTGTCTTGGCAAAGCAAAAACGTACATGTTGAGTGCAAACAGCATTTGACAAAAAATCAAACTAGAGGGCAGTGCTCTACAGGGAACACTACCACTTGGATTTGTTGTTCCTAGCAGCATTGCATGCAACCCATCTGAAGAGACTGGCTATGGCCACTGTGCAGCCAAATCAGTGACCTCACTGAACAGGCTGTAAGGGTACAACATATAAAAAATAAAATAAAATAGAAAAACAAGTTATAAGACCCAGTGATGAGGATTCAGATAGTTCTCACTGATAAAATGTATTTTCTCTTAACATTACCGTAGTTGTTGTGGATCAGGGAGGCAGTGTCAGTCATAATTAACTCTATGTGGGTGCAAGCATCCATGCTGAATGGAAGATCACAATCAACAAGGGTATTCTCTAACATTTTCAGATTAATCTCTTTGAGATGGATTGGAGGCCACAGTGGTTATGTTAAAAATCCTTCTAAGATGTAGCGTTACCCATTGTATTTGCCTCAGTCTTTAATAATAAGCCTGGATGCCAGGGTACCCAGCCCCCTGAGCTGGAAGACATGGCTAGGGAGCAGAAAAAGGCCCACATAATCTAAGGAGAAATGCTCAGTGACCTGCTACATCAGTTAGACACACATTGGTCTATGGGGCTCACTCTCTGGATGGGAGTCACTCCAGGGTACTGAGGAAGAAGGTGGAAGTGATCAATGAGACACTTTATGTTATTTATCAGCAGTCCTGGCTAACTGGGGAGGTCCCATATGGTCCCATTAGCCCATATTGGCAAATATGATAACCATCTATAAGAAGGCCTGGAAGAAGGATCCAGGGAATCACAGGCCTGCCAACCAGGCCTTGTGCTGGGGAAGGCTGTGGAGAGTCTTGAGTGCCATCACACAATGCAAGCAGGACAACCAGGGGATCAAGCCCAGCCAGACGGGTTTATGAAAGGCAGGTCCTCCTTGACCAGCTTGATCTCATGTGGCATGTGACCCACTTAGTGGTTGTCTGGCTGGACTTCAAGTAAAGCCTTTGACACAGTTTCCCACAGCATTCTCCTGGAGAAGGTGGCTTCCTGTGGTGAGAACAGATGCACTCTTCACTGGGTAGAGAACTGCCTGTCTGGCTGGGCCCAGGGAGTGGTGGTGAATGGAGTTACATCCTGGTCACTATGGAGCTCCCCAGAGCTCAGCACTGGGGCCAGTCCTGTGTAGTATCTTTATTGATGAGCTGGATGAGGGTTTTGAGTGCAGCTTCAGTCAGTTTGCAGGCAACACTGACGTAACAAGTAAGGCACAGACTCAGACTGGCAGGAAATCTGAGAGGGTTATTCAAAGAAATGAACTGGTTTTACACATTTCTTCAAGACCCAGTATTTCCTAATATGGTATTTTTCACTAACCGACCTATCACACATTGCCATATCAGTAACACGCTTTCTTAATGTCCTTATCTGGGGGTGATCAGCACTGCCCACCCGTCCGACAGCTTCCGGCAGGCTCCTCTCTACAGGGCTCTGCCGTGTGGCATCTCCTCCCCCCGAGCTCAGGTGGGAACAAGCTTCTCTGTGCTGTCATGGCGTTCTGCAGGCACAGCCCACAGCTCAATTCCATCCTATCTCACCCCACACAACAANCAGTAACACGCTTTCTTAATGTCCTTATCTGGGGGTGATCAGCACTGCCCACCCGTCCGACAGCTTCCGGCAGGCTCCTCTCTACAGGGCTCTGCCGTGTGGCATCTCCTCCCCCCGAGCTCAGGTGGGAACAAGCTTCTCTGTGCTGTCATGGCGTTCTGCAGGCACAGCCCACAGCTCAATTCCATCCTATCTCACCCCACACAACAACAACCTGGGTGGGAGTGTTGATCTGCTGGAGGTGGGAGGGCTCTGCAGAGGGATCTGGACAGGCTGGATCGATGGGCTGAGGCCACTGGTGGGAAGTTCAACAAGGCCAAGTGCCTTGTTCACAATTCCAGACATCACTCCAAGCAGGGGGAAGATGGCTGGAAAGCTGTCCAGTGGAAAAGGACCTGGGGGTGCTGGTCAACAGCAGCTGAACATGAGCCAGTGTGTGCCCAGGTGGCCACAAATGCCAGTGGAATTCTGGCTTGGATCAGCCATAGTGTGAGAGCAGGACCAGTGCTTGTCCCTCTGTACTTGGCACTGTTGAGGCTGCAGCTTCAGTTCTCTGTCCACTTCTGGGTCCCCTCACTACAGAAAACACATTGAGGTGATGGAGTGTGTCCAGAGAAAGGCAATGGAGCTGGAGAAGGGTCTGGAGCACAAGTCCTGGGAGGAGCAGCTGGGGAAGCTGAGGTTGTTTAGACTGGAGAAAAGGAGGTCAGGGGAGACCTTACTGCCCTCTGCAACTGCCTGACAGGAGGTTGCAATGAGGTGGGAGTCAGCCTCTTTTCCTAGATAAGAAGTACAGAGAGGGAGAGGGCCTCAAGTTGTTTCAGGGAAAGTTTAGATGGGATTTGACAAAAAATTTCTCCACAGAAACGGTTGTCAAGCACTGGAATAGGCTCCCAGGGAGGTGGTGGAATTATCATGCCTGGAGATACATAAGACACGTAGATGTGCGGCTTAGGGACAAGGAAGTGGTGGGCTTGGCAGTGCTGTTCTCTTTTTCATTCTGCTGGTGTTCATCTGCCACTTGGGAAACTTTGCACAGAGTATAAATTACTGCAGTGTTGGGGCTTCCCTTAAGTTAGATCCCTTAAAATAGATCAGTAAGATACTATGGAGCACTTAGCATTGTGAAATCAGATTTCCATTCACTTTGCAAGTTTCCCTCATTCACAACATGAAGCTTGGTGTAGGAGGAAAAAGCAGGCTCAGGCAGCCAGAAGTACTCGGGGGTGGGAAGGCTTTGGCAGCTAGAGGCATTCTGTGAGAAAATTTCTGTGACTGCAACTTCACAGAATCACAGAATGACTTGGGTTGGAAGGGACCTTAAGGATCATCTAGTTCCAACCCTCCTGCCATGGGCAGGGATGTCACCCACTGTGTAGGGATCTTTCTTCTAGAAGGACAAATGTGTGAGAACCTGTCCACAGAAGATCATAAAATGCTGAGGAACCAGGACTTTTCTGAGGGCTGAAGGCTTGAGCAGGATCTAGAAACCAATTTTTTATAGAACTGCCAAGTGACTGGGTTTTTCCTGCTGTGAAGTCTTAGTAACCTATGAGGAACAGCACTTCACACTCATTTACTGGCTGATCATCGTGCATCAAGTCTAAGCAGCTAAAGAATTTGAGGTAGCCTCAAACTTCATGAGCACATAGTCTGTCAGTCTAAAATAGTCTGACGATCTCTAAAGAGTCTTTGGGGAGCCCCTTTAAAAGCAGTTTACCATATTGCAGATGGCACACCCAATCTAATTCCCCTGTGACTGGTAGCTGGCATACTGTGGGCACTGTGGGTACCAAATCTCCTCAGCAACAAATCACTGATTCCTGTTATTGCTTTATTCAATATTGCCATGTTGCTTTATTCATTCCCTCATCTTTTCCTTACCCCCTACTGCAGTTGGCAGTTAGGAGATTTTTTCTGTAAATCTGTTTTACAGAAAAACTGTATTTTACTGTCTTTGTTTCTAGCAAGAGTTCCTTCTGTTAGTAAACTGAGAAACAACCTCTGGATTCAATTTCTGGCAGCTCATCTAGATTTATTATGTAATTTTTCCAGGAAAAGTAGTCTTCTGGATGACTGCACAGAATTTTCAGTAATCTTTTAGATTCAGAAGCTGATAATGGAAAAACTCAAATTACATCCCTCATTATACTCTGTCCTCAGGAATTTGATTTCTTAATGTACCTAATTCTGGCTGTATTCATGTGTCTTTATTAAGCTTCCAGATAATTTTACTGACAATTTAATTTTCTTGTCCTTTTTTTCCCAGAAGTATAATGGGAGCTGCCTCAGTGGCTTCTCGAGAGGGGTGGGAGACTCATAATAGCTGATTTTTTTCCACAATATTTAATGTCAGGTCAGTTTTCACTTATCTCTAAACAGATCCTTTTTTTATCATTAACTGAATGTTATTTTTATTAGTGATTCACCGCTAACAAAGATTCTCTGTGTTTGCAGTTGCAGTGAATTCTAGACCCACTGTTAGCATTTTGCCAGACTGTTTGTTTTGTCTGCTTTAGTTTATTTAATGTATCACTTCGATGAAGCAAACAAACCTTTGCTCTGTTTTTCCAACTCATCAATGTTCAATTCATTTTAATATATATTAATAAATGATGAATGTACTTGCATTTTATCTTGTAATAT
This sequence comes from Machaerirhynchus nigripectus, assembly GCA_013397975.1. NCBI lineage: Eukaryota > Metazoa > Chordata > Aves > Passeriformes > Dicruridae > Machaerirhynchus > Machaerirhynchus nigripectus. The sequence continues at coordinate 304,731 of VZRQ01005615.1, read as the reverse complement.
AGGGAATTCTGATTATAAAACCATAAAATGTCATTTTCATTCTGATGTCTACATAGAAACAGAAATAATTTTCCCTACTTTTTGTCATGCTGTTAGCAAGCAGGTTTAGAACTAATCGAATTCTCTAGTTGCCACTGTTTCATACAAAGCATAGAGAATTTAGTATTCAGACACAGCCATGCTGAGCATCAGTTAATTACTTAATTGACAGTTACCTCTAGAAAGAAGGAAATGTTCTTCCTGACAAAAACAGGAGGAAAACATTATTTCTAAGATGTTATCTGTGTAAGATTGTCATCTATAAAAACATTTTAATAGGATTTTCTGTATTTATAAGATGCAGAAATGAATTTTAGGAAGGAAGGAAAGATAGCATGACAAGAAAGTGTGATTATGTAGAGAAGAAAGCATAGAGCAATAGCAGAGAGTCTTTTACCATTAGTGTGTATAAATAATGTAGTGGTCTGAACTTTGGTTCATCCAGATTGTGTTGACACATGGTACCTTTTGCCTACGCAATCGTTATGGATTCACTGTGAATGACCACTACCAGACCCCTTTTATAGGCTGCTGGGGAATGTTTGGCAGCACCTTGAGATGGCAGTGGTGTCTTATGCAGGGCAGTGGTCCTCCCTCATGTATCCAACTGTGGAGGCATCTTTCTATTCCTATGAAATGGCAGTGTGATGGGCATGCTTTGCTATTATTTGTATGTCTTTTGCATCAGAAGAAATTGTATTCTGTTGATCAGATTAGTGGCCAATAAATTTTGTTCCAGGTGAAAGGAGTATGAGAGGTGCTGATCAAATATTTGTACTCTAAAGGAGCTTGTTCCAGGATTGTTTTACAAGCATTCATGGGGAAATTTCTGAGTCATCCCTTGGTTCAATATTTAACTGGAACTGAAGGATCTTCTACCAAGCTTATGGAATGAAACTCTGTGGCATGCATCTGTAGCTCTGTGCCCAAAGTCTTTAAACACAGCAAGAAGTCAAAAAGTGGAATTCCGGGGTGCAATAAAGGCTGACAAATGAGCCGGAACAACTAAGGAAGGCACAGCATGTATCCATGAGCAGAGCTGTTACTTGCCTACCTGGCATGCCAAGCATTTCCTCAGTGCTTGTATGTACAGAAACATTCCAGCATTGTAAATATACTAGTTTGTACTAGCACTGGCTGTGGAGCATGCACTGGTGTGTGACTGCTGGGGACCACTCACAGCTGGAGTTGGTGGAGACCTGTTTCCACACTCCAGTGGCTGCAGAGTGAAGGCCTGTAAATACAGGGTGGTATTTGAGTGAGGAAGACCACTGGGTCTTTTCTCCATGGACCCAAAGATGCTCACTGAAAGACTGATGGATTTGTGGTAATTTTGTGCACCATCATGAATCTTGGGTCTCTCTCTGCTGTGGCTTACTGGGGAGCTCAGAACAATCAAGGATTCAGTTTTTGCTCTAATCCACCTTTTAATATTGAGCTGTCTTTTCTGATGTATCCCATAAAAGGGCAGTGATTGGAGTTCTTATTGTTCAGTCTCACTGACTTTTATGAGTTTGTGAATAGATTGTGCACAAATACACAACCTCAGTTCTCTAGAATTTCAGTTCCTAGGTGAATGAACCTTATATGCATGCCTTTTATTCCCTGATATTGTACACGGTTTCATAAATAGCACTTCTCTTCTTTCATTGATTGTTAGTGCTTTAAATTGAAAAAAGCAAGTATAAATCTTCCTCAAGAATTTTTGTGAAATTGAAATCTATTTCTTACAATAATATTCCTTTCACTGGATGATCATCTACATTGAAAAAAAACAAACANAAACCAAACCAAAAAAGCCAAACTAAAAAAAGAAAAGAAAAAAAAACCCAACAACAAAACCCCCAAAACCGAACAAACCAACAGAAAAAAAAACCCCAAACTCACAAAACAGCCCCCCGCCCTCACCCAAAAACCCCCCAAAAACAACCCAAACCCAGAAAGGACTACCCAGTCAATCTGTCACCTGTTCATACTCCTATAACTGAGTTTTAGTATCTGAATCTGCATCCTGTCAAGGTTTCAGCTAGGAACAAATTTGTCTTTGGCATTTCTTTCCATAGTTAGAGAGGTGGGTCACTAGCAGAATAAAGAGGCAAGAACTGGCTTAAGGTTTTTAAAAGAAAAGTAACTTGTTTCTGTATAAGAGGGCCTTGTCAAGAAGCCTGTGCAATATCACAGTTTTCCAATTACTTCCCTTTTAGCAGCTCTAAGCTTGTTTTGCCCTCCCCAAGTTACTGCAAATCTCCACTCCTCCTTGAATTTTGGAGGAGAATGATGTTGCTGTTTCCACATATGCCTCACTTTAGCTTCCTAAAGTAATAACCTATAATGTGTAATAACTTATTTAATAGGGTTAAATAAGATATTTTCCCAACAGTTGCAAAAAAAATTTTTTATAAAAGTGATAGTCTTGGAAAACCAAATGATGAAAAAAATTTGAAAGAACTGAAAATTCAAGTTACTCAGTCAATGTTATCCTAGCCTCAGAGTGTATCTTGTGGCCTTTCTGATAAACATATATTTGAATTTAATTTTGCTGCTTGGCACTGAGGAAAAGAACTAAAGCTTTGCTTTTGTCATCTTACTCATAAATATTAGCAAGCTAACACTGGAGGAGCAAAAAGCTTGACTAGAATATCTCTGTTTCCAAAGGTGGACTTCTAAAAAATATTTTTGGTTTTGTAGTAAATTCATCTTATATTTCTCTTCGACACTATCAAAGTTAAAGGTAAATAATTCATAGAATGAAAATTAATTAGGATTGTCCATACAAAAAAAAAAAAAAGCAAAAGGAACCTGTTTTCTCTTAGGTGAGCCATATAGCGTGAGCCAATTCATGTAATATGGACATATACATAAAGACATACATTCCAAAAGAATAAAAGCTGATGGATACACAGCTGGTGATTCAACCAAGGTGACCTGAGTCGAATAGCTGAATTTCAGTACAATAGTTTCACAAATGATAAAACTGTCCTACAGATAAATCTGTTTAAGGTGCACATGTGCAATCTGGCATATTACCAGCACTGCGTAACTTTTACCAACTCTCCACTGTAACTTTGATCTTTAGAGATTACAAGCAGTGTTATTAGTCCTCTGATATGTAGTGAGGGGTGTAACTTTGTGCAGATGCCAGTGTGAGAGTCAAAGGTTTCAAAAAGCTGAGATAATGAACTTTACACACAGTTTCAGCTGTTTCCCAGCCTTGCAGTTGCAGTTTGTCGAGAGACCAACTGGGACACTGGTCTTTTTACAGGAGCAGCATGCCCCCATGGCAGTAAATAATACCTACAGAAATACTAATTTCCTTTCCAGAAAAAGAGAGTTTTCTTCTAGATTTGATGCTTTGGCATGGATATCAGCTGTCTATTGTAAGACAAAACTGTCAAGGAGCAAAACTCAGCACTGGACTACTCATGGTCCCCTTAGTCAGTAGAAAGCGCCACATTGCAGTTATGACTGTGCCAACCAGTCTTTGGCTGGCTGGCTGGCTGCTAACCTGTGTCAGCTGGTCTAGGCACAGCTAAAGAGTTAGCATGCACCAAGGCTGTAGTCAGTAGAATGGAAATTGCCCTCTAACGGCTGTCGCTGAATCTTTAGATGCTCGTGTGCTCTCCTGTTATACCCCTGGGCATTGAGCACATGCTCTCAACTTCAACTCCCTGTTATGAAAGCACCGCTCTGACAAGTTGGATGCCAGCCCTCATTCCTTTGGGCTGAAAATTACATTGTAGTGATATCTTGGGATAGCATATATGGCCTCAAAGAACTGTATGGACTGGGATGTGCCTCCTGTGACAGGGTCAGAATATGGTTCCTTTTGGTCATATCCTGACTGTACACTGTCAGTTTTCTGTGAGTTTGGCAGTTTCTGACTTGCCTGACACAAGCCTCTCTTCAGCAGAATGTGGAGAGGTCACTTCTGCAATAAATGGTTGTACTGCTCCCCTGGAGTCTCTGCTACTGACAAAAAATTACTCTCCCTGCACAGGCTCCAGCTGAGTATTGCAGTAGTCCAGAGGGTTCAGTACACAGAAGTAAGCAAATAAAAATACTGCAGCATTGGGAGTATTCACTTTGCCTTCTTCAAGTGTCTGACTTCAGCGCAGTTTGTGCCATGTGACCTTAGTAATCACTGTTTCCTACATATTTTCAATGGAGAGATGCAATGAAGCAATCTGGATAGACTATTGTCTAAAAACCTTAAATTTAAGAGGATTTAGCTTCCAGCTAAAGTTTGCAAAAAACAAAGATTTAAGAACATATTTACAAACATGCCTGCTGAGGCTAAAATGGAATTTTTCCCCTAAAAGTCAAAAAGGGTAGCAGACATTTGTCAGTAGCGACTATCATAGATTTGCAAGGAGAAATCAGTTAGGCATGTGTCTGTGCTTATCAGCTGTACTCTGCCACTTATTTAAGCTTTGTCAGTGTAAGTCTCTCACACTTTTTAAGGCCTGCTGTCACTTTTTATGGCACATGTTCTTTAATTGCCATGTGTCCCTAAAACTAAAGGTTCATATGATGATGACAGTGATGATGATGACGGTTCCAAGAACCCAGATGGTATAGTATCGAATACTCCAAATCTCCCTGAATATGAAGCCAGACCAATTATAAAAACAGAAATACCAACTGGACCACTGGGTGGAACAGGAAATCACACCTGGAAAACGATCCCATGGATTCTATTCAGGTGGTAAGAACACCGTGGTTGTAAGCCAGGTAAGAATGAAACTGAAGAGTTATGGCAAGTTTGTCTAACCACAGGAAATAAAATTTTACTTAGTGATGAATCCAATGGATTTTGGAGTAATGGTGTCTAAATTCTGAACCCAAATCCCCAGGTGTTCTCCACTTGATAACAAGCAGAGTGGTGTATTGGGCTGAGTGGATGGGTTGAAAACAGAAGAGCCTCTGTTAATACCCATTAGATCCTTGAATGGGGTCTCCACAGCTACTACAAAAGCTGCCTGTATCCAGGCCATGCACAAGCATAACCCTACTAATGTTCCTATTTCAGCCTATGAATTATGAAATACTAAATCCACTAATCAAGGAAGCCCCTTAAGCCATTCTCAAAAGCTATCATTGCAAAATTACATGAAATTGAGATAGACATTGACTTCAGTGCTCTCTGTTTTCTGTAACAGAGACTGTTGTAGATCAGGGAGAAGTCCTACTATGCAGAGATATCCCTATGATGGCAACACTAAAGCATGCTATCATAAATGGTGTGCGAGTGATGGGATGGGATAATACACCTAATGAAACCAAAAATACGAGTCACAAGATCAGACTAAAAATTCCCTGGAACCAGAACTCCCTGATCATCCACCTGAGAGCTGGAGATGGAGAGAACCATCTTGTGTAATCAAGTCTCAGAATCAGGCATTCCAAGAGCTGCAATTCAGACACAGTTGAGCAGCACTATCCACGGTCTAATTCATGTGGTTCCAAGAGGACCCCCAGTTCAGAGAAATGAAGATAGCAATCCAAGGGAAGATACTCCAAAGACTGGTAAAACTAGCTGCTGTTCAGTAAGTGTTGCATTAAAAAAGATATGAAAAAGGAAGTAGAATGCACAACTGCAACTGGGATAAATGTTTATTGGCACAATGGATATTGGCATGACAGAGACTAACATAGTCTACACAATGCATTCCACTACCTCTAAGACCCCCAATAAGTGTATTGAAACTGTATTGCCACAGATTTCTAATATTGGATCCTATGCTGTCAACTACACAGGCCAGCAACAAGTGCTGTTTAGTCCTTCATTGTCTCTGAAATGATTGGAATTATCAGTGCAGATTAATATCTCTGCAATTAAAGCTGCCTCCTCACCGCTCCTGAGCACATCTTACACAGGATGGCCAGCGGGGTTGCATGGATTGACCCTCACCTCTCCAGAAAGATCAAGGGGAAATGGGACAGGTGCCCTGGGAAAGGATTAGGAGTATTAAAAAAGATGAATGCTGAACTCCAAGCAAACAAAATAAAGTCACTAATAAGTGACTTATACCAGTTGGGACATCCATTTAGACCTTCCTCATCAGCATTAGGAACTAATCAATGGCTGTTATCAGATACATTAGCTCAACAGGGAAGGATTGATGAAAAGAATTGCCTGCTAATAGTGGTGAGTGCTCTAGGTGCAGCACAAACCAGTATCTCTTATGCCCTTAGTTGTATCCAAGATCAATTGTGGATACAGTTGACTGCCCTGTAATTAGAAGGAAAGGTGATGAAGGCATCTTGCCTACTGAAATTTGAAAGATGTTCTGGGATAGTGCAACTAAATTTGGAAGGGATTTCCAATCTTGATAGCATTTAGTGAATTTCACCAATGAACCTACTGTCAGTAAAGCCACAGCTTTTTTTCTGACAATATGCAACATTTATTTTCAACCTCATATATCAAATCATTGCCATGGGATTGAATCCCTATGGAAGGAACTCTATTCTAAATTCAGAATTTAGACAGTTTAAAACTCTCTTCCAGTTTCTTTTGTGAACCTCCTCAGTGGCAGAGCATGAGACAAGAAAAAAGTCCTTTATTTAGGATAAACATGAGGTAGAAAAAACCAAAACATCAATGTGTTATCAACACCATTCTTATTCCACATCCAAAACTGTGACAGTTACTGAGAGGAAATTAAGTCTATTCTAATTGAAACCAGGACACACATGAATCACTTCTGTAGGTGCCTATTTCCAGTAAAATGCATTGTGTGAACTGGGGGCTCTGTTTTCTAATAAATGCTTATAGGGGTACAGTTTTAGAATTAGATTAAACTGAAACTTTTTTAGCAGTTGATTCTGCGGCCAGCTGAGTACTGCTGCCAGACCAAGGGAATATATAGAACCATAGGAAAGAATCACAGATTCATTAAGGTAGGAGAAGACCTCCAAGGTCATCAAATCCAAACTTTGACCAAACACCGCCTGGTCAACTAATCCATAGCACTAAACCCCACATCCAGTAATTTCTTGAACACCTCCAGGGATGGTGACTCCACCACCTTCCTGGGCAGCCTGCTCAAATGCTTAACAACCCTTCCAGTGAAGAAATTCTTCCTGAAAAAGAAATGTGCCTTTTTGGCGGAAGCCTACTCAGATCCAGTTAAACAAGGTTTGCAGCACATCACGAATACATGATTTCTGCTGTATTTATTGTGGCTTTTGTGATTGAGTTTATTGATGTACTGAGCAAACATATTTCATACTCTGTTGATAAAATCTGATTAGGCTTTTGGAATTCCATGTGGAAAAATTAAAGTTCATAACTACCTTTCATTTATGCACAGATTTCTGTGGGCTTCCTAACCTAGACTCAGCTGCTCTGTACTTGCTTCTGAAACACTTAGATATCTTTTTTCAGAATTACGAGTTACGGCTCTGCATATGAAGCATGGGAGGTGTATGTCCCAAATGGTTGAGCTTTTCCAAAGTTTGTAATATTAAACACACCTTGAAGTCAATAATTTTTTTTTAATCATACAGTATATTGAAATGAGCAGTGTTAAACATACGAATGAGACATGAAGAAAAAAGTTTAAAAACTGGGTGTTGCCACATGTAGGGCATGTTAATTTCTAAGGATCTCTTTGCAGTTTAGAACTTCAGTGTCTGATTTTTCTCATCAGACCAGGGTATCTTAATCAAGCTGATGGTGACAAAGGCAAAAGCATCTCACTAACTGCCCTTTTCTTTCATATTACACACAGTTTGGGTTATCTGGTTGCTCTAATTTTGTCTTTTTACTACACAGGAAACTCAAAGCAAGAGAGATGATGCTTTGCTTGCAGCATAATGTACAGCTTGAAAATAAGCATGGTATTCAATGCTGTGAAGAGGAGTATTTTTCTACTGCTTGCTTGGGTAGTAGAAAAAAGATAATATCAACTGCTTGACATCTCTGAACTCTACTCTTTGCAGAGCTGTTAGTTCACTCTCTATTTTGAAAGCATATAAAGTGTTGTATATTTCTGGCTTTTAATTTTGGAGGGAATCTTCCCAGATGTTTCTGTAACAAAATCACATATACAAAAAGCAGCTAATTTCAAGACTATTTGGCTCAACTTCCTTTCCATAAGTAATTAAACAATACCTTTTTACGCTGAATTTTATAGAAAACAGTAGAGACACAATGCTTTGTCCGACCATAGTTTTAGAGAGTGACAATCAGATGCTATATACTCCTTACTACTGCAACCAAGATGAGTTCTATGTGGTTAAAAATGTGGAAGCCACTGCACACTTCCTGTAGTTAAACCGTAAAAATAAAAATACCATCTTTGAATAGCTGGATTGGAATGTGCTTCTTCAGCCAACCTGTGGCCATTGCAAAATTATGCTGGACCTTGGCTCAGTTTCAGTTGGAGAGGCTCAAAGGATTTAAAAGATATTAACTCAAGCTAAGCAAAGTGCAAAAAGGCTGCAGAATTTTTTCCACTGACTATTTTGTAGTATTTAATGAACACAAAATATTTTAATTTTCATGTGTAGTGGTTCAGTTTCTGCTTTACAGTTTTAAATCATAAACACTGAAAGCATATAGGCAGTTTCAGTCTGTAGAAAGACTTGTGCTCGTTTTGTTTTCTCAGTCCAAGTCTATGAATTAGGAAATGACAATAAACCTTGAAAGTAAAATTTCAAGAAAGCTGTTCTGCTGAAGGAGTGGTAGCAGACAGATCGTTTGCTCTGTATTGGATTTCTGGATTTTATGTGTTGTCCCATTTAAAGTTCTAATTACTTTATTGTCTCATGTTGATCTGGTTAAAGAACAGTTGTACTGAATCAGACCAAAGTATCCTGGTCTCCATTAGTGGCGAGTTATTAGAGGGCATAAGAGCAAACATGGACTGGTCTTTTCCTTGCCATATTCCCTGGCTTTATGCAATCAGTGGCTTAGGGACACACCAAACTGGAGGCTAGTAGGGCTAGATGGTCTGTATTCCTTGAATTGGTCCAATCCCTTTGGCCTCGTCGATGAGCTGAAAGGGTGAGTTCTATCAGCTGATTCAGTGTGATTAGAATGTACTTCTGTAGTCTGTATCAAACATCCTGAAGTGAAACTTCAGCGAAAAGCATTAATTATTTCTTCTGTTTTAAGAAATATTAAATAGCAGTTCCCCATTCACACACACTATTTTAACTGATCTCTGCTGTGTCCCCCTAAGTAAAGAATTTTCAAAGTTTTTGTGAGGAGAGCAAGTAGCAGAGGCACATCCCGAAAATGTCTTGTCAACCATTGTGTGGCTAAGGTTTTAGTTAAGGTGTGAATGAATATACTTGTTATGCAGCTCAGTTTTTATTCATGCTATTTCACCTAGCACATAATCATTTAATATCACTTACCACTGGCTATGCTGTTGCAAAGGGACAATGCACATCCATAGCTATTATCCAAGTTGCTGCAAATACATTAGCTGTTCATGCCCTTTCAATTTTTAGAACAGCTTTTAATTTTCAAAGCATATTTTTAATACTTTTCTTCCAGATCATCACTCTGTTTCTGTGTCTCAGGTACTCTTTTTCATTTCCCAGGACAAGTGACTGTTTCAAGTCTTCTCTGCCTGTGCTCCTGTGTTCTACCACCCCTAACTCTGGTAGACATACTGTCTTCAAGAGTCTACACAAATCCTACCTGCTTTGTATGACTACAGCGCAGACCATTTACCAGTCTCTCTATTTCTTCCATTTTTCAGCCTTTCTCAGTTGGGTGTCTCTCAACTGATGTGTTTGTTTTCTTGCTCCAAATGCTGTAAAATTCTCCATCTCACAAATATGTTGAAAAGAGTTCTTTCTGAACATTAAGTTCTTTTCATTTGTTGTCTTGTATTCTGTTTTGTGGTATTGGGGTATTGTGAAAACTTGAATAAAACCAACTGGTTTGTATCTAATGTTGATCTCTCTATTTTTATTTATTTTTATGTGTATGAATTTCATGGGGGCTGGGAAGGGAGTTTGGAGTGGTTGTTTTGGGGGATTTTTTTATTTTTGCATATATCTGCAGACAGGTTTTTTATGATGCATACAGGAAAGGGAAGTAGATGCATCCCCCAGAATAGTTCTGAAAGTTCAGTGCATGGTTCCTATTAACTGGCATGCATTCAGAAGTATGGGATAAATAAAGAAATTGCTGAGCATAATAAAATGGTGCAGTTAAATATGTGAATGTAGGCCAAATTGTACCAGAAAGTAAAGGAAAAAAGGTAAAATACAGAACTGTGAGAGTATTGACAATAACAAGAATGTTCAAACCTTATCTAGAAAATTTCTGCCCTCAATAAGGTGGTACCTGTGGCTGGTTTAATTAATAGCTAACAAACCTTCAGCATTCAAACCTCGAGAGCTCTTTCTGGGAAGGCAGTGAACAGGCTGTAGGTATGAACTGTACCACTTTGGCAGGCACAACTACTACAAACTCAAAAATCAAATGCGAAACAGTTGCATCACATCTTAAAGCTGATGTAACAGATGATAAATGAAGATCAGGTTCATGACCATCTATGAGCAGCCTTGTCTAGTGGAAGGTGTCTTTATGCATGGCAGGGTGGTTGGAACTAGATGATCTTTTCAAACACAAACCATTCTATGATTCTGTGACAACCAACACATTTTGCTGTTCTTTGTGTTAATTTCTATTTTTTTTTCTGTATAGCTGCCTAAGTCCCTTCAGCAGTCTCTTTCCAGAGCATACATATTAAGAAATGAAGATATCTTGCTGAACAATATGCACATGTTACCAAAAATAAGAGTATTTTCTGCAGAACTGGTAGACAGGTACATGCTGAGCACCACTGATCCTGTAAGAACACTCCTCCAGGTCTCAGTCATGACTGTCCTGGGGTTTGGATTGCAGTCTGGTACACAGGATAATTTCTATGTCTAGGTTCCCATGGCTTTGAATAATCAGGAGTTGGGGCATTTGTGTCCCATCCTCAGACTGTGTTAGGACATGTTTTCCATCTCTTTTCGAATGATTACAGTGTGCCAGTGCAGCAGGTTCTATTAAGGGAGAAAGTGGTTTCTGCCTGCAAAGGAGAGTTGTGAGTTCTTTCCACCTGGGAAGGGAGATCCATGTTACTGGGAACAGAAACCACCTTGCAAGTGCCAGGCTCTAGTCATAGCTACCTCACAGTTATGCAGTATTTTAATGTTGTATATGTGTTTAAGTGTGGAGTCTTTCTGCTTAATAAGGACAATGACAAATAAGTGCTTTAGCTGCTGGCCACTTCTGTCCCAAGAGGACTAACCACCACATCTAAAATGTGCTGAAGAACTTTCTGTGTGACAGTTTATTTTGTAAACACAGTAAAAAATATTAGCAACAAATAGATGTATAATTCTGGGGCTAGATTTCCAAAAAAGAAGCTTAAATATTGCAGTACTTGGTTTTTATACAGTTAACTTGGATTCAGAGTCCAGTGTCATGAAGTTCTATGCCAACTTTCTGCACACATCTCTGTTCAGACTTTTTCATATGATATAGTTAGACAGGTATTACTTTACCATCTCCATTTAATTTGTGAAATTCAGAGTATTATCCTAAAAGCAGAAGTTTAAAACCCCTTTTCTCCCAGTGGGACAGGGATTGCTCTGTTCAAATGCTCTGTTGTTTTCCCTTCCACCAGAGGATTTATGATCCTCCAAAGGCTTCTGGAGAAATGCCCAGATTCAAATCCCTTTTCCCAAAGGCACGAACAAGCTTCATGAACTGAATTGCTTTTCCCTTGTATGCATAGATCAAACTTTGTTAGTTGTCTTCTAGAGGGCTGCTAACTCTTATGGGGATGGGGCAAGCAAAGTACTTCCCACTGGTCTTGGTTTCAGGCTAGGACATAGTTAATTTCTTCTCAGTAGCTGTTACAGTGCAGTGTTTTGGATTTGGAATGAGAATGGTGTTGATAACACCCTGATGTTTTGGTTTTCTGCTAATTGTGTTTATGCTAAGTAAAGGACTTTTTTCTCTGCCAGTGAGGAGGCACATAAAAGAAACTGGGAGTAACCTTAGCTGGGACTGGTGGCCCAAACTGATCAAAAGGATATTCCCCACAATGGAATGTTGCACCTGGTGTATAAACTGGGAGCAATTACCCTGAAGAGGGGCCAGTCTGGGTTAGGGAAGGGAGTCTGGCATTGGTCAGTGGGTGGCCAGCAATTACACTGGGCATCACTTGTTTTTCCCTTGTTACTATAATGATTCTTTTCATTATTACTGCATTTTTTACTTTATTTTCAATTATTAAACTGTTCTTATCTCAATCTACAAGTTTTACTTTGATTGTCCTCCATATTCCATCAGGTTGGCTGGGGAGAAAAGGGGCTTGAATGAGTGGCTACATACTGCTTGATTTCCAGTTGGGCTTAAACCACAACACCAATGCCAGTAAAGATCAAGTTTGTGACCACCTGAAGATCCTGAATATACCTAAGTCCTAGGAACCTGATGTCTTGAGAGAGCTGGCTGATACAGTTGCCAAGCCACTTGCCATGATATTTGAGAAGTCATGGCAGTCAGGTGGAGTCCCACACATTGGACTTATTTTTATAAAGGCTTGAAAGGTGATCCTGGGAATGACTGACCTTCCAGCCTCATGTCTCTGCCTGTGAAAATCATGTAACAGATCCTCATAGAAGCTGTGCTATCCCTTGGAGGACAGGGAGGTGATTGGAGACATCCAGCACAGCTTCACCAAGTCCTGTCTGACCAACCCAATGGCCTTCCATGATGGGGTGACCACATCAGTGGGTAAGGAAGGGCTACAGCTTCATCTCCACTTCTGTAAAGTCCCTCAAAACATCCTTCTGTATAAATGGGAAAGACGTGGATTTGATGGGTGGACTGATAGATGGATAGGAAAGCAGTTGGACAGTTGCATCCAGAGGGTAGTAGTCAACAGCTCAGAGTCCTGATGGACATCAGTGACAAGTGGTGTCCCTCAGGGGTCTGTACTGGGACCAGTGTTATTAAATAACTTCATTAATGACACAGATGAAGGGATCAAATGCACTCTCAGCACATTAGCAGATGACACCAAGCTGAGTGGTGCTGATGACATACCTGAAGGATGGGATGCCAGCCAGAGGGACCTGGACAAGCTCGAGAAGAGGCCCATGGGAATCTGATGAGGTTTAACAAGACCAAGTGCTGCTGCTGCTCCTGGGTAGGGACAACCCCCAGTATCAGCCCAGGCTGGGCACGAACAGACCGAGAGCAGCCCTGCCCAGAAGGACTTGGGGTGCTGGTGGGTGAGAGGCTGGACATGGCCCAGCCGTGAGCACTCAGAGCCCAGAGAGCCAAACGTGTCCTGGGCTGCATCCAGAGCCCCGTGGGCAGCAAGGGAGGGAGGGGGTTCTGCCCCTCTGCTCCACTCTGGTGAGACCCACCTGGAGCCCTGCATCCAGCTCTGGGGTCCCAGCACAGGAAGGACAGGGACAGAGAAAGTCCAGAGGAAGCCACCAAGATGAGCAGAGGGATGAAGAACCTCTCCTATATGAGGAAAGGCTGAGATTGTTGGGACTGTTCAGCCTGGAGAAGAGAAAGCTCCAGGGTGACCTAATTGTGGCCATCCAGTGCTTGAAGACAACTTAAAAAAAGATAGAGAACCCTTTACAAGAGCAGGTAGTGACAGGACAAGAAGAAATGGCTTCCAGCTGACAGGGAGTAGGTTCAGATTAGATATTATGGAGAAATTCTTTACTGTGATGGTGGTGAGGCACTGGCACAGGTTGCCCAGAGAACCTGTGAATGCCCCATCCCTGAAAGTGTTCAAGGCCAGGCTTGACGGGACTCTGAGGAACCTGGTCTAGTGGAAGGTCCCTGGAGCTAGGTAATCTTTAAGGTGCCTCCTAACACAAACCATTCTGTGATTCTATGATAATATGATTTGAGTCATCTGTCCTTATCTGGATCTGAGAGGAACACAGAATGAGCTAGATGAGGACTACAGAAGTAGTGGACCAGCAGACCTGCATCTTCCAGCTCTCTCTTGTGTTTTCCTCCAGAAAGAATAAAAAAAAGGCTGATGGCAGTCTGGTGTTGCGTATTCAAGTCTGGGAAAGCCCGTCTCCTACTGATGGGGCTGCATGTGCTGTGTGAATAAACATGACTATTAATCTATTCTGACAGGAAGAGGTATGAGTCATACGAAATTTAGCTTTTTTAAACACTTAGATTAATGTGCCATTAAAAAAGAAATCTGTTGGGAATAGAACTGGGTATGTAAACTGAATTTCCAGGTAGTACAGGCAGGCAGCAGATGTTATTGCTAATATCTGTCCTCTAGAAAACCCCATCTGAAGAATGACTTTTTATTGCTGAAGTCAAGATTGCTGAAGAAATCTGCATTTTCCTAAGGAAGGAAGATGCTTCTTTCAGTGTATTCTTTTCAGAAATGTGGAAAAAGCCAACACAGAAATACAACTGAGATAAATTTTCTTTTTCGATCTAAGTTTTATTCTTCCTGCAGGGATTGTAATGTTTATGTCCTTTTTATCGTTACCTAAATTAGCATGCAAAAAGGGGTGTTTATAGATGGAAGGTACATTTTTTTCCACTGTAGAAGAAGGGCTGGGTGGCTTTTGTTAGCATCTGAGCTAAATTAAAAAAAAAAAAAATTAAAAAACCAACATTGATGATGTTTCCTGCCCAGTGGCATTAATAATGTTGTGTTATATGTTACAGATCTCCCTTTCTCCAGGCACAGAAATTCTCTTTCCAAAGCTCCTTCAATTGCTCTTCAGTCTTTATAGTTCTTGTGTTGCCAGCCTGTGGGCAAATATTGAATGTTCCATGTTGCTGTTGAGCTTTGTTTGAAAGCTTGTCAGAAGACTGAATGACCACTAATGTCTTAATTAGATGGTAATTAGGACACCACACCTTATCCTCTGAAATGAGCCTGAGATATTATAGTGTCTTTTTATTTCCTTTTGTCTTTTAATGTTTACCAGCATTCTTTACTTATCTGTAGTTCTCTGTTGAGGCAGACATTTTTCTCATTTTTATATTTGTAAAGCATAAGAAACCTTTTTATCTATAGGAAATCTCTTATTTGTCAGTGTAACTGAAATTGGAATTTGAACAACTGATATCACTGGTGCATAAATAAGAGAATACATGAAATCTGTCAGTTTGTCTCATCACATCTCTGCAAGCTCATGGCAACAGCTTTTTGTTCCCTTAGAAGTGACTTAGAGCTAAAGAAAGGAAGACAAGAACCTCTTGCCTTTCAAGTGTAATACATTTGAGGAGATGGGAGGGTGAGTCACTAAAGAAATAAACAGTACGAAATCACTGAGAATTTTTCTTTTGAATCTCAGTCTATAAAAGTATTATTA
Source organism: Machaerirhynchus nigripectus (assembly GCA_013397975.1). Taxonomy (NCBI): domain Eukaryota; kingdom Metazoa; phylum Chordata; class Aves; order Passeriformes; family Dicruridae; genus Machaerirhynchus; species Machaerirhynchus nigripectus. The sequence goes on along the minus strand of VZRQ01005615.1, from coordinate 289,338 downwards.
TTGTGTTAAACTGGTGGAGAAATATATCTGGTTGAGACAGGAGGACTCACAAGCTGCAGGTTGAGATCAAGACTGAAATGCAGATTGAACTCTGGGTGGGAGCCCTGGCAAGAGGCCGTGAGCTGCCAACCTTTGGGATAACAAAGGGCGTGAAGATGGATGAGACCAGCCGGGTGAATGCACACTGAGAAACAGCAGGAGCTGGGAATCGCTGACCTTTTAGCTACGCAAGGAGATGAAGATGTGTGATGCCAGAAAGGTGGATGGACAAGGAGAGGGGGGTAGAAGTCAAAAAGATTCAGGAGGAAGAGCAAGGTTTGCACTCAAGTAGACTGTGAGGGGATAAAAGCCCAGGAGTTCCTTTGTTGGGGGTCCCTCCTCAGCAGCACCAGCTCGGGCTGTTTCTGTGTTTCTGTGTTTCTGTGCTGTGAATAAATGGCTTTATGGAACGAGACATCTGAGCCTCTGCCAGGGGAAATGTAGGGTGGAGCCAGTGAGGAAACCTGGTCTCACTGAGTGCAGTGAGAGGGGCGTGCAGGAGCCGAGCAGGGACCCCTCGGGGCACTGCAGCTGCCCGTGGTGAGTGGCCTCAGTCCCAGCAGTGAAAGTCTCTGACCTTGGGAGTGAGACTGCCAGAGGCCTCGGGAATGGCCAGGCTGGGAAATTTCCTTAGCAAATTACCATCTTCAGAGCTTCACTTGTGTCTCTTTACTTTCAAGTTTCTTGCTTCATATAAGTAACTTTTCTTCGTTGTGTGGATAGCACAAATGAACCTGTTTTAATAAAAAAGATGGGTGTACTGTGTCTGGGTAGACAGAAAGCACAAAAATCCTGGAATTTGAGTTGCTTAATTTTAAAAAACAAATTTCCCTGCAGTTTTCCTTCAGCCTGTGAAATGAAATGTTTCCAAGCTGTTAACTGAAAATTATATGCAAAAATGGGAAGTTGATCTTGATTTAGGTTTTCCCTGTAAGTTTTCTTTCACAGATGATTGTGAAGGCAACAGTTCTATTAAAAAGAGGAAAAATTTCTGATGTTTTGTATTTTGATAGTATAGATATCACAAAAATTATGATATACTACCATGGGCCTTACGGTCCACCTCTATTTGTAGGAGAGAGATATTAGATTTAGTTTGCAGAATAGGTTATTTGATAAATACCTATTTTTCAGAACACTGTTTAACCTAATTTGATCTTTTCATCCAAGTAGGTGTTAATATATCTCTAGCTACAAGCTTTGAATAAATGAAAAGTCAAAAACATTTGTCCTGTTCTTCTTGGTGGAAAGGTACTAACCAGCAAGCAAAAATACAGCATGAGGGAATGCAATGAAGAGAGAAAATAATTTCACAAATACTCGGTAAATTCTAATCTGTTCTTTGAAAATTAATTAATACCTGGTAAATAATGACTCTATGCCTGTACACCTAATAAAGTAAGTATGTTTCATCCATATAAGGGTTTTGGGCTGTATGCTAGTTATTAGACAGGTAGTGTGTCTTTAAAAATCTAAAATGCACTCAATTGGAAATTCAGCATTAACACATCACATGTAATATCCTGGAAAAAGGTAAACACTTCTTTTGGCTCACTAAAACAGTAAGAAGCTGTTGGATCTTTCACATAACCAACAAATTGAAATAGGGAGTTTCCACAGGCAGAATCTCATCACTGTTGACAACAAAGACAGTGTTTACTATTCTTCAAAGAAAGTTGATTTTTCTTTGGATGAATGAGCAGACAGGTAAGAGAAGGCTTAAGGAGACACCAGACACAGACATTGGTGGCTTAGCTCTGAAGAAGAAAAGAGAAGAAGGTACTGTGCTTGAAGTGCTACTTAATATCTGAATATCTGAATATCTAAGCTTTGCCCCATGCTGATGACTTTGACAGGGGAGATCACCACTCATTTTCCTAGTATCAGTAAAAAACAGTGAATAATGTGATAGAGCTAAGTTTAAAGGCAGTAACCATGCTGCTTGTATTTTTGTACCACAGCAAGTACAAGATTTAGACAAAATGACTGAAGACCCTGTCTTAGCACCAATGAAAGATAAATAAAAAGCTTCCTGTTGGCATTAGGGGAAATCTGCAGTATCTAATTTTTCAACATGCTGCACACCAAGCACATAAGCAAAGGGTGAAAATGCCACGCACTCCAGGGCAACAGCTTTAACCTACTCAGAACAAACACTCAAGAGCCTTATTCCTTTGTATCTGATTTATATTCCGTGCCCTTGTGATTTGTTTCTGCTTCTTCTCCCTCTGAGGGAAGAGGGAGTGGAAGCAAGTGTATCAGGGTGCACTTCGATTGCCAGGTGCTGGAGGTGAACCTTGTGAATGCAATTATTTACCTTCAGACGTCATGAAGAAAATTCTTCTCTTATCACAGTTCAACACTTAAATTTAGTAATGTAAACCTCACATGAACAGTGTACTCAGCATCAGGTCTGGCTTTTCTGGCTTTCTCAGTGGGAGAGTGTTTTAAGTTAACCATTTACAAAAACATGCACAAATACACTTCATATTTAAGTTGAATACTAAAAACCTCAGGTAAAAACTGTAAAAGGTGAATGACTACTGAAGATTTGGATTAATGTACAACTGCTATGAGCAAAAAGCAACGGTAATTTTGTCCACATAGCTGAAAATGCAATTTCATACTAACATCCTTCTTTGTGAAGGGTTCAGAGAGCACTTAATCACCTGTTAATTAGTTTATGTTTCTGGGAGACAAAGGTGGGTTTTGGAGTTGTATCAGGCACTATTCCATTTAAATACATTTCATCACACACAGCTTCTACACAAAGGAGCCTGTCATTTTTCTACTTAGACATCTTTTAGGTGTGCCTTCAAAAACTGGTGCAAATATAGTTCTAAGCAGGGAAGAATATTTGGTATTTTCAAAGTATGATGAAGGCAATAAGCTGCCTAGTATTATCAAAACCACACCAAAAATTGTATCATGATAATATCCCTCATATCCTAGTTACCATTAATCTTGGAATTTTGATCACCAAAGACTAGTACACGTTCATGTCTAGATGGCAGCAGACCAGGACTTTTTTTTTTAAATCTATGTACCTACAGTGATGACAATGTCTTTTAATGCTTTTGTTAATCCAGGCATTAGTTCTTTGTTTATTTTTTCCTAACTAATGACAATTCAAATGTAATATTATCTATTTCCAGACACTCTTGCCACCCACTCCCAGTGATGACAATCAGCATTGTCGCCTTTTTGTATTGTACCTAGTCACTGGACCTGATTCAGCAATTATATTGCTTATTATACTTATTTCAGTAATGAATTCACAGTTCAAGAATAGACTATACAGTTGCAGGGCACAAGTTCTTGGGTTTTTTGGTAATAGAAACATCCCTAGTGCTCAAAACAGATCCCCAGAAGCAGTGCCTGGACATGCATTGCTGGATGTATGGGCATTGACAGTGATGCTTGCGTAGGAACTGCACATGGCACACTTGCTTTTGCTACCCCTTTGGGATGGATATGAAACAGGGATGCTAAACCTTGTCCTAACTTTCACCTTGTCTTGTCGCTTAGTGGACTCACCAGTGTGCTGCAGTTTGGTGACCCCATTCCCCCTGTGAAGTGGCTCACCAAGCTGCTATCTGGACCAGATGTCTTCCTTGTGTCACTTCACCGCCTGGGTATAATTTACTCATTCTAGCCATAAAATGTTTTGTTGAAAAACCCAAACAAAACAAAGAGTGAGAACTCATTTGAAAACAGTTTTGCAGTTCAAGCTAAATGATTTTTATTTTGATGAGGTTTTGGTGCAAATGGGGTAGTTGCCTTCTTGTTTGACTAGTATGAATAAGGTGAAGAAAAATTCTGATGTATGGGTGCTACCTCCATTTAATGCCTTTTTTTTATTTTCCTCTTTAGTATTAATTTTCCAATCTGAGTTTGACCTGTGTTTATCACTTTAAAGCTCGCCATTCTGAAAGCTCACAATTACGCTTTTGAGTAAGTGATCTATTAATTCCTCTGTTAGATCAGAATCTTTGTCAATAGTTCAGACATATTTAATGTTTCTGAAGGAGGCAGTGTAGTCCCCTTTGCTCAGGATTGGGGACTAGAAAAACAGCTGGGCTCCATTTTAAAGTTTTCTTATGCAAGTTTTTATATAAGTGTTTTTTTCTAAATCTTTCTAGTCTTCAAATTATTATAATAATCATGTAATAAATCTTTGCAAAGTACTTCAAGGCAAAAGCACCATAAAAGTGGTAGGCAGGCTTCTCAAGATGTTATCTCACTCATTTTTATTCTCATTTCTCTTATTTATTACTCTTTATTACTCTTATTTATTTCTGACATCACTGTCTCTGTGAATCTGCTTATAATGTCAAACTTGTTCAGTAAGAATGACCAGAGGGAAAAAAGTGTATTCAAAGTCCCCAGAAATGCCAGAACGTGGCCTTTGTAATAAATGATTATTATGATTTGTAATAAATGATTTGTAATAAATTATGCCCTTCCATGAAAATGGCGTACCCATGGATTTTAAGAGCAGAGGCCAAATCTTAAAATACGTCATCCTGACCTGCTGCAAAACAAATGTTCATAAGCCAATGATTTCTGTACCAGAATAACAAATATCCAATCAATGATTTAAACTACATTTTTCAACTAACAGAATGGATGCTGTGTATACACGCCAACAGTTGCAGCGCTGGAAAACAATAACATCTTCTCGTGTCAGCTTGTAATTGCTGAATTCTATTTTGCCTTTTGGGGTTGATGAAGAAACTGTCTGGTATTAGAGATTTCCTCTTGTGCGCAGTTACAGACCACTTCATCTTGTCCAGGTGGGATTAAGGAATGGATTTTCAGGATCATTCTTAGACTTCTTTTCTGAGTAATTTCAGAAAATTTCAGGTCTTCATCTCTTTTTCAGTTTCCTCTTCCAGGAGCAGACCTACTATTGAAGCTATTCATAGCTGGCTAACAGACCTTCAGAGGCACGACTGTGAAGGTTTTGGCTGGGGTGGAGTTGATTTTCCTCATAGTAGCCCTGGGGGGCGAGCGAGTGGCTGCGCGGGGCTGAGCTGCTGCATGGGGATAAACCACAGCACTACTGCCCTCTTCTCCATGAGTTCTGCAAGCAGTGGGGTGACTGGCAACTGCAGATACTGGCAAATACAAGCAGTGTCACCAGGCCGTGCGCATGGCCTGCAGAACCTCCATGCTGAGATACAGATAAACAAGGAAGGGTGAGAGCTCACTACTCAAAACATACCCTTACTTCTCTTAGCCAGTGCCATGCCAACCACGCTCCACTGCTCAGTGAGGTATGCTGAGTATTCTGGATACTGCTTTCAAATCATTAGTGTGCAGAAAGATCGTAAGAATAATCAAATTTGCTTCCTAAGCAAATTATCCTATGTTAAGAAAAACACAATCATTTCTGTCTCAAGCACAAATGTATTAGTGCTAATGAAAACTCCAGGGCAGGTTTTAGTAATTTCATTACAAACTACCTTGGAATACGGTAGTTCAATTAATCTCTGCAGCACCACATGGCATTCTTAACCTTTTTCCAAACAAGTTTCATTGAAATATTTGTATTGGATCTGTGGATTTTAGGTACTTTGAACAAGAATAGAACACAATATGAGCTCAACATGATAGATGGCTAAAAGCAAATGGGCTTTATTTAAAATACCTGCTCTCAAGTCCTCTTATAATGCATTCCAGACAAAGATTCCTGTTGTAAGTATAAATACACTTCAAAGATTTTGTAAGTTTACAAGTGTGCTGGTCTTATGCTCTTTGTTACAGTGGCTCGCTCGATGTGAAGAAATATTTAGTCTCAGCCAGTCTTGCATAACACCTAAAACTGTTGTAGTCAACACACCTGCAGCATTTGTGCATGGCACAAAAGAAACAAATACTCCTGAAGTGACAATATAATTTTGAAGTCATGCTTCTGAGAAAGAAACATAGGTTTTCCCATGTCCTCTATGTCTATGGCCCATCAAATGCCATCTTTTAACAAGAATTTCCAGTCTCATAGTCCCTTTTTATCACTCTTTAGGGCTTTGCTTTTGGTTATTCTGTTTTGGTTTTGTTGGGGGTTTTTTGTTGTTTTCTGATGGCTAGGTCCTAACATATGTAGCCACCATTTTGTCCCTGTTTTGGAAGCCAAATAACATATTGACTAATTCCATAATACAGCATTTTGTGATCATGCTTAAAAAATCAGTTGACCAGAGATAGATGATTGTTCTCTGAGGCATCTTTGCTGTGTGCTTTCATGTTCTGTTTGTGCAGATATCTTATGAGTGTCATCATCCCTACCTGTTTTGCAATAGCCTTTGGGGAAACAAAGCTATGCCTGTCATTTTGGTACTTCTGCTAGGAAGGTTTTTTTCCTTCTGATGTAACTGTGGTTTTCTCTATCATATTTTGCAGTTTGGTAGGGCTTACTCACTTGTGTTTACCAGCAGCTTCCCTGATTTATTATTACAGCTGGAAAAAATAAATACTTTTACCTTGTCACTTCACTTTTTTCAGGTGTCATAGATACCAGTAATTTGTTCTAGCCATTTATTTTTCCAACATCACATTTTCTATAGCACCTTAATTGTTTTACTTTGTGAGCTCTTTCACTATAGCTGTCTTTCTGGCATTCTTTATGGTCAAGAATCCTGAAAAAAAAAATTTCAGGCTGCTTATGGAACTCTGTGTACAGTATGGTTTATTAATTCAAGGGTGCCTATAATTATGTCTGTGTTCTTTAGAGCACTGGACCACCTGCACTGTTCTTGCACTATTTAATATTCCAGATCACCAGCATAGTTTCTGTAGCACTCCCTAACAAAAAATAAGAGGCAATGAATAAGTGAAGAGGTTCTTTCCCTCTCTCTCTTCTCCCCTTTCCCCTTACCCCTCTTATTAACACCTCATTCTGTGTTTGCATGTGTGTACTAACACAAAAAATTTTGAAAGCGCCCGATTCTTGATTGTAATTAGGATTGGGCTGAATTTCTGAGTGCTTTCTCTTTTGTAAATTGCCATGGGTTTGGGGGGCAGGTCCTTTTGAGGACTGAAAACTGATTAAGGTGTAGGAAGTGAAGGGTAGGACTTTTCATAGGGGAAAGCAGGTCTGCAGTGCTGGTGAGGGACAGTTTTATTCAGTGTTTTTGTCAATGATCAGGAGAAACAAGCACACTGTGAAGATCAAGTTGTCCTTAAATTGTCTGAATTTTATCCTTTCTGAGTATTTCCTTTTTTAAAATTATTTTTTCTTTTTAATTTAGAAATAGCAGGTACTCTGAGTTCTTTTTCAGAAATATCAGTCAAGACCAAGCTAAATTTCCTTTGCTTCTGTGGTTCTCCATCTAATTGCTTTGAGAGGCAGTGTTGGCACTGAATCTTTGTCCTTCAGACACGTCCAGGGCAAAATTCATCAGTGGATTGTTAACTGGCAATTAAAGAATGACAGTGGTAACTTGACAACACTTCCAAGTGGCTAGAAGTGGATGTTTGCCTAATAGAAATCATTATCAGGACAGGTTTGGCTGTGCTTCTCAGATAAGATCTGGGCATTACTGTGAAGAGACAGGAGGGTTTATCTCTGACCATGCCCTGGGGAAGCTGACAGCTCTCATGTTGTGTAGCTTAACAGTCGCCCATCAACACCAACCTCTGTTTGCCATTTGTTTGTCACTTAATGAGTGAGGTCTGTCAAACCGCACACAAAAACCAATGTTTCCTGTGGTGGAAACCTCAACATTTAAAGTTTATTTCTCTTGTATTGTATTAGTTAGCGTCATTCAGATCGGTTACTTACGTGAAAGGATGATACAGGTATGAAATACAGGAGTATTCCAGCTAGATCAATTCCAAGAAAAGCAGGGTGGAATTATTTTTCAGCGTCAGGCAATTTCAGCCATTTAAAGATAACTGTGCCTGTACATCCTAAATAAATGAAATGGAGCGATGTAATTATCATTCTCAAAAAGCTGCAGAGGCCACTCTATTTTGCAAACTGTCAGAGTGCTGTAAAAGTGTCACAGGCTAAATATCACCATGCAAACGAGCTCACTATCTCTCACCAGAAAGTGAAAACAATTTGCCTGCAGGAGTTATTTTGAAATATTAACTTGAATCCTAAACCAGGCAGCTAACAAGAGGGTATACCAACTAATCCTGAAAAGGAGATAAAATTTTTTCACTCTTTTATTTCAACTCATTACGGTGAATATTTGGGATTAAATAGATGTCCAAGATAAAACCATAAAAACTGCCTGCTTTTTATTTTTTCTTCTTCCCCCTTCACCATCCACACCCCCACCACCCCAGGAATGCTGTAAGATGTCATTAGCTTTTCTTTCCCATCACATAATAGAATGTCTCATAGTGTACATTGGCAGAAAATGGATTAAGGAATAAGTGGGCATTTAAAAGTTTTCAGTGCTTTCAAATCAGAGCAAAATAGTGGTTAGATGGGGCTAGATTCCACTGTCTTTGCACATGATGAGTGTTATTGCTTTATGAGTAACTTCTCTGATGGTTGTGAGAATTATCTGTGCTCTTTTCGCAGACTCTACCGTTGTCAGGCCTTATCCTGACACACACTTTAGCACATGATTAATGTCATCACAGCTGGTGTGTTTTTTTATGTACTTGATATTTTAAGTTTTGTTGGTCTGGGATGAGATATAAAAGTATTTCGTGGGTATTCTGTAGCTGATATTTGCCAGATATGTGTAAAACAGGGTGCAAATACTGATCCACTCCAGATAGACATGTTCCTCTACCCCAGGCAGATTTCCAATTACATCTCATAAACCTGTATCTATTACAAAAAAAAACCCAAATCAAAACAGCATAAGAAAATGTGGAGCTCAAGGCAATGTTAGAGTCTAGTGAACATGTCTGAAAAATCTTGTCTGCACCCTGTACCTTTGGGGAGCCAGTAGTCATTAAAAAAAAAAAATACGGCAAACCTGATTTTCTGGTGTTTCTGATTTTAGGTTTTCTGTAAAAAAATTACTTTGTGTTTGTTAGTTTATGATATCATGGTTCCTTTCATATTTACAGGGACATCATTAAAGCGAGCACAGCTTGTTTAGCACAGGGCAGACTCGGGACTTTGTGGACTCTACAAGCAGGTAGGAAATAAATGCTCAGTTTCTCAATTAATTATAAAGTTTTTGTGGTGGTGTTTTTGTGTTATGGCACTTGGTATTTCTGTTTCAACCAATATAGATAATTCTGAAAGATCAAATAAGTATACTGCATATACTAAATTCAAAATTGAAAAATAATTATTTGTATAGGTGTAAGAAATTGAATGCTCTAAAACTCAAGTGTATTAAAATTGACTATATGAGCTGTATTTTAATTTATATCAGCTTGAAAATATGAAAGTCACAGCAGCATAAATGATTAAGTGGGATACCTTAAATTGCTTACTTATGGTCAAAAAATAAAACCAATATTTAAAGTCTAACCAGAATTTATAAAGATTATGGTCATTCTCACTAATGCATTTTCAACCTAATCCATGGTAAAGAAGGGACAAACACATCTGGGGCCTTTAAGATTGCTCTTATTTACAGATAAATATTTTAGTACTTTATTTCAATCTAACTATATACCAGTATCCATTTAAGAGAGGAAGTTGGCGTTGAGGATGGAAGGTAATGATGAAGGTATAGGAGCTTTTAAAAAATTTAATACATAAGTTTAGTTTTGGCTACATAGGAGATGAGGCAAATAAACTGACTTGTCAGCTTCAAAATTATTTTAAAAGAGGAGTCTTGTCTGGATCCAGATTTATTTTGGTGAAAATCTTTGCTAAAACATTCCTGAGGCTGCTCATTTATCCCACAGTGGACTAAGGCTACTCATTTATCCCACCACAGACTGGACTTTGCAAGTTTTTAAGCACATAACTAGGGCTTCCTTTGCTGCATCGTCCTTTAGTCAGATATGCCTTAGCTGAAGTACAGAGCAGATGAGGTAACAGTTTCTGTGAGGACCAATTTCTCCTCATGAATGATCAAATACAAATAGAAAGAGAAAAGACATGAAGAGAGAGGGACAAGAAGAAGGATCATACCCAGAAGAAAGAGTGAGATCAAACTGCGTTGGACTGAAACAAAAAAGTCATGATTATGAGTTGCATTTCTTCCCATTCATACGTTTCCTGCTGATACCTCTTATGTACAGGACTTTGCTCCTCTGTATGCTCATCAGATTGTCTTTCACAGCCGTCCCATCCCCTCTTACCTGCAAAGCAGCACGTAGAGAAAGAGAGGTTATAGCCCAGAAGCACACATAAATCTTGCTCTGAACATGAAGCTTCCTGCATTTGTTGGTCGGGTCCCCGGTTCTGGAACCAGTTCTGCTTGGGAAGAAGCACAAGCTTTAAAGAGATCCTGCCACTGGCAGTGCCTGTGAGAGTAATTTGCGTGGAAGGAGAGGAGAGAAGAGAAGCTCTTCCAGACTGACATTGTCTGAAAGGAAACAAGGCTGGATGCTCTTAGTTCTTCCCATGTTTTGAGCCAAGGCACAGTGAATGGTGACAATTAAGGGGGCACTCTGGGACCAAAGTGCAACATCTCTCACAGCCATGTGGTGCTTGTGGTCAACACATTCTGTGATGCACTGTTTAGAAATCACTGATGAGTCTTGAATTTCTATCTCTCCAAATGGCATCACCAGGACTTCCAGCAGCTAAACCTCCTCAGAGGCCATGGAGATAGAAAACCCCTCTCCAGTGCTTAGAATCTCAGTTGATTGCTCTAGAGTGCACACAATCTACCATACAGGAAAAAACCAATAGTAACAACAGTGTCTCAGTGCTACCAGAGAATCAGAATAAAATAAATCCAGAAGGAGGTGTTAAAGTATTTGAAGTATTGAAGGTGTTAATTAAAGTATTGAAGGTGTTAATATGACAGCACATCTGTCATATATTTACATTTATTTTGCACATTTCTCCTACTGTTAAGGTTCAACAGAACCTGATGAGTACTGAAAGGCTGGGACATCCCATGAATTATTACAACTTGTAGTTTTAATTATCTATTCCTCAGAGCTCTCCTTTATCTGTTCAACCTGGATTGCTAAATCAAAGGATATATGTAAATTACCCTCCTTTACTGCCATCAGCAAAAGATTAGATAGAGTGCTAAAGCAGTGGTTTATATTTAGGTACCTGTTGCTTTTTAATGGCTTTAATTTGTTATTAGTTCTGTTGCCATTCAAGAAATATTAACAAAGCAACTGAGAGAAGTGTTAAATGCTAAACATGCTTTTTAAACATTATGGTGTTTTAATAATGGTCCTGTAAGCAGACTATAACATGACAAATTATTTCCCTCTCTCTTAAGAATTAAACATCTGATAAAAACTGCACAAAAAATCATAGCATAAAAAAGTAAAGATGTTCTATACTTTCCATAGAGGGTAATGTCTTGTTTCATGGCTTATCACAAAATACAAAAAAGACTACTATTATTATTATTATTATTATTATTACAAGTAGAATGTCTTATTAATGGCCGGTATATTTATAGAACTTGTAGAATTGTTGTCTGCAGGAAGTGTGCAGGGCTCCTGGTAATAATTTTTTTTCTTGGGCAAGAGCCAGGTGAAATATCTCAAAAGATAACCTGGTAATGGGACCTCTCAACAGACCTTTTGACCTTTGAATATGAGGATAGTCCATTAAAAAAAAAATCTCTGAATTACCTGCATTCTAAACACTGAGGAGATTCTTTTTCTTAGGTCATGACTGGGTGATTTGGGCTCTGAGCAAATTGCCAAACACTTTCCAGCTCTTTGGTTTCATTGGTGTGATATTCCAGCCTGATGAATGTTGGCAGAGATATTGCAGAGAGATCAGGTCTCAGGACTGAGACCTGTTCAAAGCCACTCCCTACGGTAACATCTTGGCAAGAGGAAGAGTTAAAGAAACCAGAACTAGTGGGTAGGATCTTCCAATTCTAAATCTTTTAACTACATATTTTTCCCAGGAAACTTTTAAATTAACCTTTCCAAAAGTTTATTATCTCTTTATCTGGGGTATTACTGTGTATGTCATAAAAATACAATAAAAATCTGATAGAATTATAAAAATAGAATTAATGTGTATCAGTGTTTAGCCACAGGCCTGAGTGGATACTTTTGGAAGGATTCTTATTTTTTCCTAGTCAATCCAAATACTAATTATGCCTATGGGATAGTCCAGGAAATTTTCAATGGAATTGAAATCCGATTCAAAAGCTAAACCTTTCGGGAAGAACCGGAAGCCAGGGAAGGGCTGTAGTTACCTATTCTGTGCCACCTTTAAGTCTAGCTGTTATGAACAAAACAGAACCAACCTTTTTAATGGCAACAGTTTCCAAACAGTCCTTCCAAAGAGTCCTACTGACTTTGTCAGCAGAAGAGGGGGATGAAAACATCCGAAGATATTCAGGCAATGGTTTAGGGACTTCAAATGGTAACCACGTTACCTGTCTATGCTAAGACTATAATGGTAAGACTTTTTTCACTAAAATTTTGCTCCAAAATGTTTTTCTAGATTTACATCTCATTGTTATTCTACTCCATCAAGTTCTTCTTAGGTGTCTCTAATGTGTGTCTAAAGTATGAGCCCACAATTTGCTTCCTTCTGATTTGTTTCTTCTCAATTCACCTAGCTCTATATAGGTGTGGATTGAAAAAACGAAGAACAAATTAATTCCAGTGGATATGTCCCCACTGCCTACCTGCCTTTCAAGGGCTGGGCATTTCTTAAGTCAGCTACTAAGAGCTGTGCCACTTTTACAAGCTTTGATTTGCAATTTATGAATATGGCTAGTTTTCAGTTCAGCCAGCTGTCAAGCACTCCTGTTGTGATGCAGCCGAGGGATTGTTTTTTTAAGAGCTGTATTAAGTGAACAAGAGATCAAACCTGTGCCGGATCAGCTTAATGAGATAAAAGGACATTTTGGCTTAGTAGAGAAAGGCAGAGGAAATAACTAAAATTGATTACCCTGTTTATCATGGGCTCAATTTGTTGGTTCCCTTGGCAACTGACACTGCAGTAGATGAAGTTACTAGTAGCCTGAAGGAGATCAACATACAAGATTTCTATCAGCCACATTAACTGTCTTCTGATGGTCAGAAGCATGGAGAGAAATGTGCAGCTTTAATGGAGGGATTAGATCACTATCACCCTAAATGAGTCTGACCTAATTACTTATTTGAATATTTTCTGTGAAGAAAATGGGAGAATATTATGTTATACTACTACATCACTTTCATTTATTGTTTTGTTGACTGATCCAGATAGTGAGCAAAGTAGTTTCATCAATGTTTTCTGTGAAAAACCTCTTAAAAAATGCTACCTAGAGTTTCAGTGAGATGTGAAAGTGTTTATTTTTATATATTACTTGGACACCCTATTGGTTATTTGATGTAAAACCACTGCATTTGAGTTTTGGAGTGATTTAATATTTGTTGTGAGAAGTGCCTGGAAAAGCCTCTGAAATTCAGAAATGGTGATTTATAAGACTAGAAATCTTTCCATAGACTACATAGGTCACACATCCATTGGACATGAGGAAACAGTGTACTGTCTATAGCCACTGTATTGGCTGCAAATATATGGATTTTCCATGTCTTGGTGGCATATTTGACTGTAGCTATCTCTCCCATGTATTTTTAATTTTGAATGCTCTCTCCTAAGCCTACAGAAGGAATGGCTAGGGGATTATATTTTTTGTTCTGCTTACAGGATGCTATTCAACAGCTGTACCACAGCATTTCCTCAGAAATGTGTTTTCTCGTGTGCTTTGCTTTAGTGGTGGATGTTTTCTCCTCTGTCTTAATCAAGACTCCTCTCTCTTACTTGGGTCCTTATTTTGATTTCTGAACAAACTGATCCACAGGGACCTAAGAGCTGGGACCCGAATCTTTTAATGTTAGAATTCACAATTCTTCTTTCTTTCCTGAAGACAGCTTTTATCAAAAACCAGAGGACAGTGAAGATTTTTAGGCCAGTTTTCAGACCCTTTTGGACAACTGGATTATGAAAAGCAGAGAACTGAGGAGCCAGACCCTGTCTCTCAGTGTCTATGTCTGTACTTTGGGATCTGGGAAACCTTCCCAGTTTCCAGACCTGGACACTTGCCCTGAGCACGTTGATTCCCTGTAGGACAAAATCTGTGCTCTTTTCCATCCACACACGCACATATACGGACACTGTTTCTAAGGAGAAAATCTGGGCATGGAGACCAGCAGGGAGACTTAACATATTCTCACAATATGCCTCATCTGGACTCTCTAGGCTTGCCAGGAAGCCCACTTAGAATGCAGTTTAGTCATTTTTTGAATTACTGGGTTTTGGCTGTTTTCTCTGAATTTGAAGTGAAGGCAACTACCTTTTCATTGGAATACTATGAACAATAGCCCATATATGCATGTGTAAAGACACCTTCAGAAGTGTTACAGAGCAGGGAGTAATTATATGTGAGAAGTTTCCGTATGGCTCTGTTTCAGAAAATTTTAGAGCATTTGCAGTTAATATAGGCCAGGAGAACAGGATTCTTACACACTGAATAGAAAGCATTCAGCTGCCCATATGAAACATATGCAGTGTTGGCAGTAACATAGCTGCAACTGTAGTCATCTTTGGCAGGCTCAGCTTTTACTTGTTGTGTAAAAATATTTTCTGTCCTATTCTGTTTCCTTCTGCTGTTGAATATGGGTCTAAGAGTTTGTCGACTTCGCAGTGCACTTTTCTGTCTATAGATTTTAAATCTGCTACCAAAGGACCTGGTTCTAACTAATAAAACTAGAATTAAAAAAAATCAATTCCAATTTTCTCTTCAGGTGCTTTTTTTGTTGCTGTTTAAATGAATAAATTGTCTTGAAGCTTTTCTCCACCTTCAGTACTGAGTGCTTACATATTAAGAGCTGCACACAGGGTAACCTTTTAAAATTGGGTTCTATTTAATTAAGCCATACACTAGCAACAAATCCTAACCCACTCAATTGTAATTGTCACAGTTGTGTTGTGTGCTTCCTCCTGCTGAAATCTGATTTGCTTGGTTTTCTGCCATAGGGTATATATCTGAAAAGAAACAAATTCTGAGGCTTAATGAGGAAGAAACAAGAAAACCCTGAAAGCCTATTTTGTTTGCTAGTTTGGGCTCACCATAGAGATCAACAAATCAAGAGTTCTGTTCCTGGGTGGGGCTTACACACAGAGCACAGAGAACACAGTCACAGAGACGCTTTCAAATGTGCTGAGACACAGACACTGAAATCGTCCCATCTGGGAATGATATCCGAGCACACTGTGCAAAAGGTCAAAAAGGGGAGGCCTCCGTGGTACTGGGATATCAGGTCTGCCTACCTGTTTTTCTTTTTAAGTTTTGTTCCGTGGGTGTACAGAAATAAAGAAAACAGACATAGGAAGGAATACAGTACTTTGTAAGGTCACTTTTCTCTAAGAATCTTTTTTCCTTCTCTCTGTTGCTGGTCGAAACAGACCAAGTGCTTGTATGCATTAAATCTGTTCAGCCTCAACAGTGCTAATTGTGATTTCTGCCAGTGCCGCCAACAAAGCAACAGCAGAAGTGATTCATACCATAAATACAATGATAGACTGGTGACAATAAATGGAAGTGAGGACCTAATGCTACTGCCTTCTTGAATATCATGGAAAAAAATTTCTTCCCACTTGCCTGAGGACAAGATTTCTTCTTCATTTCTGGAATGCCACTTCTAAAGTTATTTTTCACTTGCCCACATCAGATAGGGAAATTTTATCAGCAGGACTTTCGCCTAGTATCCCATCCTGAATATACTGATCTTCCCAGCTATTGCTCTTACCATCTCAGGAAAATAAAACAGATTTGCCTTCAGGGAGTCATTGTTTTCATATAGCCTGACACAAAGCATGATGAAGTTAATGAATCACTCTTCTTTTCTTTGAATGAGATAAAGCCTCTGCTGAGACAGAAATGGCTATCCTGTTAATTCAAGCAAGATTTATGGAATTCAAATTAATTCAGATACTTGCCTCTAAGGATATTTGTGTGATCCTCTAGTTTTAAGCCGTGAGAATACATATTTGGTAGTGCAGCAGACAGTTCAGAAATTTAGCTGAATAAGTGTATTAACATTATAATATATGTTGACCAGCATTCAAGGAGCTTCCTGCAATTTATTATATGACTAACAGTCCAACTCCAGGATGATGGCATTGTGCAGCCTCTGGATTTCAATTCCTCAGCACTTAAATAATTCATTTCTTCCTCTCCCCTTTTTTCATTTGTTCAGTTATATAAATTATTCCATTACTTTAGATGATTGTATAGTTCTCCTGATTATTTATTTTTCCATGGATTGCTTTATACAGATCTGTTTTATGAGAAGTGTGTTTGAAGTGTTNATAATATGGAATAACTTGTAAAGAAGATCCTGATACCCTTCTAACTAGTTTCCTAGGACAAAGAAGTGTAGTTGAGAGATTTGTGGGATGCATGTGTCTATTATTTCCAGGATTTCACTGCAAAGTATTTTGACAGAGAGGAAATAATGATATGGTTGTCAACACCATGATTTTAACTGTAACTGTAACTTACTTTTCAGGAAAACACTAGCTCTCAAAGGGCAGCAGGTTCCCTAGGCTTCAATATCAGCACTCTTTGTAGAGTAGCTCATTGTATAAAGGGGCCATTTCATGATAAAGCCGAGTTTTGGTGATGACAATTCATTTCTCCTATTAGTGGCTACACTTCAATATCTTGATGTCTAGAGTCCCAGTTTTAGAGCACGTGTGTTTCAAAACAAATGGTATAGACTAGTAGTAAAATATAAAGGATGTTAAGAAGTAGCTTCTAACAGTACCTAACCATTTCATGAAGGCTAGTGGCAGGAATGAGAAGATGATATTTCTTCACAAAACATGTAGAAAACCTTTTGGATCAGATGTAAAAATGCTTGTCTTGCTTTTGCTGGGGAATCTGTGAGAAAAGTGTCTCTGTTTAATTGCCTCACTTCATGCCAGTAGGAACTGGCTTGTATTTCCTGACTGTTCTACATTGCCCTCTTTCCTTTGCAAATAAGGAGATATGTCAAGCAATATAAAGGTTTTTGTAATGTCCAGTTCATAGCATTCCTAGAAATAAATTGCTATTTTTTGGGGGGTTGCCTGCTCCCTCAGTCTGTTGGAAATCTCTGATTATGCACTAGAGAACAAATGGAATACCATTTATAAGACAAAATATTGGCATAAATTATAGATGAATACGTTGAAAATCTTCACAAGAAGAAAGAAATGCTGTTTAAAGTAAAAGGATATACCAGCAAATACAAGGAGTAAACTATTTTATTTCTCCATGGATTTTTTTTTTGGTACACAAATTTAATCAAGTATATGAAATTAATAAATGTGATGGGTCTTGCTTTATGTGAAGTCAATGAACTATTTCTTTTTCACCAATTACTGTTAGTCAGGATAAATTTATGAGAAATCTCCATACTACAGTCCCATCTTTCTGAAAGGTCATTGAGAAATCCACTTCTAAAAGGAAGAGGGGGTCTATATATTTACATAATCTTTGAAGTTCTTGAGCAGGGGACTAACAAAGGTCTTGTCATGTAATTACATCACAAGTAAAAATGAATGGTGATTCACACTTTAGATAATTTTTCTTTTCAACTGAATATCAACAGGAGATTTTTTTCTGTTGCAGGGCCAGCACACAGGGGAACTATCTCATTCTGCAAGTTCAAAGGGACATCACAGGTCTTTCTTTCCAAAGGGATCCACGACTCCCTTCTCACCTCTGCAGCTCTGTTGTCAAAGTATCATTTTGTCTATCACTTCATCTGCACAGAACTCAGTGCCACGGGGTGGATGAATCAAGATGCACAAAACTGAGTTTCAAGGCCTCTGTTCCTAGAATGGCAAATTTGTGCCTTCTGAGCATTTCTAAATGTGCGCTTTAGTGTTCTTGGAAGGTTAGTTGTTTTCAGGGTGCCAGCTCAATAGTCTGAAACTGAGAGGCACATTAGACTTAATCTTTTAAAATGCACATTTATACTTCTGTAGTTCCTGGGAGACTGATTATTTCTGGTTTTCCATTGGTTTTGTGAGCCTTGCTGCCTTCATATAATCCAAATATTTTTATTTTTAAGTGTGTTTATTTTCTACAGAAAAAGCTTCAGACTTGACCTCATAAAAATCTGGAACACTGCTCTGATGGTAGATGCTTTCAAATGGGAAGAACAAGATCTGTATTACTCTCTAACCAGCAATTTTCACTGGTCTTTTGGAATACGCATGGACTTGAGTATACACCATGTGTTAATCAAATCCCTCAACCATACTGACTGTCAAGGACATTTTTTTTGAGGGATTCTGTCAAGCCACTTTAAAAAGAGCTTGTTCATATTATATATTTTATTCAAATTCTTCTGCTGTTACTTTAATTTCCCTGAAAATTTTGCAGTTTTTTCTTCAGCCGCATGTTTGTGTTGCTATATATTACATGTGAAATTTGGTTTCTTTTTTCAGTAATTCTTAATAACTTCTGGACCTTCCTAGCTTTCTCCTGGCTGTTCAAGTACTATCTAAAGGGACATGTCAGGGTCAGATATTCTACAAACCAGATTAATGACTTCTGGTCAGTTTAGGCCCTTGCCATAGTAATGGTGGAATTTCCTTTATTATTCCTGCAACAAAGTTTCATTGACGTTTAATAGGCAGGAATTAGAATCATAAAATGATAGAATATCTTGACTTGGAAAGGACCCACAAGGATCATCGAGTCCAACTCCTGGTCCTGCCCAGGACACCCCAAGTGTCACACCATGTGCCTGAGAGGATTGTCCAAATGCTTCTTGAACCCTGTNGAACAGGCCAAGTGACCTCAGCTGCTCCTCATACAGCTTCCCCTCAAGGCCCTTCATCCTCTTTGTGACCCTCCTTTGGACACTCTAATAGTTAAATGTCTTTTTCCTTGGCACCCAAAAGTGCCCCCAGCACTCGAGGTGAGGCCGCCCCAGTGCAGAGCAGAGGGGACAATCCCCTCCCTTGCCCGGCTGGCGATGCTGTGCCTGATGCCCCCAGGACAGGGTTGGGCCTCCTGGCTCCAGGGCACTGCTGGCTCATGTTCAACTCGCCATTGACTGCGACCCACAGGTTACTTCTACATAACACCTCTACTTCATGTACAAAAATTTATGTAGCTTTGTTTACTTTAGTATGAGATAGCTCCACAGGTAAATATTTGGAAAAAAATTAGAATTCCCTCATAAAGTCATTTAAAATGCCTGAATCTAAAACTAACTCAGATATTCAGGTACATCTTCATCTCACAATGCAGTGCCATGTACTGTGGGCAATATGCTTAGGAACAAAGCTCTGTTACTTTTCTTAGACTGTTTTCATCTCGTTCAGATATCGCAAGTATCTCTATGTTGTTGAACAACTGTGTTCTTATCTTTATTTTTTATTACAAACTTTTGTTAATGAATTATAGAATCATAGAATTATATGGTTTGGGTTGGAAAGGACCTGTAAAGATCCTCTAGTCCAACCTCCCTGGCAATCAGCCTAGACATCTTCAACTAGACCAGATTGCTCAGAGCCCTGTCCAACATGGCCTTAAATGTTTCCAGGGATGGGGCATCCACCATCTCTCTGGGCAACCTCTTCCAGTATTTTACCAACCTGATTCTAAAAATATTCTTCCTTATACCTAGCCTGAAACTGCCCTTTTTTATTTTAAAACCTTTGCCCCTTTTCCTATCACTCCAGGCCTTTTGAAAAGTCTGTATCTACCTTGCTTTTAAAGCCTGCTCTAAGAATTGAAAGGTTGAAATACGGTCTATTTTTAGACCATCATAATCTGAAATGATTTTGTGTATGTCAGCAATACCGGGCAGGGTGTTCTCTACATGAGCTGGGATGAAGATGTGAAATAAGCGTGTGTAGGCCATGTCCTTTGGAGAATCAGATTGTACAAACAGGGTAGAGTGTATAAATACTTAGTGAGAGACTTCAGAAACACTCTGAACAATCAGTTGAACAGGGGACTATATGAATTTCTGAAATATTGCATACTCTTTAGTTATTAAATAATAAAAGCTAATTATTAAGAAATATTGCTTCTATAACTAAAGTATCAAGTTTGTATAAATACTTTAAAATAATTTTCATAATTTTCAAATTCTAGCCAGAATAGAATTTGCATCTTAAAAATGTATGTCTATCTATCAGTTGACTTACAGTTCAACACTGAGCACCAGTTTGGGTGCTGGAAAATCTACACATTTTCACAAGCACCAATGTATTTTTGCATCAGGTATAGACCTATGCTCTAGTCTGAAAGATCCCTTGACAGTTTTTCCTGCCTTCCCTTTTTGAAAAAGCATTTTAGATGGTGGTGCAAGGGGCTGACATCCCAGATTTTAATTGGTATCTGTAAATGAGTAAGCCCAGGTGTTTCTTCAGAGAATGAAGTCTTTCATCTCCGTATTCCTAATGAATTTCATCAGAATCTCACTACACTAAGGACATCATCAAGAATTTTTCTGTTGCACAGAATTATTTAGTCCTACTTGAAACTACAAAGAAGATTTTCCCCGGTCTGTAGATTTTTTTTTTAATCTCATTTTCTGTTTTCCTTAGTTTTTTCCATATAAATTTCTGCAACTCTGAACCATAAGGGATTACGAAATCAGCAGTTAAAAGGAAAAATCACTAATATTGCAATATATCAATAGTAAGTGTCTCTTGTGGTAGAGAGTTCCATAAAATTAGCTGGACAACCTTCTGGAACCCTGTGTAGTTTTGGGTACAATATATAACATATTTTTTTTATGTGCAGGGGTTTTTTGGGGTCTTTGTTTGTTTTGTGTTGGTGTTTTGTTTTCTTTTTTTAAATTAGAAAGCATTCTTTACGTCTGTGACTGTTCAGCCCTCCTCATGCTCACCATGGTTAAATCCATCCTTGGAATAAAGCTGTCCTTGGAGACCCAGGTTCTTCATAGCACATGCTTTGAATGCTGGATCTCTTTTCCTGTTAATGGTCATGGGAAAGTGGAGGGGGAAAGCTGAACCTCTGTGCATGTTATAAGACTGCAATGTGATTTGCAACCAGTCCTCTGGTTACTGGAAGCCTCTCCTATGTTTGCTGAGGATGTGAGATCTGCACTTGTCCACAGCCTGTTATTGGAACAGTTGTGTAATATTGCTGCAGCTGCAGGTTGTCCCAAGAGGCTGCCCAATGGCTAATTGTAAATACAAGGTATATGTTGGGGTTGTACAACTTGTTTTTTCCTCCTCAGTGTGACCTTGGATGTAGGCAAGTCTCATGTCCTGGAGTGCCTGATGTCCACTCCTCTGTGTGTGTTACTCCTTTGATCACCCCCACTTCAGTCTCAACCCTGCTGCTGCCTTGGTTTCCTCATTCCTGGTGCCTGAGCCTTTTCCCTCACTGCTGTTGTACTTGGTTGTTTCCTCTGTTCCTGTCACCTGCTTGCTAAAAACTATTTGTTTCATAGTCCTGTTGCCCCTCATACCTGTCCAGGTGTTTGTCTTTGGGTATGTCTTCCACTTGATCTTGGTTTGGCTAGCCATGTTGTC
This sequence comes from Machaerirhynchus nigripectus, assembly GCA_013397975.1. NCBI lineage: Eukaryota > Metazoa > Chordata > Aves > Passeriformes > Dicruridae > Machaerirhynchus > Machaerirhynchus nigripectus. Next base: position 267,704 of record VZRQ01005615.1, on the reverse strand, counting down.
TAAAGCATCTCTCCGGCTTTTCTGATCTCTCTTCTGCCTGATGAAAATATGTTCCTGTGTTGTAAAAAAATTATTGTAAAAAAAATGTTCCCTGTCTTCACTGGTAAGAATGAGGAACACTCCAAAGGATATTTTTATCACTGATTTTTTTTCAATGTTCAGATGAATTTGTATTTCTCTCAGCATTTCAGAGCAGAAAGATATGTCAGTTCTGATTTCTTGACTGACTCCACCTGGAGGACACAAGCCTTGATTAAGTTGTTATTTTACCAAAAAGATTGCTTTTGTCAGGCCTGTAGTGAAGTAGCGTTAATTACCTGAGGGAGGGCACCCAAAATTCTTTCACGATGTTTCAGGATAAAGATATCTCAGGCTAGTAATGACTCTGAAACAAGAGGATGATTTGGTACTAATTAGAGGAAGCTTGGATATGCCTCAAGTTCATAAAGGTCAGCTGATATGGAAAGGATGCGTTTGCAGCTGCAGATCTCCATGAGTTTATTTTCATATTTATTTTAATGCAAATGACCTATTACAGTAGCTTTCATCTGAAGAAATGGTGGCCATGATAAAAGTGATTCTTTTAGCCTACTTTGTTTGTCCTCCATTGAATGCCAAGAGATAAGTTGATGAAGAAATTTAATATTGAATTGCATTCTATTGTAACCTCAAAGGTTTTCATAATTTCAATCACATTAAATTGCTAATGAGATCCACCCTGTCAATGAACAGGCTGGGTTTGAAGCCTCATCACAAGAAATTCTCACTTTGCACAAACAAGGTAACCTTAAATGAACTGGTATTTGCAAAGAATTACAAAAGTCAAAGTCTACTCCAACTGAAAATCTTTTTATCGACTATCTGATTATTCTTTTACTCTTTTGTTTGCTTAAGGCACCAAGTCAATGCCGTATACCTCTGACACAGTCGTAGAAGCAGAGAACATACTGTACTAATAAATAGTAATGTCTGAGCTGCAGACAGACCTGTAACATTTGAGACAAAAACAAAATCTACAAAAAATCTTCCTTGTAGTTTCAGGTAGGACTAGATAAACACTACTGTTTTTTCACTTGCAAAGCTTGACATATATGACTGTATACAAATTTTGTTTACTGTAGAAAATAGTGTGAAGCTTAAGCCTGTCCTTAACTGAAAGGAGTTAAGTTTCAGGGAAAATAAATATGAGGGAGTCTCCTAGGCAGAAATAGAATTCATTTCAATAATGCACCAAACAATGACTTCTATTACCTGAGGTAGCTTTTGCAGAGATTTTTTATTGTTACTTTCTGGTGATAACTGGAAGTTATACTGCTGGATATCAGTTTTCAGCCTCATAAAGTCACATCTGCTCTCTGAGGTAGTTTTACTCTCTATTTCTTACTTTCATTTTCTTTGCCTTGTAGAATTAAGAAAGGCAGCAATGCCAGTGACAGTGAATTATGTATAGAGAACATTGATTCATTTTAGCAGCATTCAGATGAAGCGATGGTGGCATGACAACAGCTGTAGAAAGCTGTTGGAGCACTCTTGCACCATCTTGCCCAGCCCTGTTTCCTCTGACACAGTCCGAAAGATATGAGAACCCATTATCCCCTCTGCAAGTGTCAGGGCTTAGACTCTTGAACATGTACCTGCATGATAAATCACCCTCTGACGTGTGTTGCAAAGCACATGCTGGTGTGTTCTTCAGCTTCTTATCAACTTTTTTCACTGAAGGGTGAGCAGGATCAAATTACTTAATGTTTTTCATTAGACAATAAAACAATTTATCACAGGTAGTGTGCCTGTTTGTTGAAACTTTATGTGCAACGTCTCCAGACATTGCTTTCAGTATCAGAGTTGGAGACAAGGAATGATCCGCCATGAAAAAGCATCTCCTCTGAATGAATACAAATTCATTTGGGGAATGGAGAGGCAGATCACATGTGCACAGCAAAATCAGAATTACTTTAGTTGCACTAAAACAAAGGTTCAGAAGAAAGATGGGATTACCTTCTGTAATTTATTTCAATATTCTGTTTCAAAACTTGACATGATATCTCCCTAAAACTATCTCTTACTGCGTTTCTTTTTTTTGAGAGGTTATGTAATAATGGCATATCATGATATGTATTTTCTATTTTATTTCCTCCTATATAAATGCAATGCATTACTGCTCTCCTCAAGACTGTAATGAGAAGTTAAAATCGAATCTTCTTAATGTATAGAATGTAAATGGGAGTTATAGCTGGAATCACGGATCTTTAAACCATAAGAAGCTGACTTGAAGCTTTAATATAAGTATATCCATTGTTCTTCTGGCACAATGAATTCACAATAAGAATTTTCAATCTTCTTCAGCACAATGTGTAGTAAATAAGTAATTTGCAGTTTTCACACAAACAAATGTGCCAAACAAAACTTTAATCTCATTTTATCAGACATTTATCACAGGATCATAGAATGGTTTGGGCTGGAAGAGACCTTAAAGATCATCTCCTTCCAACCTCCCTTCCATGGGTGGAGATCAGGCTGCTCAGGGCCACAGTCCAGCCTGGCCTTGAACGCTTGCAGGGATGAGGCATCCACAAATTCTCCAGGCAGCCTGTTCCCATGCCTCACCTCACAATATGTAATTTCTTTCTAAAATAAAATCTAAATCTACTATCTTTCTGTCTAAATTGGCTACTTCTCATCCCATCACTATACCTCCTGATAGAATCTTTCCCATTGTTCCTGAAGCGCCCTTTGGGTACTGGAAGGTACTATAAGGCCTCCATGGAGCCTCCTGTCCTGTCCTGTCCTGTCCTGTCCTGTCCTGTCCTGTCCTGTCCTCTCCTCTCCTCTTCTCCAGGCTGAACAGCCTCAACTCCCCCACCCTGTCCTTGCAGGAGAGATGCTCCAGCCCTCTCTGATCATGGCCCTTCTCTGGACACGCTCCAACAGGGCCCTGTCCTTCCCATGCTGGGGCCCCAGAGCTGGATGCAGTGCTCCAGGTGGGTCTCAGCAGAGCGGAGCAGAGGAGCAGAATCCCCTCCCTGCCTGCTGCCCACGGGGCTCTGGATGCAGCCCAGGACATGTTTGGCTCTCTGGGCTGTGGGCGCTCATGGCTAGGTCACATTCAGTCATCCACCAGGATAACAGAATTTAAAGTTCTATTTTCTGTTTTACAAAGCCATTAAACTATATACCAAACTATCATGTTGTCTCTATTAGTGTTTCAATTAACTCCTTGGAAACCCAAGTATACAAAATAAAGCAGAAAACACACGGAGCAAAATAGGTATGATAGGATTAGAAGTACAATACATGAGATGCTGAAAGACTTTGTCTCTAAAATCTGGGTATGCACTTCTTCCATCCCAACTAATATGAAGATAGTTTTGTATTTATTATGGTCTCACTGTGCACCAGTCAAGCATGGGTGGATTTTATTTTTTACAGAGACATACATTGTAATCCTTATTTGAGAAACTCAGACCTTTTAAATTGTTGATATTTACCACAGATCTGGGCTACTCATCTTTACTTACTTATATCACCCCCAGTTGAACATGCAAACAATCTTCCTATTGATCTAGGCCCACAAATTTGTTTTCACCCCTTTCTGTGCAAGTGTTGACATACATGTGTTGAAAGTCCACCCTGGCCATAACAGCTGTTTTCAGACTTAAGAACAGCTTGTTACATTCCTTTTGGCTCTGCTATAGGAACTATGTTTTTCTGATTACTTCTCTTCAGCTTCTCAATTACGTAGAACAAAAACTTTTGAACACAAAATTAGAAAGGAGAGCAACATTACTATGTCTTCTGTGGGGCTGAAGGAATTCTAAGTTGTCACCCTGATTTAATTTAAGTGTCTTTGAAATTTTACTGATAAACAGTTTTGATGAAGCAATCTGCTGTAGAGATGAAAGATTCTGATAGGAATGCAAGTTAACAAGATGTTCTAGTAAATTAAAGCCAGTTTTTAAATCTAGTGTATAACTCCAAGACAAAAATATTTAAGAAAAAAAAAGGAGAAAAAACATGAGATTGTACTATTCCAAAAAATCTTCATGTCTGAAATGTAGAGCTGGGGAACACCAAGCACAAGAAAAACTCTGGAAGTCCAGTTTCTCTGTGAATACCTTCACAGGATTATGACTGATGGCACCAGATGAATACAGACAAATCTGGACAGAGATTGTTGTGCTGTCTGAAGTTTGAATGTTTGAATGGGATAGAGCAGAAGAGGATCAGCTACTATCACCTGTGATCTCTAAGATCAAAGCATAAAAACAAGATCATATTATGAAAGCATTAGTGTTGTGCTTCCTACTCCCCATACGCTCACCCCTGCCATCTGAGACATAGCCTTAAAGGAATTTCAAAAAGCTAGGTAGAGATTAAAATTGGTCATGGAAGAAGCCATAGCAGAGACAAATAAATCCAGATTTTTTTCCCTTATATTCCTGATTTTTTTT
>VZRQ01005615.1:248344-263199 GCA_013397975.1 Machaerirhynchus nigripectus | reverse complement strand
GGTTTTTTTGGGTTTTTTTGTTTAAGTGTATTTGAACTATCTTTAAAACTCCCAGCTGAGACCCTGCCAGCAATGCAGGTGAGGCAGCACAGTTGAAAAGCTGCTGTAGCTGAACATTTACCCAAAACTGCAAGCAAATCATTGGATTTGGAGTGTGCTAAACTTCACCTTGCCATGGGTTCAATGCTGCAGTAGCAGATGCGTCATTCACAGCTAGGCTGGATATGTTCAGCCACAGCTCTGAAGTTTTCCTCTTGCCCATCTCCTCTTTTCTCCTGCCCAACTTTCCTACCTGATACACTCATTAAACTTAAAAATCAGAGATGAGCTGGACTGGAACCATGTCGCAGTCTGTTCCCATACATCTATTTAAGACAGCAGTTCATCATTGCCCTTTTCCATCCCACAAGTCTTTGGAGCCTCATTTCGATCATGCTTGTTTCTCTATTGGGATGTCTAACAACTAGGTAATACCCCAACCTGGGTCACAGAGAAAGCAACCTTTAGTAATTTTTCACTATTCCAAGATGAGCGTGTGCTTGTGCTTCCAGGACTGGGAGCTGGGGGTGAAACTGCCCTGGCTTGAAGAGCCAGGGAAAAAACACCATAGCTGCTCTTGGTTCAAATGTCATATTTCTTCCTTTCACTAAGGTTTCTTTTTTGTCCACGTACTCTCTATGTCTGCAAACACAAAAGAAAAACTTGCAGCATGACTCCCAGTCGCTAAATTCATACTGTCTCTCAGATTCTCTCATTATTTCTTGTTCTCATCTGGCTTGCCAGTTCAATCACTTTACCTAACAACAAAAAAAAAAATTCAGAAAGTTAGGCTGCTGCCTAACACTCAAGGGCCAGATGTTTGGAAAAGACTGGTTTCCCCCCTTTTCCATGTGGTCTTAGCTCTCTCTCACTGCTGCACTTACAAGAATGGCAGAGTTAACATATTCCTGCTGTGCAAAACTTCAGATGATTGCATAAGCTGTATTTGCTAACATAAATCTCAGCTAATTTATGCATTTGAGCCTGCTTAGAGTCCATGTGTTTTAACAAATAGATATGTGCATTAAAAAGAATGCTGTGCTTCATTCTCATACTTGGCTAGAACATAGAGATTTCTCTACTTTAGGAAACTTCAGTATCATCTGAATAAAAGTTACATCAGAACTTATATCTAATGATGCTGTTTTCTTAAGGACAAAGATACAGAGCTCAAGAGACAGGAAATAGAAATGACAGCAGAGAATGAGTTACGCTCTCTTTTAAAAAACTGTCTCTAGACTTTCAAAAATGCAGTCACAAAGTATCACCTCAATCTTCAGATGAAAGAAACCTATGTTTGGAATTTGAGGAAAATTTTCAAGACAAAATTTCCCAGTTTGAAAGCTATCTACTAAACAGGAAATTCCAAATTAATGTTATTGTTCTGCTTTTCTTACGAATTTCTTATTTTCTCAGTCTTAATTGCAGATCTGGTTCATTACTGTGCTCATATTGGGATATTTTCAGTCTCTGTGGGTTTTTGTTTTCCCATTAAAACAACACCAAAAACCATAAGCTCTTGAATCTTTGACTGAGTAAGAAATTCCATTACTGAAAAGATGTGCTCCAAACCTAAGTAATACCAGGACATGAAGCTTTGTTCATCCACCTCACCCACCTGCCCCTGTTAATGTTTTACTTTTGGCTCCTGGTACTTATTCTTTAAGCGTATCTTATATAAAGGGTAAGGGAGAGGAAGAATCGGTTTGCACTTGACTATTAGAAAATACTCAAAATCCTTTTCTTCTGACTTTAGTATTAGAAATCATGGCAGAAACTGATGCACAGGAAGTTCCACCTGAACATGAGGAAGAACTTCACTACTGTGTGGGTGACCACACGCTGGAACAGGTTGCCCAGAGAGGCTGTGGAGTCTCCCTCACTGGAGATATTCCAGAACCACCTGGAGGCAATCCTGTGCCATGTGCCCTAGGATGGCCCTGCTTGAGCAGGGAAGCTGGATCAGGTGACCCACTGTGGTTCCTTCCAAAATTATCCATTCCTTTTTAAATTCTGAGAAATTCAGGGGTCTGCTTGTTTCATTTTTCCCTACACCAAAATTATATGCACATTGTGAAACCACCAGTAAACTGAAAGATTTTTTTTTTTTCTTCCCAAGTGGATTCATGATTCGTAAGGAAGACTTGGAAAGTTATCTTTTCTAATGAAATGCTGTTGGAAAAAGTAGTTTTGGTATGATACAGCTCAGCCACCTAATCGGTCATGGTTCTTCCACATGAAATGAATACTTGTCGATGTGGCTATGCATAGACTTGTGGACTTCTAGCAGAGTGTTCTGGTCCATGAAATGTTTGAGTTTGAAAATGTTAACACAAAATGTTCCATAATCTTCAAGAAACTTTCTGAAAATTATCTTTTTGTATAAAATATTTTGGTTTAGATGAAAGAATGTTTCCAGTGAAAACATGTTTCACCAAAAAGAAATTGTTTCTTATCAGCCATACTCACCCAGTATTTCCAAAACTAGGAGATTCAAAACTCATATGCTGAATCTCAGAAGATACTTAGAAATGTAGTACAGCTGGGATTAATTTATTTTCTTTCTGGTGCATGTGGTTCAGATTATTCTGTTATCAATAGAATATTTATTAGCACAAAAGCAAATCGTAAGATTCTCATCTTATGAAATACAATATTCACAGAATCACAGAATGGGTCATGTTGGAAGGACCCACAGTGGCTCAGCTGGTCCAACCTCCCTGCTCCAGCAGGGCCATCCCAGAGCACACAGCACAGGATTGCATCCAGATGGTGCTTGGATATCTCCAGTGAGGAAGACTACACAACCTCCGCTGGAACAACCTTTTCCAGTGGCTGGTTACCCACACAGTAAAGAAGTTCTTCCTCATGTTCAGGTGGAATTTCCTGTGCATCACTTACTGCCCATTGTCTCTTGCCAATCTATTGCTCAGCACCCCCAAGCAGAGCCTGGTCCATCCTTGACCTCTCCCTTCAGGTACTGACAGACATTGATGAGGTTCCCTCTCAGTTGTCTCCTCCTGAGGCTGAACAGGCCCAGCTCCCTCAGCCTGTCCTCATAAGAGAGATGCTCTGGTCCCTTGTTCATCTTTGTCACCCTACACTGGACCTGCTCCAGGTCCATGTCTCTGTTGTGCTGAGGAGCCCAGAATTGGACACAGACTCCAGGTGAGGCATCACTAGGACTGAGTGGAGGGACAAAATTGTTACAGGTTTTGTGATAATTGGTAAAACATGCTGGTAATACTCATATGCAATTAGAGATCAAGAAAACTGCTCTCCACCCTTCTGGTTGCTCTGTGCTCATCACAGGGAAAGGGCAGTGAGGAGCAGGGGTCCAGGTGGTGCAGGTGAACCAGAAGAGAAGTGGAGGTCAGACCTAGTCCAGGAGCAAAATCAGTAGAGGGTTACTGGGGGGGACAAATGCAGAAGACCACAGTGTGTACAGGAGTTGATCTGGTGAGAGGACCCCAGGATATAGCTGATTTGGAGCTTGGTGGAGAGAATCACTTATAAGAAGGAATGGAAAGAAAGGCTTGAAGAAGGAAAGAAAGCATCCTCCAAATGGCTAGAATAACATATTAATTTTCATAATATTCATAGAAGTCATAGAATCATAGAATGTTAAGGATCAGAAGGAACCTTAAAGATCATCTAGTCCCAAACCCCTGCCATGGGCAGGGACATCTGCCACTAGGCCAGGTGGCTCAAGGCCTTATCTAACCTGGCCTTGAACACTTCCAGGGCTGGGTTACCCACAGTCTCCCTGGGCAACCTGTTCCAATGTCTCAGCACCCTGACAGTAAAGAATCTTTTCCTTATATTTAACCTAAATTTTCCCTCTTTCAGTTTGTACCCATTACTCCTTGTCCTGTCGCTAGAGACCCTGACAAAGAGTCCCTCTGCAGCTTCCCTGTAGTCCTCCTTCAGATACTGACAGCTTGGTANATGGGCAGGGACATCTGCCACTAGGCCAGGTGGCTCAAGGCCTTATCTAACCTGGCCTTGAACACTTCCAGGGCTGGGTTACCCACAGTCTCCCTGGGCAACCTGTTCCAATGTCTCAGCACCCTGACAGTAAAGAATCTTTTCCTTATATTTAACCTAAATTTTCCCTCTTTCAGTTTGTACCCATTACTCCTTGTCCTGTCGCTAGAGACCCTGACAAAGAGTCCCTCTGCAGCTTCCCTGTAGTCCTCCTTCAGATACTGACAGCTTGGTATGAGGTGTCCACACAACCTTCTCTTCTCCAGGCCAAACAGCCCCAACTTGCTCAGCCTGTCTTTAAAGGGGAGGTGCTCCAGTTCTCTTGTCAAGTTTGAGGCCTCCTCTAGGCTTGGTCCAACAGTTCCATGTCCCTCTTAAGCTGGGGACACCAGAACTGGACACAGTGAAGCTGGGGACACCAGAACTGGACACAGTGCTCCAGGTGGGGTCTCNCACTTAAGCGGGGGACGCCAGAACTGGACACAGTGAAGCTGGGGACACCAGAACTGGACACAGTGCTCCAGGTGGGGTCTCACCACAGCAGAGTAGAAAATCCTGAGAATTCCCATCTAAGAATAATATCATGCTTTAGTTTAGTTGCTGGTTTTTTGAGACAGAGAAAAATGGGAAGAAGAAATATACTCTGGGGGAAGTTTAAATATGACAAACAAACTAAAAAACTAAATGTAGTACCCAAACCTTGTGTTTTCCATGTCTCACTCTTCTGAGGAGGCTAGTGTGCTTTATTTTGTGACATTTTATTTGACCTGTACTTTTCAAATTGGGAAGTAGGCAATACAGCATTTTATGCTTATGTTATGCATCAAATAAATATAATAATAAATTATTTAATTCCCAAGTGTGACTAATATTTTATGATTGCTAAGATGTTGATCCTGTCAGCTAGTGATGATTGTATAACCACATCGAAATATTTTTGTCTTGGTAAGGCCCTGACACTACTAAGAATTTTGAAAGAAAAATAAAATGGAACAGATTCAGTACTTCACCTGCCAGTTTCTCTCTTCCACCTATGATGTGGATATTATATTGTTGAGGTTGCTAAGCATATTTGTCATGGTAAAATATTGCTATTACTGTGAAGATTGTTTAAAGAATGACAGAAACAGACTCATGTCTCTGTATTTTAAAGACATTTTCAGGTAGTTTGGGCTGTTTGGAGTTTTGCTTTGCCAGGAATGCATGTTTACTGTAAGGATCTAAACACCACAGAGTGGCAAATTTATTAGGATTCTCTTCCGAATCCCCAAGCACAGCCTACCAAAAAATAATGATTCTGTAAATTAATAAAGTATTCTGTCATCTAAAGGAGTAATTTAATTGGGAACACTTAGATATATTTACAGATGCAGTCTGACCCCAACCTCTAAGTTTACATAGCTAGGATTTTCTAAGCAGCTTGTGTTCTGCAAGAGTTCTGTCAGACTACAGCTGCCTTCTCTTGCTGGCTCCTGCTGGCTTGTGTGGGTGAACTTATCTAAAAAAAAAATTTCCTGTTTTAAGACATGACCAGATAACAGAATTCTGGTCCAGAAAAGACTTTTTTGAATAAGTGAATAAGATGTCAGTTCTTTAATAGTATTCATTTCATAGTATTAAAAATTAATGCTGCCTTTCTAACTGTAGTAGTTCTAGACATATCTAGGCATATCCTGTGAGCTGTGTGCTTCATTTTGGTGGCTGCTGTTTGAACATATGTTGAGAGGGTTCCTGCTCCCAAGATCCTTAGTCAAAATAGAGAAAGAAAACATGATGAAAGAATCACTGAAATCAGTGTTTGGAAGAAGATTAAAATCCAGTACGCTTTTGTTTACAGATGAAGGCATGATTTGACAAACCACATAGCATTTCTGTAATACAGACTTTGCCATGTTTCAGCCTCATATCATCATTTACAATTGTCAGCGGTCAATTAAAAAAAATTGTATGTGAAGTTGTTGAAAAACTGCATATTTTTCTTATCAGTAAGGCACAGAATTGTAATTTTTTAAAGAAAAATGTGAACAGGCTGTTATTATAAGAACAATTTGATATTCTGTTCTATATTATACCCGCAATATGAGTGACAACATAAATTTGAAATACCTTCATTCATTAAAATAGTTTTTAAGGGTTTGATAGACTTATGAAACAGGCATTTCAAATTTGGAATTTCATCAAACCCATGATGTTAGATTTAATGCACACCTCTCAAGCTGGGAATGTCGTATTTCAGCACAATACTTATAGATCCTGAATATATCTGTATGGACTTTTCTTTTTAAAACATGTAATAATGAGATCATTCAACTTTGTATGAAGAAAGATCAAAACTGAAAGTGAATTCATTAGTGAACAGCGGGAAGAAGAACTTCAAAGTCCAGAAGGCAATAAATAGGTCCCTAAACAAATATCTTGAACTAATCTTTTTTTAACTTCAAAATAATTAGCTCGAAGTACCAAAAGCTGTATGGCACACAAACTCCTTGCCACAGGCATAATTGTAACATAATGCACTGAATATCGTCAGACACCACTCAGTGAAAATATGTCTCTTCTCCGTGATCACTTCAACCTGCACAAACACGCATGCAATGGCTCTAGAAATTAGTCCAACCCCTGAGCAGGAGAGGGTTGCACATTCTTCCTGTTAAAACTATTTCTCTTTGCCTGTAAAGGTCTAAAACAATTGGTAGATGAAACTGAATGGTAGATAGGATATCAATGTGACTTGCTTTCCCAATGGTATCTTTTTCAGGTGGCAGAGGGTGGGTGAAAGGGTCTCCATTTCCCACTGAAACCATGTATAGTTTACATGGAGAATGGCTGGATAAAAGGCATAAGCAGAGCTTCAAGCAGGGATCTGGGCTGAGTCCAGACATGAAGGCCGACCTACAGCCAGCTTGTCTGTGGGTTCCGGCAGGAGGCAGTAGTTAATATCTATTCATGCTTCTCCAGTTAAGAAAGCATTTGGAGATGTCTACCCACATAGCTTAGAAACATGGGATTTTGAATGTCAGTGCTGTGTAGCTGAATTTTTTAGGCACTTCTGTGATTCAGAGGCAGGAGAGTAGGAGTCTGATGATATTTTACGAATCTCAGATTTTCACGTGCCTAAATATTCATAACAAATTTTCACCCTCGAATGGGAACATAAAGGGGGGTTTAAATCAAGTCTTTCTACTTCAGTTCTCATTATTTGCAGTTTTTGCATGACTGCTATGATGCTGTACCTTCCTCAGAGCAGTAATGAGCATTATTGTGTTTTCATGTGGCATTTTAATGTTCCAAAAGATATAAATCCACTTAAAATATTTCAAAATGTTGGAGACATCATGATACAACTTGGTGACTTCTCCAAATCTTAAAGAGTGGAATAAGAGAGAACTTGTTCTTGTCTTTTTAACCATGATAATGAGCATTTGCAGTGTGCACAGTCAACGCACTGTGATATTTTAAAAGTTTGTGAATAGACCACTTCATTGTCGCTTTCATTTTAAACTTCAGAAGTGCTGATTTTGACTTTGTGGCTTTATGGCACAGCTTTTCACAAGAGTTCATCACCCACAAACACAGGAATATTTTATTTCCTTGTGATACCCACAGTGCTGAGCTCTCTTCCAACCTTCACTTCATGGAGTTACCCGAAGAGAAACTGAGTTCTGTTAGTCATCAGGCCTGGTTTTAAACAACAGTTTAAAATGTGGGTTTCAGGGTATTGTTATGGCTGGCTCACTTACTTGGTTCTTTCTCTGAACCATTCTCTATTTTTGTATCTAATTTGTTATCAACACATAAAGATAGTAGGCTGCCTGAGATGAAAGCAGTAAATCTCCCAGCTTGCCTTTCTGGAATTAATTTTCCTTTACTGGGACAAAATATGAGAAATACACAGACTTATAGAATGTGCCACCAAGTGCTTTTGGGACTAAACAAGCTTAAAGATCAAAGATCAGCTCAGGGAGAGTGAGTTATTTCCCCCTTTTTTTTTTTTTTTTTCCATTTTTCTTTCTTTTCTTTTCTTTTGTCTTTATTTGTTTGGTTGTTTGGTTGGTTTGGTTTGGTATTTTTTGTTTTGTTTTGGTCTTAATTAGAACTGCTTGCAGTCAAAAACCCAAAGTCATATGAAAAGCACTCCATTGAAAGTTAAGTGCTCTACAACTATGTTCCCCTTTTAATAACTGGTGCAGAAGTATAACCTGGGCTCCCAGGAAAACTCATGTGTCAAATTTGGTACAGGTAGCCAGGGAGCTGGTGGTTCCCAAGGAGCCAGAACTTCCAGAAACCAGTTTCACACTGACCACCCCGAAGTCAAGGGCAATTGCATTTCCATCTGCATGTGACAGAGTGGAATATGCATATCCCCCAGCTCAGCTAGGAATACGTTAGTACTTTGGACTTCTGTACTTTTCTGCTATGACACATTTTAGAAATTGTTCAGTTTTTCCAACTTAACAGCAACACCTTAGAAATCTCTTATTTTGTTTGTTGTTCTTAGGCCATTGTGACTAGGAGGTCTTAAGAAGCGTCTTTTGTTGGCTTATAACCAGTGCCAAGTTCTCATCATCTTCTCCTAGGAAAAGATTAGGTTGAGTATATTGTCAATACAATGTTCTATAAGGGCTTCTAATAAAATGGTGTGTGTTTCTGCTAGAGAAGGCATATAGAAGAGAATTGCTTTGTGCTTGAATACCAGGAATGGCAGCCATAACAACTTGTAGTCCATGGGAAAATTCCATCACCTCCTCCTGTTCCTTGAAAATTGGCGGCTTGGTGGAAATTGCCTTGATGCCTAAGGAGCACAGTCATTGCCTTTGTCTGATAGCTGTAGGATCACAAAAGAATGTGCATCCTTGTTCTTTTCTTTACCATCTATGGTCACAAGATCCAGAAGAAAAGTGTTGGGAAACACAACACATTGTGGGGCCTGGTGGATAGCACTGCTAGTAAATTCAAGGGCCATCCCAAAAACTTGGTTTGAGTTGTTGAATGACATGATGAAATACAGAGAGGGTCGAAGATTTAAATTCTGTTCCTTGTCATTCGAGAGAGAAAAACAGAAGTTGTGATATTTCACTTGCCCTGTAACTATATTAGATTATACCTGTGAAATCAGGATCATCATTACTAGAGATCTGCACATCAGCTTTTGACTCAGAAATAACAACTCAGTACCTTTGCTGAAAAGTTGGGGAAAAAACCCAGCTTTTATATTAGGTGACTAGGACAGGGAAATAAAAATAATAATAAGGCACTGAAACTGGTCATACAAATAAATGGATGAGCTCAAGGTATTAACTGGGGATGATTAATTCATGTTGTTTCAAACTGGGCATAAATGGAACGAGAGATGAGGTTAACACTTCCACAAAACCAACAAAATATTTCACCTTATCCTAGCAACCCTAAGTAACTTTCTGGGTGTATTGTGCTATCTTAGCTGGTCCGGCACCTGCAACGTCAGCTGTCATTTTCATATGCAAAACATATGTATATGTAGTATTTCAACCTTTTCCTTTTGCTTGAACATCCAAACACCATTTTGTGCAGGTTCCTACTGTGCTTTTTTTTCAATAATCAAGTACCTCCTAGCCAAAATTTTGAAAGTTTGTTTATACCTTATTTAGCCTGATTTGTTTCCTTGCTTCTGTGTGTAAATATTTGGACTCTTTGCTCTAAAGTTCCACCTTGTACAGCAGTCTACCTTTGATACTCTGCAAGCCAGAAGTCAGAATGAAGAATTCTTTCTAAAGTGTTCTCTTTCATGCTTTATTTCTGCCTTATTTATTATAGGAAATGACCTATAAATGTTGAAGTTGCAAATAAAGAGGAAAATCAGAGTTACCAGGCAGATTCCTGGCATTTTGTCAGGGCAGGGATGGTGCTTCAAATGACAGAAAATTAACACTAAAAGTAATACAAGAATTTGGGCTTTGATTTCTTAATTTCTTATTTTTACCTCAACATTTTAGAGAAATAGCATATCTCCAAAGATGTCTTCTTTTCTCATTCTGTCTCCAAGATTTCTTGTTTTCATATTCTCTTCAAAATTCTTTTCTAAGGTTTTCCTAACATGCCTTTTTTCCTTCCCAGATGTAACCCACTACTGATGAGCAAACCAAATTTCTTGAGATACTATGTTTGAATTTTTTTACCTAACTGCTCATTTTTCAGTTATCTGTGACTTTTCCAAGATCCACAGTTAAAAGAAATCCAGTCACCACAGTGCAGAGCACAGCAAAGTATCTGGTCTCAAAAGTATATTCCCTGTTGCCGTGTCTGGCATTTAGGCTTAGTAAACACCGTGTGAAAAGATGCTTACAAAATGCATTGAAATGATGTAATAACNAGAAAGAAAGAAAGAAAGAAAGAAAGAAAGAAAGAAAGAAAGAAAGAAAGAAAGAAAGAAAGAAAGAAAGAAAGAAAGAAAGAAAGAAAGAAAGAAAGAAAGAAAGAAAGAAAGAAAGAAAGAAAGAAAGAAAGAAAGAAAGAAAGAAAGAAAGAAAGAAAGAAAGAAAGAAAGAAAGAAAGAAAGAAAGAAAGAAAGAAAGAAAGAAAGAAAGAAAGAAAGAAAGAAAGAAAGAAAGAAAGAAAGAAAGAAAAGAAGAGTGTCATAGAAAGAAAAGAAGTGTGGGTCATAGGCCCACACTTCTGCTGAGTGAGGAAAAAAGAGTCCTTTATTCCAGAAATGGCTTATGATGATTCCTTCTTGACTGCAAGCAGACCACGTTGACATTTCTGCTTCTGGACTTTGAGCTGTACTGGAGCTGAGTGGATCAGGAGTAAGAGAGTTTTGATTTCTTCTTTTTTTGCCTTTTTTTTTTTTCCCCCATTTAGTAGAGATAATGAAATATTAATTAGAACAAAAATAGAACACCAACTCTCTCTTCTCCTAGGAAACTGCCTAGTCACTAGAGCATGAAGTCATGAAAAGCATTACCATTTCCCATGAATATTCAACTACTCCACACAAAGTGAAATAGCACTGAGAGGACAGAATAGACTTCAATTCCAGCACTTATAACATATGTTTTTCTTTCAGGAGGTAGAACATGTGTGTTTAGATCCATCCTGGAAGAAAAGAAACTAAATCTCTACCTCCTGCTTCTGAATGTTGGTCAAATCTTTCAGACAAGTGAAAAGGGCAAGCAAGCGTTTTTTTCAGCTGCTTTTTACTTGGAACCCAATCTAACAGACACCCATTATTGAATCCTGGGAAAACACCAGCCTTCTCAAGAATCATAGTTAGGACTAATTGCAGGGAAAGATTGCAGGTAATGAATGGAAAATGAAGCACTCCCAGGCACATTCTGAATAAAACTTTCAGATGCTTAATGTACAAACAAGACATTGGCTCAGAGGAATAATGTCTTCTGAATGAGTTGCTTCTTGAGTTGTGTTGTGCAGAAATTGCAAGGACAATGGTTTCAGTGGCCTCTAAACAGAGAGCCTAAATAATAGGAAATAAATTGAAAAGTTCCTGCCATCCCTTGGATTTATTTCTGTAGTGTCCTTGCAAACTGCAAGATGATACTTACACCAGTGATAGATGTCTACCATCAGGACTGAGAGAATCAAGATAAAAATGTTTTTATAGATTGAATTTTTTGAGTTAATGTAGACCTTCTTGAAATCACTGCAGTAGATTCCTACCATCAGTTCCACTCTGTTTAAGAATAACAAGTATCTTGCCAGTATATCCATCTACACTGTGTTTTTACTGAAACAAGACTTATAAAATTTACTTCCAGTTGTCTTTTTTCCATGCTCTTTTTATGGTTGTAGTTGTGTGAGATTGAGAAATACCTAATGTTTAAGGTCAAGGGTTCACTAATTTCTGATCTCTCAAGAGTTTTCTTCATGTTTATATTATGGTGTTTACTCATTTGTGTAGATTTGAGAAATCTGGGGCTAGTAGAACACAAATACTGGCTTTGGGGTGAGGCATTTGTATGTGTGTTTGTTTCTTTTTTGCGTTTGCTTTTCATGTTTGTTTCTTGGTTTTGTTTCTTACGAACTCAGGAAGCACTAAGAATGTAATTCCATATATAAACATTCAGTAGTCTCAAAACATAGAATCCCAAAACAATAGTGAAACCTGTCTATAGACAACCCAAGTTTCTTAAATACTAAGCAAGGGCAGATCCTTCAAGAGAAATCCAGAATGCACAGCAGAATGTAACCATTTCTGAGGCTTTTTTCTCTCTCCTGTAATCAAGTAGGAACAACTGGCAGTGTAACAGCTGCCTATACATGTTTCAAAGCTGTGAAGAACAAGGCTAAAGTTTATGTCAGTTAATCAAAATTTTGTCATTGACTTACAAGGTTTCTGGATTTCATCCCAAGCAATGTTAACAGTTAAATCCACATACATGTTTTAACAAGAATTAGAAAAAAATTCAGGCTATTAAGAAAAAAAAATCAGAGCCTCTAATATCTGCTGTGATAGTGACTATTAAAACAAATTGTGATATTCCCATTGTTGAGAGTGAAACAATCAGTAAACGTTCTTTTCAGGCAAGGAGGAAAACAAAAAATACTACTCACGAGAAACACTGTTATGGAGCTAATTCTACCTCCCTTCAATCTTTTATCGTAGTGTCCTTGACTGTAGTGCAGCATATAACTACAGTTATATAAGAAATAAGAAGTCTTTCAATCTACAAGGCAACTGTTGCAGATTTTTCAGTGGTAAACTACAGACATCTTCTTTTTATTTTATCAGCAAATACAAGGATTAACATGCAGACATGGAAGAGGAGCTGCAATTCAATAGTACTTGATGATACAAATTATCAAGGTTGTATTTTTGGACCAAAACCATACGTCCCGTTTTTCTTAGATGGAAAGAAACTTTCACAAGAAATACTGTTTAGTGCATATTAAAAACAAGTTGACAGAAATGACAAAGGTACTCCACATCAGGATGTCTCAGGTTAGGTGTGAATGAGATAAGAATTTTCCTGTCCAAGCTCTGGAGCAATTGAAGATCTGTTTAAAGGCTGCCAGTCTGCAATACATTCCTTAGGTGGGAGAATGTTAAAATCCTTCTGTAGCTCTATTATTCTATGTTAATATTTCAAATCTACTAGAACTTACTTGCATATCAAGTGAAACTGCTAGTCCCAGTGGGTCTTAATATCTTAGTAAATATTTTAAACCTAAGGTTGTTTTAAAAATGTAGTGCTTATGTCTGGGGAAGAAGAAAAACAATACATACAATGCATTAGAAGACATTTTTAGGAATGAATAATCAAAGTCAGGGAAGCAATAATAAAACAGGACAAAAAGCAAATGGAGTATATCACTCCAGATTGTCTCAATACCTTTCTTCTGTCATTTTCTAAGCAAAACAAACACAATAAGCCTCAGAAGGCTCTTACCTCCCCACTGTGCAGCTGGGAATCACAAAACAAGCAATTGCTTGCCAGAAGGCACTCATGGACTCAAGGATGATGCTGCAAACCAGAAGATATGTATACTCTCAGGAGCAAGACATACAGCTGAGGGGAACACAGGGCATATTTCAGGCTATGAGAAAGGCTAAAAAGTTTGTGCTGCCTTTCAGCACTCAGACAAAAAATGGGAGATAGGAACCATGGTGATATCCAGAAATCTTTGCAATAGGAAGCAGAAGAAGGAAGGGAAACAAGATTTCAAGAAAGAGGAGATAAGGAACATCAGATTGAAATAGAGCGATATAATATCTTATTGTCTAAAAAGTGAATGGATGTATCACATAGCATGGTATGTGATCTGATAATCTGGTATTTGGCTGCTATAATGCCCCACTCTTTTATTTCATTTGCATATTCTGGGTTTAATGCTTTATGATTGCAAAAACAATGAGTTAACCTGCTCCTACAGCCAAACTTACAGAGAATTTCCCAGAAGTCATGGTGGAGAAGTTAAATTCCTTTAGTTTTATTCTCTGCTCTGCTGGGTGTTTCCCTAGTCTTCAGAAGATATTCTGGAACTCTTCTCTTTGGTATTCATGAGGCTAAAGAATTTTCAGCCTTTATTGTTCTTTTTTCCTCTTTGTTGTCCAGCTGTACTTTTAAGGAAGGTTCAGCTTGTCACTGTAAAGTGAGTTCTCTTTTTTTCTGTTACAGCTTCCACAACTTTTCGTCAGGCATGTTTATAGAAAGACTCCTTCTTGTATTATTCTACTGGTAGTTTTTATCCTGATCATCCACTTTCCTTTCATGGGAAAAAGGAAAAAGGTGGTCCCTTTTCCTCCCACAGATTAAATGAATGGGTGGATCTGCATCATTGTCTTGGTGTTTGTAGCCCACAGAAAGTACTGACCACTTTCCTGAAATGTGAGATAGTTCTCTGCACTTCTTGTATCTTTCTTCAGATGCCAACCATCCTTCTGTATTTCTTCTTTATCTTTGGCCAACTAACATGTAGTTCCATGTACTGCACTGATTTATTTTGATCTTTACTTGTGTACATGTTTCTGTGGTTTTTCTGTCCCACAAATTACTTACTTTTTTCTCAGTAGAGTGATGCTATTACTTTATGCACCCTCGATATATTTTAGTAATTACTGTATGACATAGGTCAGCTCCTCACCCATCCCCAGGCGGAGATCCAATGCCCTCCTGCTGATCACTGACGTGGAGGGTGACACATCCTCCTTGTCTTCCCTGTCCTTCCTAAAGAGTGTGTATCCATCCATTCCATCTTCCCTGTCCTTCCTAAAGAGTGTGTATCCATCCATTCCATCTTCCCTCTCCTTCCTAAAGAGTGTGTATCCATCCATTCCATCTTCCCTCTCCTTCCTAAAGAGTGTGTATCCATCCATTCCATCTTCCCTCTCCTTC
>VZRQ01005615.1:213349-247934 GCA_013397975.1 Machaerirhynchus nigripectus | reverse complement strand
TATGGGCAAGCTACTTACATGCAAACATGGTTTAAATTATTAGTCCTTTTGCAAAATCTTTATGACTCTAGCACCACTTGTTTTAGCATTTGTCCATTTTGACTCTTTGAGGTTTAAACCCTGCAGGAAGAACTCCCCTCTCCACTCTGCAGTGCTGGCTGTGCTGAGATCCCAGGTTCAGGTGCAGGTGTTCTGGGCTGCTTTTATATTAAAAAAATAATCAAACAGCTGTGTTTGTATGAATGAAGATATACACACAGCTTGTATTGCTATACATCAACTATTGGATGAGTGGTTCTTTAAGAAGAAAAATATCCATATGCAGTACGAAAGAAAGGGGGTTTAAAATATGTATTTAAAAACATCCATTCATCTTCAGCTTTCAACTGGTCAATTGCATGGATCAAAACAAGCAAAAGGTGAAGTACCCTGTAAACATTAGCTATGAGTTTGAATGTTTTTTATTTTATTACCTGCAGGTCAAAATGGATTGTCACATTAATATGGAAAATAGAGAAACCCTAAGACCACGCTTCCAGCAGTTTGGCATATATTTGGTGAAAATCAAAGAGAACATCTGTTTTATTGTTGGGATGACTGTGTAAGAGATGTAGATGCAGACCATCAATAATGTTGGTATTATACCTTTTAACTGAAATACTGTAGGACTGTTACAGACATATAGTAAAAAGATAAGGACTGCAGCCTGTAACTAAAATACAAAAGGCACTGAATTAGAGGCTGGTAGCTTTCCTTCCATTTATGGTATAATTGCAGCTGCTTTCAAGCAGGCTATAACATGAAAAGGAGTAAAAATTCAATGTCAGTAATATAATTTGGTGTCATGTATCAGTGTTTCTTAGCAACAACCCAGTAACATTCAGTGGAGGCCATGCTTAAATGAAGTAATATTGCATCAGTGGAGAATATTTTCAATGAATGTTTATGCTTCAGGTTTTTCTCTGAAAAAATGTAGACGTTACAAGAACCAGCTGCTCTAGGCTGAAAACATGAATCCCTAGGTTGTTTTCTTTTGTTTTTAAAAACCTGCATATAGCTCAGCTGTGACAGTGTTCAATAAACCAAAACCAAAACCCACTTCAAAATACTTTTCTTTGTTGTAAAGGAAGATTATCTGTCCTATGAGGAAGCCTGTCTTTCAGCTCCTGAGATCTCTCTTGAGTAACAGTCTTGGGATGGACCCACAGTGTTGAATGTGTGTGTGTGTAAAGCAACACCTGAAGGAAGGAAAAAGTGAAAGTTTTTTTCCCCATGTTCAGGATATATCATCTAGGATATGTCCAAATGCCTTGTCTCTTAAGTTCAAACCATTTTGGGTAAATTTTTAAAATTCCATCAACTAGAGGGGAAAGACTTTAATCAAATAATAAAACCAGAAAAAGACAAGGAGCAGAATATTAGAGATTACTACTAATACTTCGATATCCTGTTTTAATATTTTTATAATCTTATGATTCTGTATTCATTATCCAAAAGACAAAAAACTGTGAATTAAAGTGTGAATTAACACTCTTCTGGCAACAACTTGGATCAGGATCAAATTCTCCTCTGCCACTCACTGATGTGGTTTGCATTACCTGAACCTCTGGTCCCCACAAGGTCAGAATTTGAGAAAACACCTTCCAGAAATTGTCATGCCCTTTGCATTACGTACTTTGCATTTGTGGAAGATCAGCTCAGGTTTTCTTTTTCCTTTCTGATCCAAGCATTAGGGAGATACTCAATCTTAGTGCATTCAAAATATCAATTTTTGTGCTAGAGGAGCACAGGTACAAAATGATTGGAGTTCAATCAAAGAATGAGCCTTCCCTTGTCAAAACAAGTGCTTAATAAATGTGTATACCATTTACTTCAAAATTACTTTTCCAATCAGTTAACCAGCCTTTAAGGTCCATCAGAAGAGTTTAGCTTCTGAAAAAGACGTATTTTGTTTCAAAGCAACAAAGCAGGTGAAAGGGATAAAGATAGCGTATATATGAAAGTAGCATCGTGAGCAAATGACCTACATTAACCATGAAGCTACTGGGTATCCCTGGAATGGCAGATCTGACCCATGTGAGTTCAAACAAGCCATTTACTTCATCACCCACCTGTTAGTATCTCGGATTTTTCTGAGGGGGGTGGGTTAAAGTTGGCAAGCTGACATTTCTATTTCAATGGGCCACTGAAGTCTCTGTCTGGAGTGCAAAACTAACCAAAACAAAGTTTCTCCCTACTGAGATCCATCTTCCAAATAATGGGTTTTTTTGAATAGGCTTCTGGGTCAGCCTCTTTGCATAGACAACACCTCTGCTTGCAAGAGACAAAATCCTGATATCATTCAGAGAGTATTCAAGCATGGATTGCAAAGATGATGAGATTCATAAATCCTGGGAGAGAAATAAATCATTTCTGTAAGTCCTCATAACAAAATAGAAGCAAGCAAAGAAAGGGCCTCTTAGATGAAATAATTGCTTCGTGTCTCACTGTGTAAGCAATCCACGCTCCAAGGCCATGCAGGGGACATGTTGACATAGGCGGATGCAGATACAGCATATCTCTCTCACCCCTGCTCTGGCCGGGCAGGTGCAGACCAGCTTTGGTCAGGAACCCTTGAACTCATGTAAACACACCACAAGCCCATACTTTACCCCTTTGAAGGCTTTTGTTTTACTTCCAGCAGCACTCCAGCAGTGCTGTGCAGGCTCTGAACGGAGCCGGCTCCCAGCCGCCAGGCCGGAGCGCCTGCGGGACGGACACGCGGGAGACACACCGCGGGCCTGGCACGGCGCTGCGCAGTCCAGGTAGGAGCATGACGATTTCCATAGGGCCTCAGGTGACCGAACCTCCACCTAATCCAGGTGGTCATCATTAGAGGCTGCAGGAGAAAGCATGGAAAATCTGAACCCGGCATTTCTAAAGCAATGAACCTGTCAGAAAACTTTCCGCCTTGTCTCGAGGGCTTGTCCAGTGAGACAGGGGCGGTTCTGCTCCTGCAGTTTATCCAGCTAAACCACCGTGTCCAGTCTGAGCTGCTGATTGGGCTGAGGCTGGCACTCGCGTAGTGACTGCCTGTATCTGTCTCTCTCTTCTCACGTGCTCTTTTCTCCTTCTCATCTGCACTGAGGGTGGTGAGAAGAGAAAACATGGTAGGGGGAGAAAGTTTTAACAAATCTACAAAACACACAGGATTTCTTCAGATTAAAATATACTTTTAGAACAAAAAAAAAAACTGAAAGACCAGGCCTTTAAATTCCACTTTGTTCATTACAATTTTGTGACATGCCTAGAAATTTGACATTTAATTTTTACAATTTCTTTTTCCTCTTTTTTCACTGAAAGTTTTCTTTTGGGAAAATAACTTCCATTTTATGTTCGTGCATAACCGTTTATTGTAGGTTATGCACAAACAAAAAATGAAAATATAAATGTGATGTATGACAACTTTGAGAAGAGAACTAAATTAAATGTATACAGTTTGAAATAACATTTGTCTGCTGGGTAAACAGCCCAAGCAATCTCTCAGTTATCTCATAATTGCATTCCGCTTTACACAGAGGCAACAGTGGTTAAATAGATGGTGTGATGATGTTTCATTTGAGGAAATAAATTTAACAATTTACCTGCTAATCATATAATCTTGAAATTGTTTTCTCTAAATCAGTTCCTGGAGATCCTGTCAGTGTTAGTTCCAAGACTTAACTAACCTTGAACTAATGCAGTAACCCACTGGGGGTTTTGTGGCCTGTGCTAAGGTCTATAGTGGGGTTTCACAGATGTAGCCATAAAGTAAATCCAATTATTCCAGGAATGCTCAGTGTTGAAACATGAGGTATGTTTGGGAATACTATGATTTTCTCGTCTCAGTCAGGCCTACCACTGTGTGTAAAATCCCTGATTCCTCTGCTGCATATCCAGACATTTTTAAACATTGATAGAGAATTTACAGTTCATCTGAACTGTACAGAACATGTAGTTCCCCTGCACACTGAAAGCAGGAGTACCTGGGCTTCATGAAAGTCTTGTGGTGTGTCTGTTCAATCTAATATTTCAAGTGTGTCTTTTAAATCTTTTCAGACCTAAAGTTTCCCATCTTGACGATGGATTTCTTTGACACTTAGATTTTGACTTATGTAATCTACTGGGGTTTGTTTCCATGTAACAGAGACATTTTTGAGATGTAGAATGGGAGAAGGGAGATTTTACTTGGGTAGAATTATAGAAGATTTTCTTATTCCTTACAAAATAAACCACAAACATTTAATTTTGAATCAACACCAAATGTTTCAAAATCTGTATCCACAAACTCAATAATTTTGTTTTCTCTCCTGTGTACTTAGCCCCTTTTATAAAACATTCTATGGGGTTTTTCTTCTTTTTAAAAAATGTGAATCAGCTTGTAAGCATATGTAATTTCAAAATAAAAAAAAAAAGCTTGGTTTAGGCATATTGAAATCATATATTTCATTTGCACAATTTCACAATTTCTTTCATATTTCTTTTGTAATCAAAATTGTGTATTGAAATAATCTCATTTTAATTAATGTTTCAAATCTTTATTTGATTAATTTACTGTCAAAACATGAAAGTATTTATCTATAGTTATAAACAACTGATGCTCTCTGCAGAAATTGAAACTGGTTTTGGTGGCACGCAGTTTAAGTCACTTTATCACAACATTGTTAATTTTTAGAATAGTCAAAAAGTCTGAAATATTTGGCGTTCCTCATTCCTGAAGAGCTGCATTCTATCAGAGCTCTAATTTTAGCTCTGTTTATGGTTTATCTCATTATACCATCAAATATTTTTAAAGACATTTGCTATAAAAACAAAAGTGAATTCTTTGGGAGGTTTTACACATTACATAAGTATACTAAAAATTATGCAGAATCACTGTAATAGTTTTGTAATCATAAAATCCTTTGAAAATTCCATAAGCTCTACTCCAGTTATTTCTGACTTCAGTGGTGTATGTTTACCGTATTTATGCTCTTGTCTGCAGTTAGGCCAAACTGGTGAAAGCAAATTTGTGTAGCTTCTGTAGACCCAGCACTGCATCTGTACATCTCCTAATGGAATTCCTGAAAACCCTTACTCTGCATTTCCCCAGGCTCCGGGCACATGGCCTGAAAATTTTGTCACAAATCTTAGAAAATGGAATATGCTTTGAGTATGCCAGAATCTGAGAGACTCAGCTATGAATCCTTACATTACCACGTAATTTTCTTTAGCTGAGGTTTGGAACTGATACTGAGAATTTGCCCAGAGTTTACTGACTACTTGAACAACAAGGTAGTTGTATCAGAATATGATATTCAGGTTACTTCATGAAGCAATAATCAGCTATTTAGTGGCTAGAATGAGAGCTTAAACACCTATGTTTGATTTGGTTATTGCCTCAAAACAGAAATAATAAGTAAGTTAATTTTTCCAGAGCAAAGTAATTTGTATTAAATTGTAAATCCCTGTTTATCTTAACTATAAGCCTACATAATACAAGACTATTAGAAATACGCCTGTAGTGTGTTCAGCAAGCTGATACAGCATTTGTCACTAAGTGGTGACATTATTTTATGTCTCACTAAAATAGCTAGTGCATTGGTTGTCCTTGTCTGTGCTTCTTCAGTTATCTTAGCAAGTTAGCAAAGCTGGTATCCAGTAAATCCTTGGTTCTGACTGCTCTGTGGTGCTCAGAAAACTCAGTAAGGTCCATCCTTAGTGACCACCTACATCCAGTGCAGCAGAGAAGCATTGCAGCCATAAAACCACGGAGCAGAAAGCAGTCCCTGCCCTACAGAGCCTGTGTTATAAGCAAAGGAAAGGGTGCACAGTGAGTCAGTGATTGATCCAAAGTCACATAAGCAACTACTGGAAAAATCAGGAGTTTCCTATTTGCCATAATAACTATTTTTTACTCAATATCCTCTGTTACTTTTGCTATTCAAAGTCATTACTTCTGAAACAGGAGTACTAGTCAAAGTCTACAAGGAAAGGAAAGGCCACAGTGCTTAGACTTCTGTTAAGTGATTTGTTAAGCTCTTTAATCCTATTTTACTCATTAAATATTAAAATAGAGATATAATTTAAAAATGAATGTATGCAATGAAATGCAACGAGACAACCAGGTAGCAGCAAATTTAGCAAAGAACAAACTCCTGATTCGAAACTAAAATTGAACACTTGCTTCCATTTTGGAATAGGAAGATAGTAGAGAAACATTATATTTCAGCTTTCAATGAGGAAGAAATAGTCACTGATTACTAAGCCATTTTTCTGCCTAAATCTCATCTGTGGTATTTCAGTATCTTGTGCCATCTTCTTCTTTGTCTCTCTCCATATGCAATGCCACAACAAATTCATGCTGTCAATTTTTTCTGCGCTATGTATCTGTTGGTGTCTATGGAGTTCTGTCCTCTGCTAATATAAGCTAGCCATGTACTGCGTTGCTAAGAACAAAAAAACTGAGAAAAAACACTGAAGAGGTGGACCCAAGGGTCTCAGAGTCTGTGACTCTATTTGCAATTAATCAGAAGATAAGAAATAATCCCAGAAGAAAATAAGAAGAGAATCAGAGAAAAGAATGGAACAGATTGAAGAGAAAAATAGATGTCCACGTCATTTGTGGACAAGAATATTTCTAACTGCTGGCAGTGATCAGTAAAAGACTGCAACTGTGGCAGGATATTACAAAGGTGAAGAATGCATAAATGAGAAGGGTTTAATTGCAAGTTTCATCTTTTAGGTTCATTTTTAGGCTAGACAAAGGCACCTAAAGTGCCTTGTTGGTTAGCTTTGCATAGAAATGTTATGTATTAGTCAACCTAATTTAAATATGTTACCATTTCCTAATTTTAGAGGAAATAATATTTTAATTTTGCCTGAATATTCAGGAAATAATGTTATACTGACCCATGCTTAACATGCAAAACATTGATTTTCTTGCTTATTTTATCTAATTCAGAAGTGTCTCCAGCTGCAGCTAGAGCTTTCACACAGAACTATGGCTTAGTTCATTTGTATTGGTGCATGGTGCTGTCATCAGGTTAAATATTACCTGTTTTCATAACAAGCAACATTTGTCATTGTCCTGATGACCTCCCCTTCTTCCCAAGACTATGAATATGCAAAATTTAATCTTGTCATCTCAGACAATTGGAGTAACTGGCTCCAGTGTGGCTGCACAGCTGAGAGGGGTTACACAAAAAACTCCAAAATGCCTCTTCTCTGTATCCAATCCATGGCACAAAATACCATGAATATTTCAAGCAAATATGCACAATAAAAGAAAATCATGCCACTAAAAATAACTGTGGAAGTTTCTTTGGACTTACTCTAACATATACAAGTATGAATATACATATTACAGAAACACAAGTATAAATTTTTAAGATTTTTGGAAATATCAAGTATACAATCTGAAGCTCTTTGTGTTCTGTGAGAGTAGTAGACAGCTTCAACACAAGTCCAGAAAACACATTAGGTACTTGAAAAAAAAATAAGCTATGTTAGTGTTTCATAGCAGTCATGGATTGTTCTGATCAACTCTCCATGAAGCCTCTGCCTCCTTGGGCAGCTGAACTCTTTCACCCAAAACTGGCATCTTTATTTCTTCACTGACAGCCAAAAGAGTGCCTGTGAACTGGGGAAGTGTGTAGACATGAATGCCTTAGGCAGGAACCTAAGCCCTAGGCTGTATTCTGCTTTATTGCTAGTATTTGTTTCTAGTGAGTACTACCACAGTGCTAACCACAGTTTGACTTTTAGATTTTCTCTACTGAGAAATTTCCAGTCAGGAGGAAAGCAACACCTTTTGCTTACTCTCACTGGCAGCAGTAGCTGTCCTTCGGGCAGTTCAGCTCTCCTCCTGCTCCTGTGAGGAGTCAGCCCTTACATGTATTGCACAGCACTGACCATGGGACACACGGCAAGAGAGCAAAACACATCTATCTCCAAAAGGGTCACCAAGTCACCACACCACACCTTACAACAAATTCTGTCTTTAAATATTGTATGCAAATCATCTTGGCTTATCAATATTTACTGGTGAAAAAAAAAATTCTTTGCTGATGTCTGTAACATTTCTTACACCAAATGTTTACGCACAAAGCCATGCTATGCACAGTGTGCGTTATGTAGACAAGATAGTGATAGCAGCCCTCATTTGTTTCTCTATGGTATGTTCTATTGCTTGTGGTCATTTAACCTCTTAGACAAGAAGATTTTCTGCAATATTCTCAAAATGATAGAAAAGGAGGTGTCAAGATGTGCACTGTAATTTATCCATAAAATCCTAGTGGTACTCTTGATTAGCAGTACACCAAATCTTTTGTCCTGCTATCAGCCTGAAAAGTTCCTTTTTCAAACACCGTGTAAAAAGAGTAATTTGTCAGAATACAGGTGTTCTGCCATGTAGCAGGTGTAATGTCAAAGGATTGACAAATGTGAGTTTAAATAACAGGCTATGGCACTCATCTCTACTGACTGCAAGAACCCTTTAGGATTCCTCTTTTAATTGGTGCTGCAGTTGTTCCACTGCCTTGAGAATTGTTATGACAATAGTTATGGCTGCAATTGAATAGAGAGCAATAGCAAAGAAATACTCATGCCTCGGTTGCTCTTGCACTTCTTTTATTACATTAATACAAGTACCACTCAAGCATTTGCAAACTCTTGCAAGAAAAAATGTGCTCATACATCAAAAATCCCAGTCATCTGAAGGGTGCAGTTTGGTGCCACTTATATGCCAGCTTGTCAACGCTGAAGTTGTCTCAAAATGATTTCTGGAAAAGAAATACAAGTCCTTTCTGTTATGCATGCTAGGGGGAAAAAAAAAGACCAATTAGTATTTTTTAATCATACAACATGAACAATAATGTTACTTTAATAATTATAATGGCAGTATATTTGGCATACATAGGCTAACTTTTCTTCTGAACCTTGGAACACTGGGGAAGAGTTTTAAATAAAGTCTTTGAAGCTGAAGTACTTTAAAAAAAATTTAACTATCTTAAAATTTCCTCTTCTGGTTTCACCAGGGACTAATATTTTGCGTGGTTATAGGCACACAGTTACTGAATATTCATATACAAACTCATCTGGACATTAGAAATCCAGAATTCAGCTTCATTATAAGAATTGCAAAATTTGGGCAATATTTGAGGTTTAGATATAAACGGGCAATGCTGGATCATAGTGTGAAACTGACATATATATACATATGTTAAGAACTATTAATTTGAATAGACTTTCTTTTGAAAGCCTTGTCTGTTGAATCCTGCATGAGATGTAATGGAGAGTTATACAGATTGTGTTCGAAGAGGAGGTTAGAGACCAAGGAAGGGCCTGGACAGGCAGTCTCTGAGTCCTGGCAAGGGTAAGGCTATTCTAGGACAAATAGCTGAAAATAAGCATGCACATGCTGTGAATGTGTGTATGCAGAACATTTCCCAAAGAACCTTTCAGTGGTAGATCACCCACCATTTTAGGATTTCCTAGCTTTGTTCAGAATAAAAAGCTACTTTGTCCCCCAGCTCAGTGCAATGTATTCTCACTGAAGCAGTACAGTCATGTAGACAAGATGAACTGATTTTAGTATACCAACATTATATCTGAATGGACTAGGGATAGTCTGATAGGCTTGGACTGTGTACTCTTTTGTCTCTGTAATACTATTATTTTTCTCTTGCTAGTTGCATCCAATTCTGTGCAATATTTGAATCTCAGAGGACAAGCTTTTGGTTTTGTCACAAGTCCTTTTTTTATCCCTAATAGTTCTCTGGATGCTTTTCCTGTCTTTAAATTAAGATCCCTTTAATGCCCTCAAATAATCATTGGTGTAAGCAGAACAGTAAAGTTAATCAAACATGAATGTCTCCAATGCTGTCAATTGTATATTCCATTTTAAGGAAAGGGCAACATACTAAATAATATTTTATATTTAGTTGTAACAATAAATTATATATATGTGTTTCTATTAAAAAAAAAGCATTAAATGTTCAATATATTAATATTGCATATTATACATATTACATACTGTTTATTAATTACATAGCAGTATAATTAACAATTAATGAAATGGCTATGTTAGGTAAAGGTACATTAATTAGGCAGATAGTGTTAACTGTGCAGCATTTTAGGTAAGAGATTATATGTAAGGGTATAGCTTGTTTGCCTCTTTATAATACTGGTTACTCTGAATTGTAAAAGTTAAGAAACAGCAGAAATTCAAAAATGAAGCCTGATTAACCTTTATGTTATCCAGTGTATTATAGTGATACAGAATGTGGTTTGGCAAAACACAAGCTCTGTTGTTATTCGGCTGAAAAAATCACTTCAATGCTCAGAGGAATCCACTTGGACCTTTTCCTTAGTCCCCCAAAGAAGGTACTTCTGTGTTGTAAATGCAAAGTGCTGTGTAGGTGACATAATGTCCCAATATTTGTTTTGGTTCCTCTCACTCATTGTGTGACTTTATCTTGCTTATTGTATGCAATCTGACCCTTGTGTCCACAATTAAACGAGTTATTCCCTTTATGCTTGTTACTATAGGATCAGAGCAGCCTACAAACACAAATGAGTTGGCCATCTCAGCTCCCACATATAGTATTTTGTAAACCTCATAGATATTTGTCCCAGAATTTAAAGAAGCAGCCTCTAAACTAAGTGTTTCATTACCTGTGTGCTTCACTGGAGATGCCTGGAACTTGGCCAGTGCCACCAGTCACTCATGGGGTCTGCCAGCTTCAGCTGCACTGACTTGTCAGCATCTACAAAATGCAGACTGTGTCTGTCTTGGGCTGGGGACCCAGAAAGCAGGCAGCATATCATTAGTGGTCCAGTATGGTTGTTTACCTAGCATGAAATGAAAATCCACAAATCTGCACTCTGGAATCAATGTGCACCACAGTCTGTACTAATCCTCACTTTATTGAGTTTATAGCTATCTTTTTAAATTCCTATTGTTAACCTCATCCCTTGAAACAATGCTTGCAGTTCTTTCCTTTATATATACCCAAGCTTCATGGGAAAAAAGTAGTTCAATTCCTTCCAGGGGACAGGGTGTGCCAGTCAAGTTGAATTCTTTACATGTGTGCCCTATAAATGTCAATATGTCAGCTTTCTCATGTGTAATACCAAGAGATGTTCAGAAAACCTAAGAGAGACACTGTGATTAATGTCTATTTACTTATTGTGCAAGCAGAGGTCAAAAAACATACGTTGTTTAAGTTTTTTTCTGCATAGTGTGAAGTGTCAAAATATTTTCATTTTCATTGGAGGGATCATGATTGCATCTAGGTTGTGGTACATACCACTTCCATAAAAAATGCACTCGTTTATAAAAGATTACAAATGCCGGATTAAAAACAAAATGTTTCTTCACAGACCAGGTCTGTCAGAATTTTGTTTCACATCCTTTTTTATTCAAAGATTCATTAAATAATACTTTTAATTTTTCACCATTGATAATGGTAGAATTTTAAGGTTTTCTTTCTGGGTTTTTGCTTCTGTTTTTACATAAGTAATTTTTAAAAAAATTATTACTCTGTCTACCCTCATGGTTTGTTTTTTGTCTGTTAGCCCAAAAACTTCTAGAATCTGTATTTCTTACAATAGTCAAATACCAGTTATCTGGATAGCAGATTATTTATGTGAATAATGGAAAGACTAAAGTTTGGCACAAGCACGGCTCTACCATTTCTCATACCAGTTTACCTCTGGGACTAGTGTCACCACTGTCCTGCAGCAAAACACAAGAAAAAAACATCCTGGCAGATGCAACCTGATTTCCAGCAAGCCCATCCAGGTCAGGTGCCTCCTGATCTCATTTGGAAGACCAGGGCTGTTGGGGAGTACAAATACACCCCACTCAGAGATCTCTGAGTCCCAGAAACTTGCTGGGTTCAGTGCAAGCCCATGGGAACACCCGGACCTGGCTGGGCTTTAGCACAGTGTTGAGTCCGGCAACAAGGCAGAAGCTGGGAGAGCAATGCTGATCCCCAGGGACAGCCCTTGCAGAGAACATTATCTACCGCCTGTTTTTTCCTCTGAAGCCTATGCTCCTTATGCTCCTATTTGTTGTATCTGAGTCTCAGCACTTTCTGGCTTCTAGGAGGAAGTGCTGCCCTGAATGCAGCAGCAGGGCACTTGCTAGATTTTGCATTTGCACTGTGCTGTGCTGGAGGCAAAAAGTCCATCCTAAGCACCAGGGATAGCACAGAAGTGAATTCTGTGTTAATTCACAGCTGCTCTGTGCAAGGCAAATGAGTCAAAACTTGTTGTTAACTAGAGTTAATAAAGAGTATTTGTTTCCTGGTGGAGACATTGGTGGTGCTTTGAGCCATATTCTCTCTGAGCTATCCATCCTTCACACAGTGCATTCCTGCAGACCTTTCTCTTTGATCTGTAGATTACAGATGGTGTGGTTACATTCTAAATTTATGTGTCTTGTTTACATGCTAAGAGTCACCATTCAAAGGTGCTTCGGTTCCTCCACAGGCTGCTTTAGAGAATTTAGACTCCTGAATTTAGGAGCTGGGTGCCTCAGTGCTGTCTGTCTAGCTAGATCCAGCGCCGGGCATCGTCCGCTGGGAGGGGGAAGAAGGCTGGCTCGCAGGGGCACGCGGGGCTGGCACACCCAGGGAGGAACAGACGAGACGCTGGGACTTCTTGGTGATAGAACAGGAGAAGTTTACTGGACGAAGGTAGGCGCCAAACAGCCAGGAAAACCGTTCGTGGGG
The DNA here is from genome assembly GCA_013397975.1 of Machaerirhynchus nigripectus. Classification (NCBI taxonomy): domain Eukaryota; kingdom Metazoa; phylum Chordata; class Aves; order Passeriformes; family Dicruridae; genus Machaerirhynchus; species Machaerirhynchus nigripectus. Next base: position 235,197 of record VZRQ01005615.1, on the reverse strand, counting down.
GGACCTTATACCCCTCGGGTTTTGAATCTTCGCGGGCAACGGGTACAGAGCCAATGGGGGACCGCGAGGGAGCGGCCGAATACCGTGGGCCAACGAGGGATCGAGGGACACAGAACCTCCGTGGGAAAAACCAAACACAGGGGGAAGGGGGAGACTGCAGTGGCTAATATGATCACAATGCACTGCAGTAGCTGGGTATCAAGCACTCAAAGTAATTGAAAGTAGATGGCATATGTGTTTAGCAGAATGGGGTTCAAATCACACTGCTCCCTCATATTCTTTTACACAGAAAATTACTTCAGAAATAATTCCTCTGAATTCTGAAATTTACTAGGAAAAAAAGCACTGTTCAAGGAAATTGTTCAGGAAATTTCAGCTCACTGTTCTCCTTACTGGAGGTATTCTTCAGTTCAAAGTAAACAGAAGTAGAAATACTTTATAGCTACCAAAGTACTCAGTGTGGGCAGGGATTTGTGTAAGAGAAGAGTCCTCTCTTGGCACCTGTTGAGAAAGAGGGGAAGTGAACAGCTCAACCAGACTTCATTTACATGCTAGATATGGAATAACTTGGTATACTTTTATTAGAGGGAAAAAAAAAATTATGAAGTTGAAGTGATTGTAGGACTGCAAGTCATGTCTGGAAACTTCCAGAAATGAAATCTTTGACAAATATTCCCATAGACAAATGCTGCTCTGGCAGTGGCTGCAGCCAGCAATGGGAGGGTGAAGATTTTGAGACAAGTAAAAATCGTGGCCAATACTATCCATTTTTGAAGGGTAAATTTATATTTCTTGTAAGAGCAAAGCACTGAAGGAGTCTCCTGGAAGGCCCAGAAGAGCTCACAAGCTGAAGACCAACAGCAGCTGGGAGAGTTCTCTGGCAGATGACAGATGACATTGTGAATGATGACAGATGTGGGTAAGAAGGCAGCAAGAGTGGTGGTAGAGTTGAAGAGCAGCAGCACAAATAACTAAAGCTGCCTTTTACCTGGCAGTACATGCCCTGGAGTTCCACATAGTGCAGAGACTGACTATTTCAGATACTTCTTACCTTGGATAAGGATGTTAGTCTACATTTGGACTGCTGCCATGGACATGTGAGAAGGTTACCAATATTGACATCACTTATTTTGTAGATTAATTTTTTATCTCTAACTGGTTAATTGTTTTATTGCATTTCTTTACCCTCTTACTAAAGTTATGTTTGTTCAAATCACTTTGACTGGTAGAGGTACTCCTTGCACTTTTGTGCCTTATTTCTCAGGTTTCTGAGAAGGAATCTTAAAGCAAAGTTTCTTAAGCTTTCAGGAGGAACTGATAGAGCTTGCATTGGCTTCTTGTAAGAGTTAATGAGCACAATCAGTTTATGATTCCTACTGCCTAGCCAGCCACAAGCTTCCAATTCATCTTTATCTTCCATGACAAGACCTGAAGTTGAGTTCAATAATTTCCATGCTTGCTGAATTATTTCTTTACACTTTTAGAAACTCTTACTGCACAGATTTTGCAGTTTCTTCTCAGAGAAGATCTGTGCAGTTGCAGCATCTAGTGTCAGTCTGAGCTGTATTTGTCATTGTAATGCTTTCCCCTGCATTTGTAACTGCTTTCCTGGCTGTGTGGGTTTGTGGCTGTATCCAAACCCACTGAAATCAGCATAAAGATTTTATGACTGGTGGGATTTGGATCTTATCTTTCAGGCTAGAAACCAGTTAGTCAAATATACTTGAAATTCACAGAGGTGTTTTGAAGTACCTGCATAATGCCTACTAAATTAAGATGAATTAATCTGTCAGGAAGACAGATTTCTTTCTAATGAAAGGGTTAAGTAATCCTTTTTTAATACAACTTCATGGCTTTTTATGGCGCTGTTTTGTATCACACCTGTACAAGTTTCCCTGGCTCACTAAATCACCATTTACATACTTTGATGCTCTGCTATGGATGTGGTTAAAGCAAAACATGCCACATCTGAATATCCAACCAAGCAGAAACAGTAATATGTGGGAGAAAAGAAGTTCTGAGATAAAGAAATAGCATAAGGGCAATAATGTTGTTGGTCAGGATTGAAATTGATTAAAATGAATAGCAAACATAGTGAGCATGTTTAACTTGAATCAGAGAGTGTGCGTGAAGATACCAAAGGACAGCATTGGGAACATTTCAGATTAAATCCCTGCTATTAACATTGTTACAGGATGGAGTTTATCCATCTCCACTCAACAGCGTTGACAGAGGCTATTAAAATTCCCCAGGATAAAACCTTCTTTAGCTCAAGTTAAGGGAAGGGAGTTTTTGCCTTACACCTTATTAATCTTGTGGAAATGAATAGATTTGTCTGTACATGCTCTTGTAGCATCTGACTTCCACTGAAGTATCCTCAGTAGTATCACTAAAAGGGGACATAAATCACTGAATGTGGACATTTGTAAGGGCATTTCAAATCTCACATGTATGATTTTTCATTGCCTTCTTTTGCAATAACTTTCAGTTTCTGAAAGAGGCAGCTTTAGATCTGTATGTGAGACTAACAAAAAAGGTTCTCTGCCCATTATCCCTAAGGAAGAAGCAGCTCCTGTTTTTCCAGTGCTGTGTTTGTCTTGCGGGGCAGAAGGCTTATTGTAAAATTGAACTTAGGAGTACCAAGACCTGCGATCCCGAAAAGATGGATATAGAGATTCCAGGGAATGATGAGGCTATGCAGAAGTGGGAGAGTTAAAGGTTATGAGAACCATGACAAAGAAAAATGGGAAATCTAGATGTTATGATGTTCAAAGGGGAAGAAATGTGGATGGATAAGAGCATCAAGAAAAGAAATGGACAGTGACAATTGGTAATATAACTTGTAGGCTAGCCAAAGCATGCATATTCTGGATAAGAAACAGGAATGCATGGACAGATTGAGGCTAGGACGGCATCAATGAAAAGAACAGCAGAGGAATAAAGGTTTTCTCTTAACCATGCCTTTTACTGCCTAGGAATACAAACAAGAGGGATTTTTAAAATTTTCCTTTCACTAGCAAGACAGCAACTGATATTCTCACCACCCTTCCTCTGAAGAAAAAAACGCCACATAAAACTGGACCACTTGAAATTTGTATTAAGAATCAGTTTCAAAGAGAATCTTTCTAGCAAATGGTTGCAAGCCAATTTCTTAACATACTCTTTTTACACAGCATTTGAAGGTCATTCATCAGAAAGTTATAAGATTACTGTTACATTAATCCAGTAGTTGATTTCTGAAAATTAATTTCACTGACTTGCAAGACTAGGCACTCAAAACTACAAAAGAAAAAAATTTCAATTCACAGGTTCAGCTTAATTTTTTTTCCCCTTCAGGTGACACATATATGACATCTGAGCTTAATCTGGAATGAACATTTAACTTCTTTGGAGTGTGTTTTGGAGTTGGGGATGGTTTGTTTGTTTGTAATTTTTCGTTTCTGTCGAAGGCTGTGGGGATTCATGTCTTAAAATAAGCTAAACAGTCTCTAAACTATTTCAACCAAATATAAAGGCATCTCCTGTGCGTGCAATCCAGTAAAATCCCTAATGGAACACCCCCAATTCAACAGTCAGTCACCTGCTTTCTTTTTCATACAACTTTCTGTCCTTCCAGCTGAGAACCTACAGGTTTATTTAATGAATTTATTAAATTAAAGATATTTTTATTTTGTGCTCTGAACTTTAATGTTCACCTGATCAGCCATATTTAACATGGGCACCTGTAAAGGAGAAGTGTTACTGTGCTGCCGTGTTTTTGATGAACAGCATTTACAATAAAAAGTGCCCAGAATTTCTGAAAACTTTTCAAAAAAATCCAGTTTGCCCAATCTTTCTCTTATTATCAGCAATAAATCAGTTTTTCCATCTGTTTTTAGTCAAGAAAGTTTACTATGGTACAGCCATGAAACCGATGCTATTGCTACGTTGGAAATTGTTACAGTCCTAGATTTTAACAGTGTTGCTGCACTTTTGGTGCTCCTGTGCAAATCCTCATGCTGCAGCCCAGAAACTTCTGCCCAGCTTCTGCTGTTAAAATTTGCCTCAGAAGGGGGAAAAGTGGCTAAGTGGCTTAATCTTTAAAATTACTGCTGTAGCCAAGAATGGTTTATGGCCTAGTTTCAGGTTACAGTGTGGTACAATTTGAATGCAAATATTATAGATGTTCAGTGATCTGTTTTCAAGGTGTGCTGGAGGTTGCCTATGACTTTAACCTACAGTCCTGAGCTGGTGTTTTAGGGACAGCTTGTCTTTACAAATCTTGCCTGTATATTTGTTTATGCATTTCCAGTTAGTCATTGACTTACAATGACAGTGCAGTGGGAGTAGCTGTCTCTCACTGCCAAGTGCATCTTCTTTGCTTGGAGCCCAACCATTCGGAAGAGGAAACAACCCAACAAAATCCCAATTATTCTTTTTGGCAGTTTCTCAAACGATGGACCAATTGTCCTTCTAACTTCTTTTTGGAATCAGATGTATCTTCTTGGTCTTTTACCAATAAATGCAAGGGAAATGAAATCTTTCTTCAGAGTACAGAATTTATCAGCTGCCTCTTGAAACCAAGTACAAGAAGGTGGAAATACTAAAGGAAAAATGAACAAACACCTTCAATAATATTTTGGGCTTCAAAATATTCATGCCCAATTCCCTGAATCATAAAATCATCTTCAGCAGTTTTGAGTAAGAAATTCAGGACAGGATCTAACTCATGGTTAGATGTTCTAGTTCCTGCAGTTATTAAGGGTCTCTCTGCAGGCAGAAGGGATAGACGAATGTGTCCGGGGATGCAACTCTTTAAATCTCACCCTCTGGAGACCTCACTTCCCATCTACAAGCAGGGAGAAGGGACTTCTCTGCATCGGAAATGTATTCCTCATGAGGATAAGTGCACTGAAGAATGTCAGGCATTTGCACTTTGACACTACAGCTGTGTCAGTGCCGGACACAGACCACGTTACAGAGGCTTCGCAACAAAAATGTCGGAAAACTTACTGTGTCAGGGTAACTGTGTGATAGGGAATAGAGTTTGTCTTGGCCCATGCTTCTGAAATTTCCTTAGGCATTAGTGATGGCTGAGGAGCCAGAGGCTGTGAGCTCAGTAATTACTTCCTTCAGATAGTGAAGAACTGAGAGCATATTTTTGCTGTGAGATGAGCAGAGCTCTGAAAACCAGATGAATTCAAGCAAAACACAAATGGAAAAAAACAAAAATGGAAAATGAATGGTGGTACCAACTGATCACAGGCACTAATGAGGGTTTCAGTAAGCTGAGAAAGCAAGAATTACTGTAGTGCAAACAACAACTCTTCAATACAAACACAAGTACATTCCGTGTAAAGGCCTGACTCTCTGAGGAATCTGGAGGGAATGTAGTCTTTGAAGATTGCCCAAGAAATAAGTGCTCAAAATTCACAGGCTGACTTGATCAAAGCAACTCACCCATTAAAACCTCCTTCACATCCCAAGTGCTTTGTACCCCCTTCCTGCACACAGAAAAGAAGGCTTTTCTTGATAATTCTGCTAGTGATGAGGGATTTTATAACAAAACAACCATCCAAAAGCCATTTATGCCTCACTTTTATGCTAGTGTTGGTTTTTTGGTGGATTCTGTGATTTGTTTGGTTTGGCCTTCTTGTGGCTGAGGATAGGATCCGTGTTATGGACCACCATGTTTGTTTCCACTACCCATTCTGCTCCACTTCCTGAATCGTGACCAGTCTGGTCAGGGAGGATGAAAAGCTCTCTTGCACTGTCAGAGCAATGGCACTCTGCATAGAACATCCGACAGTGAAACCATCTATTCTCCTAGATCTCAGATGCTGATGTGCAAAGTAAAATTCTGTTAGTGGTGGTGTGGAGCGTGAGTATGATAGGACTCATGGTTCCCCAGCCCTTGGGAAAGGAGGAAGGGTGAACTGAATCACCCAGCCTAGTAGAGTCAAATCCAAAGATAGTATTTGTCAAGGTTAAAAGCCAACACACACACATGCACCTTCTGAGGCCTTTTCCTGTTCTGAGGGAAATCACTTTATTAACCTCAGAATTACTGGCAGAGATGCTATAGGATCATCACATGGAATAGCTTTTGTAGGGAAAAAGAGGGATCAACAAGTGACTAGCTGAAGGGACAGGCCTTTATTTAAACGCCCGTGAGGTGCCTTGTTCATACGACAGAGTCTGGCAGGGGTACACTCATGCTACTCTCAGACTCTGCCCAGAGTAAAATCAGGGGTTATGCTACAAACCCTGGTGACCTGGGAGCTCTGCTGGTATTTATCCTCCCAGCAAACAGTCCACTTGCCAGCCCACTGAAATAAGTAGCTCTGGGGTGGAGTTGCAACACAGTAGGCTCATTAACTTATTGTGAAATAAGCAGAATGTTATGGAATAGCACAGAAGATCAGCAGAGGATACACAGGACCGACATCCCCTTTGTCCCTGCAGGCAGGATTACCAGGTAATGGCACACCTTTAGTAAGTCTTGCTGCTTCCAACACTTATAGGTACATATCTGCTCTAATTGCCTTGTTTAACTAGTTTTGAGTCCCTGATTTGCCTGCGACCTACCTTTAGGGCCAATTTTTGATGCTTATGAAACAGTGAGAAGAATGAGTATTGTGATGGTCACAGCAGCATTTTGGTTCTGCTCTTCCAAGCTGCATTTCACGTTCAATAATAATTTCATGGATTCTGCCTTTGAAACAGAAGAGGGGAGCCTCATCCACCTCAAGGATGATGGTTTGATTTAAAAAAGGAATGAAACCCCTACAGTAATAGATGGAAGTCAGCTGTTATGCTGCCTATAAATGGCCAGGACACTAACAAATAAATATCTAGAGTGCACAAATAATGGAAACATTACTCTTAATACCTCAAGGCACTACAAAATGTGTTGTTAGGCTACATTATGGGGACCTGGAGGAATTTTTTTTTAAATATAAGGAAATATAAGAGGCAATTTTGGGATGGGGAGAAGAATGGCTCAATACTCTAAGAGGGAGTTAAAAAGCAATGAGAGACATACCAGCAAAGGAGATTTCCACATCCAATGTCCTGAGGGATTCCCATTATATCCCTAGAGAAGGCAAGAAGAGGTAGTAACCATGGACTAAGCTGGCAGTCTTCTGAAGGAGAAAGAACAAAAGGTTGAGCTAGACAAGAAAAAGGAGAGCTTAATATTAAAAAGGTAGGAAAGACAACGATCATAGAAAATTTGTACTTGGGAGTACAGTGATACAACACTTACAGGATAAAGTGGCACATGTCTGAATGCTGCAAAGAGTCTAGGATATATGAAGGAAAAGTGACCATCCTTACTAGAGATATCCAGGCCATTATAACAGGAGAAAGGACTAAGAGATCCAGTGCATCTACTCCTATCACTAAAAATCAAGTCATTCTCATCTGTTGTAATCAAGCGTAATTAGGTAAAAAATTGGCAAGTGAGTACACTTCAGGCTTATTCTGTCAGCACTGGGTTTTGTTTTAGACCTTGTTTTCCAGTTTTATTGGCTTCACATGCTTTGACCCAGGACACTACAGATGTTTATCATTCCTATTTTAACAAAACCACAAGGTCTAGGAATAAAATGGCAACAGAAAATAAGCAGCAAAACTGTAACTAACAGCTTTCATTAGCTCATTCTGCTATTAATGAAAGCACAGTTTAACACCAAGGTTGCTTTTTTGTCTTGTTTAATGACAAATTTTCTCATTGGACACAAATTTTGCTTTTGTAACGATAATCATGGTCTTCATTTTGCTGGGAAAAAAAGTGTGATGATTACCACCCAGTGGGGACGGAGGAGGATTAGACTGCCATACAAAATATTGTGTATATTTGTAAATTTAGTTCTTTTGTTTGAATAATTCATGAACAAATTGAATTGAAGACTTGATAGATATTATGCAAATGAGACTAGCACAAAAGTTTTGTTTGTTTTCCCTCTAGTCCCACAGCCCTGTGATTTCAGAGCTTGCCACAGCTCTCAGACCTGCTTTGATTATCAGACACCAAGCACATCTCTGGAGCTGGTACTCTCAGGGCAGACCCTGTAGGCTGTGGAAAGGGAGCTCAAATGCTGGCATGCAAGGACCCATCTAATTATTTATCTCATTAAATAAATGTCTCAGTGGTCAGTGTAATACCTCTGTGTAGTGGCTGTTCTGCCTGGATTCAGGTGCTGCATTTATTGCTGCAGCTGTTGTGGGTAGCAAAACTCTCACAGGTACGTGAATGGCCTGGCCCTGTGGTGTGGCCTTTATTTGAAATTGGCAGATAAGGAACAGCCAATATTTTAAACTGCAGAGTTCAGAACAGTAGCCATCTCCTATCATTAAGAATTTACAGATTTTATTTTAATTATGTAAAAGAACAAGTCAATTCATAATAGTATTAAACTTTTGTTTGTGACAAATATCTTCCCTGTCTCCTTTCCTCTAACGTACTTATTCAGATGGATCTTTCAGATATATATATAAAACTTTCAAGACAATAAATAAATCCTGAGAGTGGGGAAGGGAAGGTAGTTTCCCCCACCATGCAACAGGGAAAGAGTTAATTGACTTGCTATAACAGAAAAGCCTGTGAGTCCAAGATACTGAAATCACGGGTGCAGAAGAAAATAACTGGATCAGTTACTAGATAAGATAGTCTTTCTCCAGAAAATCTTTGACATTTATGGTTCTGTTACAAAAGTGTGCTGGGAATGATCATAAGGAGCCTCAGTCTCTGAAAACATGACCCTGAACTGAAGCAGAGCTGTGCAGCTGAAAGCAGGGAAGGAAGGAGATGGGATCTGAAAAGGCTGCCGAAGATTTCGAAAGAATATTAATATATATAAATATTAATGTTTTTCTTTTACATAGAAGAGACTCCAGAAAGTGAGGCTTGACGTATGAAGCAGCAACTGAAAGGGGCAATTGAGACATAGTTGTGCTAGTAATTCTAATTCTAACTCTGTATTTCTGAACTGCGATCTCCAACAGCTGTGTCTGCATGGGGGGAGGGGAGGTTGTGGTTGGAGATCACTAGCTGGGAGGAAAACTCCCAGGAGTTTACACAAAGCACCATTTAAAAGCTGAGTGCATTGACTCAAAGAGGGGTTTTGGTTGGGTTATATAGACAGAAAACTGGTAGATGTTTGGGTAGAGTATGACAAAACCCCCCTTTTTTCCATGCTACTAGGTTTTAGGTTATGGAAATTAATTAGAGACAGCTCAAGTAGGCAGATGACCATGTCTACGTCTGTACTACTAAGGGAAACAGAAGCAGTCACTGATGGGCAATGCCCACACTACATAGCTTTTGGCCATTCCTCTGGGCCTCCAACCAGCACTTGTATAGTATAATGATTATTTCTGTAGCTAAAATTGTGTGAAGGCTCAGGTTTCAGTCTGCCAGACCAGTCTTTTCCTAGTGTGAAACTGCAAAAATGGGCTGCATCCCCCTGACATTATGGTACATGTCAGGGGGATGCATGGGTACATGGTACATGTACCCATGTACCCAGGGATTCAGACATTGCTGGGACAGTGCTGGAGGACACTCTAAGAGCAAGGAGCCAGCTCCAGTGGTTTAGTCATCTCTGTACTCTCTACTGGAAACCCAGCCAGTGCTATCCCCCTGGCATTATTCAGGGCTTGCTGACTCAGGTCAAAACTATGCCAAAGAGTGTGTTAAGTGATGGGGGTGATACTGGCCCCAGTGAGAAATCTCATTGCCTGGTCCTGTTTTATTTTTTTCTTACACTGAAATTACTTCCATTAAAAGAGACAAGATGGGATTTAGTACAAGAGAAATACAAGTGATGACTGGATCCAGCTTTGCCAGCAATGCTTAGGGAATCATGTACATAGGTACCATAGGTAGTGCCTCCTGGCACTGCCTGTCCCACTCCTCAGGGTGACAAGGCTTCTCATCTTCCCCTGTAGCAGTGGCCTCTCTTAGAACAGCAACCACCAGCTCCAGCAGCACTGTAGTAACTGTGGCTTGCTCTAAAGAAGGGACCATGGGCAGAAAGATGTATCAGAAAAGGGACTTTGCACAGAGATAAGGCAGTATTAATGACACAAAAAAGACAATTCAGGGAACAGTGGGTTTCACCCACCAAAACATGTGATCTGGACCTTGTAGTCTCTCAGAAACCTCAGCAGAACCCAAGGTGGGGCTGGATTGCTGGGAGCTTCCCAGAAACAAAGCACTTTGCTCGCATTAGGTTCAGCAAGTGGACCATGCCAGGACCGATGTGGATTTCAGATTTTATGACTCCAGAGCAGCCAAATCTAATTATGGGAGCCAAATACCTGTATTTCACTGCTCCAACCAAAGTCACATGCTTAGGACCTTGGGCAGCAGAACTAAGGTGACAACTGATCTTCAAGTGGGCAGCTTTGAATTACATTCTTAGAAGTCCAGTTCCCTGGAAATTTTGAAATGTTCTGGTTTTGGTCCAAATCAAAACAATGCAAACAAAAAAGGAGTAAAAAAAATATTTGCATTGAACTGGAAATTCTCCTTTTAGGACAGGTCAGCAGCAGGATTATTAGGAAAATGAAGTACAAAGCACCAGGTGCATCTCCATTCCTACTAGAATTGACTATTGATTGTATCAGTCTCCTACCTGAGAGGTGACTAAAGCTGCTTGCTAAAATCAAAGTCAAAGCAAAGAGGCAATAATGTAACTATCAATACACCTAGGGAAAGAGCTGGGAAGGAAGTGAGTAATTTCAGGTAAAGGACAATTTTGACTCATGAAGAAAAGGATTTTTGCTGTTCATGAATGTATTTAAGCAGGAAGTGCAATGAATACTGATAACCACTAGAAAAGCTGAGTTTTGATGTCTCTATCTCAATGATGCATTGTTTAAAATGGGTTCTGAGAGAGTTTGAGACGTTTAGATGACACGAGAGCCAGAAATCGTGGACACCTGTATATAACTGTGGGCGATATGTTGAAGAGCATCAGTCTTCCCTCTCTGCCTATGTGAGGAAGCAGTCTGAAATCAGTGGTGCGTACCTGTATCTCAAGATTCCTAGCTGTCAGAATGTATGTAGACTCTTCATGTGAGACTATGTGTTGGAGATGCCTCTGTTTCCCTTTTCAGCAGTTATTCAAAACTCCCCACACTGTTCTGATTTTGATGTCTCTACGCTTCATTAAAATCATCAGGTGTGAGGAAAAAATAAACGAGGCAGTCCCAACATATTAGTAGATATACAGTCATGACAATATTTTGTTGAAACCACTGAAATATGTACATATTAAAGACAGTAATCTTACTGTTGTAATCCTTGCTCTGCCTGAGCGGAATCCTGCTCTGCCAGAATCCTCCAGCCCATCCTTCCCAGCTATTTCTCCACTGCAGGTAAATGGATGGGGCTTGAATGTTCCAGTCCTGTAGGCAGCTGTGCACTGCCACTGCTGTAGGTGACATAAACAGTGTCTGTGCTCCACAAGTAACTGAAGCTATACTTTCTTATGAGATGCATCCCCAGAATTACAGATTTCCCTCACATTTCCCTGTCCTTGGGAAAGTTAATTATTTGTTTCACATTTTATATTAAATTTCTAGGATGCAACAGGAATACTCCAGTGCCTCTATGACTGATAGCCTTTGACCAGGCAGGGATTGATCTGAGAGTGAGGGCAGAGGCAAACAGACCTTCAGCCCTGAGTCCACAGCCCTGGCTGCTCGTCTCCTCATTGTGTCAGCCAGTGTCTGCACTAGGAGGTATAGCTGAAAACCACTAATTCAAAATTATAAAAGTGAAAGATTGAATTTATGAAAATGGGAAACAGCAGTTTTGAGGCACTTTCTTACTAGAGCACAACTTCTGGGGTCAAAGCCATTAGTGTTCCTGTTAAACAAAAACTAGCACAAGTCTCAACACAACAGGGACCTCCTCTTGGCTGTGTCAACTATATGGGATTATTTCTGTATAGGCTGTTTCTGGATTTGGCCTGTGTAAAAGATTTGGGCTGGCTGGATATCCAAGCATCTGTTTACAAGTGTCAGGATGGATGGAATGTTATCAAGTACAGTCAAAGGCAGCTGGAAAGGACACATCTGTTGGTGTTTCACTTCAGGGCTACAATTGTGATTAAAAATAAAATAACCAGACAACATTATGTAAATGTTACTGCCATTGTTTGAAGCCACTTAAATATTGCAATTGCAATGACTTCAAGGCTATCTAAACTGCACTAGACTCGAGTCAACAATGAAAAATAAAAGCACAATATAACTTCGAATTTTGTTAAACGACCTCTTTTCCCTATTTGCTGGTTTGGTCTTTCTGACAGTCGGTACCATAAAAATCATGTAAAAAATTTTTGAAGAAAAAGATCAGGGGAAAAGTTACATGCTTAGATTTAATTTCATATACCATGTGTTCACTTTGTATGTGTCCTTCTGTGTGACTGTATGTGAACATTTCAGGTACATATATCAAATTTGAACAAACTTAATTTAAGAAATTGAGCACGTTGGGGAGGAATGTGACAAGCCAGTTTGAAATCAAGAGGAGATACAAAAAATCAACAAGAGGAGTAAGGATACCTAAAACATAACCACAAAAAAGACCTTGATGGTAAAATAGAGTTATGAGTAAGATAACTAGCATAGTAGGGCAGTCTAACATGAAAGGACATAGCCCTGCACTGGTGCTGAACTCCAGACAAAGGAGTACGTTGGACCCATCAAAAGCCTGTGGTTGATGGTGAAAGAAGAGGAGGACTCAGCTGTTGCCATCATTAAACCAAACCATGTGAACAGAAAATATGTAGTGGAAACCTTCATTATGAATAACACGACAAATCATTCAACACCCAAGGCACAGAGGCAGAGAGTCACAAGAGAGTTTAACAGTCCAGAGAATGGGTGGGAAAAGAAACATCAGGACATAGATCAATTAGCAAGCTCTATAATGGAAAGCATTGATCAACATTTCTATTTCTGTGGTAAAAACAAAGAGGGGAGAGGCTCCTCTGGATGCGTTTCTTACCAGTGAAAAGCAGCTGTTTGAGAAAAGAATGATGAAAGGTGACTTGGAGACAGTGACTGAAATTATAGAGTATACAATCTTAAGGAAGAAAATAGAGAAAAAGGAGAAAATAATGGACTTGAAGTAGGCAACTTTCACCAACTCAAGTCAACAAAAAAGTCAAAGGAAAAAGTAATTAAGTTGTAGCAGAAAACAAAGGCTATTCTTATCAGACGGGAAAAGTATTGAGAGAGAGAGATTAGCTTAGGTAAGCCAGGAACTTTTATTGGATCTCAAACTCACAAAGTTCCATCTGAAAAGTGGAAATCAGATCACATTCTAAAACATAAAAATAACAGCACATGTGTATGATCCAGTCAGAAAACCAAGGTGTAAACCAAGCATAGCGCTAGAAAACACTCCAAAATGAAACATGCATTAAAAATAACAAAGAGAAAAGAAAATTATGGTTGTTTTTCCTGCCTATTTTCCTAGGCAAGGAAATTACATAACTGATGATCCCAAGAAGACTGGAATATTTAAAATCTTTTTTTGCATGTGACAAAAAAAGCTGCACACAGCTCACTAGCATAATTAACGTTCATTTAAAAATGTTAAGTACTCAGTGTAGAACAGGGAGGAAACAGGACAGGAGAGCATCATGGATTGTTCTCAAGCCAGCCAGACCAGACAGATTTTGGCCTGGGATATTTTAAGAATGAGGTGAATTCTTCAGATTAGAAACTACTTCAGAATCTGTCAAAAATGGCTAAAATATATAAGTCTGGGAAAGGACAAAAAATAAAAGCTGCCTTATATAACAACGGCGGAGAAAGTAGAGGAAGAGGAGGTTGGAAATATAAATTTAACTCACAGAAAAAAACCTGCAGAACCAAATCCAAAGCATATCTAGAATAAATTAAATTCTTTGCAAACCCTTTAAATGAAAAGTAATAATAAAAACTAATTTGCTAATGTGTAACTTTTTAAACTAATTTTCTTTATTTTGATACTGTCATATCATAAAATTACAGGATTTTCTTTGTTCTGACTTTATTAAACCTTTTCTTAACAATCTGGATAACAGTCTTAATAAGCTTGCAGATGAAACAAAGTTGAAAAGAAGTGCAAATATGAATGTGTTGGAAGACATAATTCAAATTCAGACTTAGCTTGAGAAACTGCAGTGATGGAATGAAAAATGGATGAAATTCCACATTATGTACTGCACTTAGGTGGAAATAATCAAATTTAATGCTCTGATTTATAAACAGCAGTATAGCCTTCAAGCCTTTCTCTTCTGAGCACTATTAGGATGTCATGTAGACAACCTGGTCCCTTTGGGGCATTATACTTTGGAAAAGATATGGGGCAACTGGAGAAAGCCCAAAACAGTGCAAATGATTAGAAGCAAAGAGAATGTTATCTGTGATGAAAGATTTTAAAAATAGAGATCATTTGGCCTAAGACAAAGGAAAAACTATTGAGTACATAGCAATTATTTTCAAACACGAAAGAGAATAACCTGATCACCAACTTCAATGTGGATAGAAGAATTCTTGAAATTAAATTGTAGCAAAAAAATAAGAATTAGGCATTACAGAAAGCAATCTAATAATAAACTTGTGACTATCTGACACAGGTGGCTTTAGTAGGCAAGGGGGTATTTTCCACTGAGATATTTAGAAAGCTAGTCAAGAAAATACCAAGAATTAGGAAAGGATTCAAGCATGTAAAGCACATGAAGGGCAGGTGGGCTGTTCTGGTGTAGGACCTACTGCTCAATTTGAGTCTCCACCAATGAAAAAATGTAGTTACTCATTTTTCTGGAACCCGGCTTTATATTCAGCTTGCCCCGCATCCCATACTGGAGCTCAAGAGTTGTGTAAGAACACTGTTGTTCACAGGACTCCTGCTCTTAGGCCTCCCCAAGATATAAGGTATGCATTGCATGGCTTTCATCCAAGGTAAAATGCTGTTATGCAACTCCGTTAACTGGAAAGTTTGGAGACTCCCCAAACTGGATGACGCTTGAGACCATTTCTGTGTCAGGAGACTGGAGACCCCGCTGCCATCAGTACAGCTATGAGCACTAAGAATCATCAAAGTACGAGCATGCAGGGTGAAGAATTTGCAATAATCATATACAGCAATTTCACCCAGGCAGTGATTCAGAGCTAGAGGACCACAGATTGTGTGGATGGACAACCAAAACACTTTCTATTAATGGAATGGAAAGTCCATGGGAGGACCTATGGAGGACAAGAACTTGTCACATTAGAACAAAAGGGTCCAGAGATCTGTATTTTGACTGTAAGGTGGTTAAGGCTCCATTAAGGTTACTGACAGGAGAATTATCAGTGTAATCACATCTGCAAAAAAGGGTCTGTAAGGGAAACCAGGTAACTACAGACTTGTGGGTCTGATTTTTACACCTGATTAGATGGATGATATAGAGTAGAACTGGGTAGCATGTGAACAAACAGTCTTTCTGAAGAGTCAAAGTGATACCTTCCATCATCTTAGGAACTTCCATGTACATAAAAGTATTCTGCTTTGAAAGACACTGCCCTGTATTTGAAGGACAAAATAATACAAGTCAGGATTTTCCTCTACTGATACTATAATTTTCTCAAAATGGTGAATTGTTGTAAAAACCCAAGCTCTTCAGAAAAAGGTTAATGTTGTCCTGAACAGAAACCCACCTGTTACGTAGATATGGCAACAGCAGGTATTTTATCAGTCTGTCTGTCTCAAATCCCTTGTTGTCACAAGCACTTAACATCTGTCAACTAGAGACCTTAGGCTGAATCATAAATTAAAGGATGCTGCTGTTCCTGGAACTAGCAGACTTAGGAAAACAACAAAGTTATTGTCTGGCTTTGTTTGTGTTCTTTGACTAGTCCAAGAAATTTAAGTGTCATCCTTTATACACTGTGACCTTGACCAAATTATTGTCTGCTGTCTTTTGCATGGTAGCACTACTGTTTCAGCGTAAAGTGCATTTAAGTACACAAATAATCAAGCATGGTGTCTGTTCCAGCCTCTGTACTCTACTTTCCACCTAAATCTGAGAGACAAAAGAACTTGAGGTGGAGAGTAGGAATATATAGCAAAAGTTGCAGAAAAATGCTTATGAAACACAGGTAGACAATGAATACATGCTCTGAGCAATAAAATGTAAAATACTCGGAGAAGTGAACTGATTAGGTCTATAACGTGTAAGAATTTAGGGATTCGAACAGAGGAAAGCAACCAGGAAAGCCTTGCTTAAAGTTGGGACACTTTAGACAATAGCATTGTAGGCAGAAGCTTCACCAGACACCTAAACTCATCCTATTGGCAGAATGAAATGGTGGACAGTGTGGACACATAGGACAGAAAGTGGTCTCAGGCTCTGGATTCTGGCTTTGCAACATGTGCCTAGTCACAATCTTTGATAAACCCTTGACAGACTAAGGATGGGATTTAGTTAAGATCCAGAGGGCAACACTAGCACATTCATAAAATAGTATCTATACACACACACACACACACACAGACACTCACACACACACACACACACATATGTACATTAAAATAATATATACACATATACATACTATAAAATTGATTGATGTTTTCCACTGTTCATTTGGAGAAGTTCTTCTTGATAAGATAACATCTAGGATGCAGGACAACCTGTGTAGTGCTGGAAACAGACCAGGACATCAGTTTTGATACTTCTTATGTTAAAAAGAAAGAGCAGTGAATATATCAGTTGAAGCAAAACCTTCATTTCTATGCTCCTCCATCTCCCTTCTTCAGAAAAAAAAGCAAGAAAAATACTACAATTCACACCTTTCCCAGAGAACCAGAAAGTCATTGTATTCATTACATGGCCAGATATGTCTTTGTTTTATATTAGCTGTAGATAATGACGTGATGGATGACTTAGAAACAACAGAAAGAGAGAGCAAGAGACCTCAGGCTGTGGCAGTGTTTCATTTTTTCCTTTCTTGCTTTGCCTGTGCCTTCTTATCCTGCATGCACGTTCACATTGATTCCTTGGAGATTAGTTCCTTAGAGAAAATTCTGTTTCCACAGATATTTATTGGTTACGGAATCATTCTGCTTTCATATAAAGTATTTGGGGGAGCCTTGCTCTGTAGCTTTAAAGGAAGTCACCCAGACAACCCACATAGTAAATTTTTCCACATATTCAGAGGCTGAGAACAGAACTGCTATTAAATATTGTTTTTACTTTTACATACAGCAAGCACTGTGCATTCCCAGCTCTTGGTACAAGTCTGATCATGGCTGGAATATGCATTTTATTAGTGTGGTTTCTTTTTGTGGCAAGCAATCGTGTGTCGTGGTGCTTTTTTTCTGCAATTCTACTTATGATGGAAATTTAGATTAAAAGAGAGCTTCTCTTCTTTCAGCTATTCCTTATTCCTTACATGAATAAAGAATATTAAGAAGGTGAAGGGAGGAAAGAAGAATTAATTTCCCCCTGCATAGAATTTTTACTTGCTGTCATCCTATAAACAAATATTTTGATGGAAAACACAGTAAATGCCTAAAAGCCTGGTTTACTCTCTATAAAGGTTATCACCTAAGTTTCACACACTACCAGTGGACTTCATTTCCCCTTAAGTTTTCTAAAAACATGACATAAAGAGGGAAACACATATTCATCTGAATCATTATCTCATTTCCAAAAGACCAACATGTTCCTTTTACATTCCCCATTTTTTATTACCATCTAGATAAAATCAGTGGAGATTAATTGGAAAAAAAAGTGTTATATTACTAAAAACTATGGATTCATAGTTCCTGCACTTGAGGGCCAGTAACTTATACCTGTCCTGTTTAATATTTTCATCAATGACCTGGAGGAGGTACCATGTACTCCTGACAAGTTTGCAAATAACACCAAACTGGAAGGTAAATACGCTCAAGAGCAGGGCTGTCTTAGCGCAGGACCTAGGCAGGCTGAATGAGCGGGCTGATGGGAACTGTGAGAAATTCTCCCAGGACAAATGCAAAATCCTGCCCTGGGGAGAAAGAAGCCCCCGAAGGGGTACAGAGAGATGTTGCCAAACTGCAGTGACCCAGTGAAGCGCTGCCAGGATGCTCAAATCAGGAGCTGGAGCATGAGCCCCTTAAAAGGATGTTGAGGGTCAGGGCTGTTTCAGCAACGAAAAGAGGAGTCTTTGGTGGCACCCCAAAGCAGCCTTCTCTTTGCTACAAGTAGGACATCGAGCAGACAGAGCCAGACTCTCCACAGCAGTGCATGGTGGACAAAGGAGAGACGATGGGCATAAGGAGAACTGGGAAGTTCAGAGAGGAGAAGAAAGGAAATGTCTTGCCTCATAGGACAGTGCAGCAGTGGAGCAGGTTGTCCCCAGATGCTGTGCAGCCTCCATACATGAAAGTTTTTGAAACCCATCTGGGTAAAGCTCAGCAACATTTGCCTGCTTCACTGACCCTGCGTTGAGCTGGAGGCTGTACTGGGGAGCTCCTTGAGATCCCTTCCAAGCTGTGGACTTTCTGTGTTTATGATTGTGTCAAACAAGAAGCCAACAAAAAAAGATGATAGATTTAAAATGCAGTTATGAATGCACAATATGAACAATATAATGATTTTTCCTGCAGTTTTTCATGCAGTTTTGAAAAATAAAAACTCTTTTTATAATTAGTATAAGTAGTTTTTCACTCAAGAGAAACGTATCCATGCTCACTTTAACCTCAAACAATAAGGAATTTTAAACTACTCAGACTAAACTACCTTTTTTCAGGCCTCATTTAAAAGCTCTGCAGGTAAAACAGTATCAATCAAGAGTGCATTTTGCACTATTATTAGCAAAAAGCCCAACAACAAAATGTCATTGTATTTCCTTCCAATATAAACTCTGCTAGACAAAGAAGACCCTATTTTCTAGCATGGACCTTGCATGTGTACCTCATTATATTGACTGAGAAATATATAAATTATCAGTGTTTTGCTGACTATAGGCAACTACTGCCTGCTAAATCAAGCCATGGGAGTTCGGCTGAGAGACTTTACCAATACAGCTACCTTTACGCTGCAAAAGCTCAGATTTTAGCCACAGTAGGCACTCACAGCAAGTCTGGCAGAAATTGCAATCAGCACTTGCTTTAGGCACTTAACAGTGAAGGAACCTCTTTCAGATGAATTATCATGAACTGAACTGCTGGAATCCTATTTGACATCCCGTTGATAAACACTGCGTTATTCACTAACGTAAACAGAGAGCAGAACCAGACTCAGACATGATTTTGTCTTCCGCACTTGGTTCCAGAGCATCATGCTCAGGAAGGATTGGACTTTCACTGCCCTGTTTTGAAAAGCATGAAGCAGCAACTGCATGTACAGAGAAAAGGGTAGGTGTAGGCATCCCTGAATATTATGTCAGAACAAATGGTCAGAATTCAAGTTTCTTTAATGAGTGTCCCCAAGCCAGACTTGCTTTTCCAGGCTTTTTAAGGAGACTGGACAGAATCTGGAAGAGTGGTAATACAGTGTATAGTAAAAAGTGAAGAACACGGGCATTGATGAAATGACACATAGTTTTAAAAGTAGATGTTTCCTAACAGATGTATAAAAAATACAGCCTATTTCTATATTGTTGCTGAGCTAAATTTAAGATTCATGCTTCATAAGACACCAGTCTTGGATACTTTAGAGCTAATTTCTCTGGGTGATTAAATTACTACTAGCAGTACAGAATAAGTATAATATCCACTGAAATCCTCCAAAGAAACTGAGAATAATCATTATTAAAAGACAGAACTTTTTTCTTTTTAATAAGAGAGAAGCCAAAAGACCACTGACCACTTATTATGTTATTTATTTGCATTTGGGTGATTAAGAAAATGTAAAATATTTATTATACACACAAGTTACACATAGCCTTGTGCTTTCACTGATTCAAGGCCACCTGTAGACAAAGTGGAAACTCCACTCTTAGCTGTCTCTTGTCTTTCCAGCCCCACCCACACCCTCACACGCTTTCTGATTGAAAATTACTTTGGCTGCTTTTGCCTAAATCTGGTCTTGTTCACAGTGTACTGTGTTTGACATTAGTCCCTATGGAACTAAACTACCTATCATGTGAAGAAATAAAAAAAACTTTATCTCGTGTAGAGAAAGTCCAGGCAGATATAAACCTAGAATATATAATAAATCTATGGATTTATTATTATCCAAGTTTATTTGTACATAAAATGAGGGAGCAGTAAATTATTTTCTCTGGTTTATCTATGTGGTATTTTACATGTTCAGCTCTCACTGCTACTTGGTTAATGCAAACCAGTTTGTCATAGTCTCAGATGTTATGTTATAGGAATGTTGTATTAAACAAACCCCGTAAACATCTCTGGACCTGAAATCTTCCTCCTTTAACACAGTGCTTCAACCACAAAGCTACAGGGCCAGGATCAGATCCGTGGTTGCAATTACTAACACAATGAGTTATTAATAATGCTTTGCCATAGCTTCAGTACAAGAGATAAGAATAAAATGCCTGGATAACAACCGCTAGTTTGGCAGCAGAGGCTTCTCTCAAGATAAGTGGGTGTGAATCCCCTGACCAGTGGTAAGAACTGGAACTTAATGTCCTTTGCACTTGTATTAATGCAAAGACTATGGTATTGCTTGATGCTGTTAAAAAAATTCTGTTCCTGTGATTTTGAATGAGGAAAAGGCAAGAGATGGTTCTGGTGTAGGAATAAGAAAGATGAATCTGTGTGCCCTTAGTTTAAAACCTCAATGATAATTTTGTCATATACTTATTAACATGTCAGATTTTAATTCCCTTAAGTCAATTGGAAATTGATGAGGTCACATCTTACAGTCCGTCTTACCCCTGGTACATGCCTTTACGCCCCTGGAACCACCCTGTTTGTTCTGGGAAGAGCAAGCCTGGATCAACAGCCCAGCTGAGGACAGATCACTTGCTGCTTGCAGGTCAGTTTTTGAGGAACCCCAGCTTCCTAAGCCAAGCAGCTCCCAGTCTGGGAGCACGGGTTCAGCAGCAAGGGAAGGGCAGCACCAACCTGCCAGAGGTACCAGGAACTGCACTGTTCCCAGTCATTACAGTCAAACAACTTCCATATGCTGGCACTGCTATTCCTGTTCACCAAGCAGAAGAAGTCTTGGGTGAGATACAATTCTCTTCCATTCCCAGTTAATTTCAGAGTGGACTTTGTGACTTACTGAATCACTGTGAAACTCTTACAACACTGACCTGTGGGGCTCTTGTCCCCTTTGTTTTACAAGGAAGCCAGACGCTGAGCCATTTTGAAGGTGGGGGACACATAAATGACAGGGAGCCCACAAGGGCCTAAAGGATTAATGTGTCACTGCTGAGGTCACCTTTGCCCATGTGGTATGTCTCTGGTACTTCGTCAACGCAAATGATACCTAAATAAACTGATGACACCATGCTCCTTTTGAATGTTTTCTTTCCTAAACTGTTTCTCGAAGAAAAATCTTGTATTATTTTAAGACAATCCCTAGCAGCTGCTCTCCCTTTTGCTGTAGCTCCTGTCTACACTCACATTACTCAGCCCTGTGCGTGCACTGCCACACACCTGGTCGCGGAAGGTGCCATCATCCTTTCAGCCGTCCAAGACCACTTCACTTCCACCTGGCAGCCGCGCCCGTGGCACGCTGACACTCCCTTCAACCTAAAATCGTGTTCGTTGCCTTCCTGAACACAAACGCGATCGCCAGCCTTGCTGAGCCCCTGCTCCAGGCGAGGCTAGGAGCCCGGGGCTCGGCCCCAGTAGCCATGGCCAGTGGGACTGCACCCGCAGCGCGGAGCTGGCGCCGGGGCCGCGCTCCCGCCCGTCC
>VZRQ01005615.1:200035-212685 GCA_013397975.1 Machaerirhynchus nigripectus | reverse complement strand
AGCGCGGCGCCGGAGCCGGGCCGGGACCGCGGCGTCAACCCTGACCGGGGCTGGGACGGCGGGCGGGGGGCGAGAATTCCTGTCATGTCGCGTATTGTGGGTGATGGAGGGGGTGACGGGGAAGAGAAGCCTGGCCTCGGAGCTCTGGAGAAACAGTTTTCTTCAGAGAAACCCTCTTTTCTGTGTGGACTTGGGTTGAAAAAGCAAAGCAAGACTGGTCGTTTAGCTGCCAGCGTTGCAATCTTCCCCGCTGTAATAGACCTAATCAGAGTTTTCCTTCTGTATGGTTTATTCCAGTTTATACCATNTTGGATTTGATTTTCACAGGATTCCCTTTAGGTTTCCTCTTTTTTTTTTTTTTTTTAAATTTAATTTTTTTAAAATGCCATTTGCCCATATTTTCTTTTTTTCTTGTGTGGCATGCTGTAAGTATTGCATAGGATTAAAAAAATAGAGAATGTTTTAAAAAACAAATACTGCAAACGTTCTGGTCAGAAGTATGCAAACAGAGTGGTTATAGCAGAGGAGTAACTAGTGCTTTATCGCAGTAATGGCTTCAGTAAAACTTGTTGCAAACTCTCACGGGACTACTGCTAGAGATCAAGTGAGTGGATGTGAATTAGTTACTCATCTTTTCAGTACAGTATATTTTGTTTGGAATATAGTGTATTATTAACTTTATGGTGTTCAGTCACAGCTTCACTTTTCTCTTTGTGTAGCAACTACAGAAGACCCACACCTGGTCAACCTTCTGGTCATGATTAAGTTAGAAATAAGAATGAAGCAATTAAAAAACTGTAGCCTACTGCTTGAGTTGGATCCCATTTTATTAATGCTTCAAGCAAGTGTTTACTCTTATGAAAAATTTAAGTTACTTGTCAAATAAAGACCTTTTTAGCTTAAATCCAAACGACTCTTAACTATAGCATAGACTTGGTTGCTCAAGTAAGCAATGAAAATGTAGTTGGGCATAGAATCAATTTAAGGAGATTTGGTAAGATTTATTTAAATGCTGGTGTTTATTTAAAAGATGCTATTTTAAGTATTGAGATTAAAGTACATTGCAATTGAGATGTCTTGTGGCTCTGAGTGATAAATGTAAGTATTACTGAAAGTTATTCAGCTTGAGCTGTTTGAATAGGAATGTGGTGTCTTTCATCCCCACCACATCTCAGTCTCGTGTTACTAGAATTGCTACTTGCCGTGTTAATTCACAATGTTAGTATGGTCTAATAGTTATAAAGGATTGACAAACAAGACAGCTTGCAATCCTTCTGAGGAGTAATTTCTAACAGTGTCAGTAAGTGTTAGTGGTACTTTTATCAGATATATAACTTCTGAAACTTGCATTGATGTATAGAGAAGTCATAGACACCCACCAAATATTTTGAAATTCTCTGAGTGTGGTCAATCATTGTTTTCGTTACCATGGGCTGTTTTCCATGGTCTTGCATAGCACAGTGTAGCACCATTCAAGTATAAAAAATCAAGGGCTCTGTAGAGGTATTAATTCCTGTAGCACTGTGCAGCCCACAGCACTACTCCCAGAGAGTGCATGGGTGTCTGTGCCACACTGGCTGTGTTGGAGAAATTTATAGAGCTCAGTTCTAAACATCTTTGCACACTGAAGTAGCATGTAATACTGTATATGACCTCTTATGCCCTTTTCCAGTAAGGAATGATCAAAAACTGAGAAGACAAATCTCCTGTGTACAGATTGGTACCTTTCCTTGTCATGAACTGGAGACTGAGGAATTATGAGTATACAGGTTGTTTTAGAGTATAACTTTCACTCACAGGTTCTCTTTTGCCTGAATGTATGTACATGTCTGTAAGTGCTTATATAAACTGGAGCTAGGCCTTGCTCCTGTTAAATTAAACTTTTGCTGCAGAAATTGTTTTTTATCAAAGCCAGTATTTATCTTGCGCTATTAAAAAGAGCATTGAACTGAATAAATATAGCATCATGTATCTTATTTGAAATACCAGATCTCCATGGATAAAATAGAAGCTGTGAATATTTGTCATTGAGAAAGCAGTGTAGGCAGAGGTGCTTTGATTTTTTTTTTTTTGTCTTATTGAAAAATAAATGCTTTGTCAGACACCAGAGCACTTGCTTGTATTCAGCTCAGATGAAGACCTCGCAGTCTTAAGATACATGTCAAAACATTTCAAAAGCATTACAAATAAGTTAAAATTATAGGAATAACAAGAAGGGGGATAAAGCTGGTGGGGTAAGAAAGGGCAAGACTACCAGCAATGTAATAATGAGTCTTCTCAGTCCACATGGCAGTCCTTCAATGATAGGTTAGCAAGAGGGTCAGGCTTCTTTTAACTAAAGGATTTTTCTTGTCCTTTTACCAAATATTTGTCTGATGGAAAGACAATTCTTTGGCCCCTTGGAGCTGAGGTAGTAACTCTGGGGAGAGGGCAGTATGAGGAAAGCAGGGAGAGAGGTAGTAGGGCTGCTACTTCGCTGTGGCGAAGGCGAAAGGCTGATGCAATGAGATACTAGCTTGGCAGGAACAGATTTATGTCAGGACTTGAAGGAACACTTTGTGCTCAAATTGTTTATCACAAGGGAAATCTTCCTTTGCTGTATATGAATCCCAGTTTAAATCTGTATATGAGGTGGGTGTTTATTTACACCTCATTTTAGTTCATGAGAGATGGAACAAGCATCCTCTTACCAAAGAGCTTGTTTTCAGTGTATAAGAAACAATTTTTCCCAGAAAATTGTAAAGGCCATTTTCTGACAGAGATGAATGTTGTCCATACCACATGTTCTGCAGGTTATGAATTGAAAATACATTTAAGCACATATTTTATTGACCTTTAGAAAGCATGTATTCTATTGAAAATACCTTAATCACTAGAATTAGTTCTTTTATTAATTATTAATAAGGTAGTATAAACTTCAGATATGGTTCACAGTAGCAGGGTGGCTTGCAACAGGGTGGAACTTAACGTCTCACTTGAACAATATAATGTACCTTGCTGTTTGCTGGGCATTTCAGATGTACAATGTTGTGAGGATGCAAAAGACAATTAAAATTACTTTTACTGAAGGAATAACTGCTGGAAAACACAATTGGTGGTGGATGCATGTACACAGACTCTTGGGTCAGAGTAACTTTATAGATGTAACATTGCCCCACTTTGTTATCCATGCACTCAGTAGCTGAAGGACTACATGAGTAATCAAGCATTTCTGAGTTTTAAAACTCCATCTGCCATGCTATTCGTACTTACCATGCTAATTTAAACCATTTATGTTTGTCTTTTGACTTGCCAAGAGATCCACTGACTGCAATGCCAACACCCATACCTACTAAATCATGTTCAGCTTAAAAGAGTTACAAAGGTACTCCTGTTTGTAGTGACGCAGTCTGCAACATAGTTTTTTGTCCTGCTGTGTGTCTGAACTAGTGGTTAGGTTTTGTGGAAGGGATCCACTGTGTGGGATCGTGATCCTGTGGGGGAAGGTCGTACGGGGCTGCATGGAGGATGCTGGAGACGTGCTGGAGACAAAACTCTGCACAGCGACTGCTGGTGAGAGGATATGTAACTCTGGTAAATGTAGCAGAAAATTTTAACCTCTCTGCATTTAGAGAATAAACACAGAACCCATTCTGTTGGTGTGGAATGATTTATGCTTCTCCATTTCTCCTTTTCTGTAGCCATTTAGTGAGACTCAGAGCATTAGTGTATTACAGTGCTAGACCTGCTCATCCTCTGTGTCAGGCTTGGGGTGAGTACTGAGGATGGGTTCATAATGTGTGAAACCGAACTCAGAATCTGCAAAGCAAAGATGCTTTGCTGGCTTTGTGCTCATTAAGGCAGCAGATTGCTGCCTCTGATCACTTAACAAGCTTATTGCTTGTAATCCCAGAACAAAGGTGATATATGAAAACATAAATATGAATTATCGGTTGCATTTAGGTAGGACATTAACAGAGATGGAGATAATTAATATTTAGAACGTCAGAAACTGTTTAAATACTGTCACAAATCCATTGTGGTCTTCAAACTCAATTTGTAAATGGTCAGTCCAAACATGAAATATTCTTCCGGATGCACAACAGTAATTTTGTACAAAACAAGTTTGTCAGTAGTTAACAGACAAAAACTTTGAGGGAAAGTTGGAAAGAGGTTATTAATAACAACTATCATGTTAAAACATTCAAGCATTTAAATTGAATTTGAATTTTTACTGCCTCAAGAGAAAACGGGATCAGTAAAGCTCTACGTTTCAGTACATCTCTAGGATGCATTGATAGTTGGTAGAAAATGTACCTGTATTAGGTCTGTGAACAGATATTTTTGTGCCTGACGGGTGTGGAAGAGTTTTGGGTTTTAATCCATACACAATCTCTGCAATAATCTCTACAACCTTATTGGTGTAGCCAAACAACTCCCTTTGTGCCTGCTGGAGTTTGGAGATAGTCTGACCATGAAGTACAGCATGTAGGACAGAAGAAACAGACTGAAAGGACCAGCACACTGTAATCCAGCTATCTCAGTTACATGAGCATGCAGCCAGTTTCTGCCTTGTGTGCCTGTTTCCTAGCTGCTCTCAAATGTTCAGCAAGCAGTCTGATTTCTGGTACATTCTGTGTTTCTTGTTTTTTTTGCCTGCCTTTTGCGTACATGTGTTATGTTAGTGCTACCTAGAGAATGAGTTGGGCTCTCCTTCACTGTATGACTGCAAATATTGTTTGAATTTATTATGGAATGCTTATTAAACTGTGTTTGCTCAAGAACCATGTTATAAGCCCGCTCTATAATTGTTCTGAGCAATGCCTTGTTTACTGTTTTCATCCAGAAGAGCTTGAACTTTTCGGTGTTTTGATGGTTTGTGGCATTGCTAATGGCCTTATGTGATGCTATAAAAAGTGAGTGAAAACAAAGCAGGATTCCTTCTAGATGGTGATTCTTGTCCCTTTGCTTTGCATGGGTTGAAGAAGACTGGTTGTGTGCAATGACTTTGGGACCTGTTCTGCCAAGAGTAAGGAACATCTGATATGAGGATTGAGAGAAGAGCAATTAGAAAAACTGCTATATCTTTGTGTTTTGATTGCATTTTATGGCTGAGCCCATTACAGTATGTCAGGGGAGCGCTGTGGAACTTTTACATAAAAAGAAACCTCTAAGAAAACCATAGCTTTTGTAATGACTCTAGCAGTTTGCAGTCAGACACACAGTAGCTCTAAGGACTAAGTCAGATGTTAAGTAAACAGAGTAGAATACAACTTGGTCAGGACTCTACCATGCCATCTATTTCATAGGACACATAGATCAAGCCTGGTGAGCTGTGCTTATGCTGGAGCTTTGGTCTTGCAGGTTGAGTCCTGGCAGGTTTAGGGCATATACTAGGTGAGCTGAGCCACCAGAACGAATGATTTGTAAGGTGCAGTGGGAAATAGTGCTCTTTTTCTAGAATCTGTCTGCAAGTTTTGGTTGAGGCACACGAATAACTGCAACACATGCAACTGAAAGGTTTCAGGCTGGTGCTAGTTGCAAATAGTGCCAGCCTACTGGTCCAGCATGTGTGAATGAGTTTATCTTACAGCTGCAATGTTTTTGCGGTAGGATCAGAAAGAGTGTGTGAGACAGTGCTTTACACTTTCCAGCTGTGATTTCTGACCTTTGGAGAGCGGCAGTGAGCCTCTGGGTCTGCTCGTGCTGGGTGGTGCTAACAAACACTGCACAGGAGAGGTGCTTGTTACGTGCAGGACAGCGTGTACAGCACGGAGGGACTGCAGCCTGAGGTGGGGAGAAACAGCCCCCCACTTCTCTGTGAGAAAGGCTATTTTTGTGGAACTGTGTGATGAGCTCTGGTATCTTCCAGCTCTGAGGTGCTTTAATTAGGATGGCCATAGCAGTTGAGAAAACATTTCAGAAAAAGAAGTTGCTGTTGTAAAGCGGCCTGTGCCTCATTACTGCTGGTTCTTAGGTAAGGATTTCATTTGAACACCTAATTTCCTTGAAATAAGGGGTAGCTTTGAGAAAATTAAATTCTTTGGTTATACTAGGTCCAGATTTTTTTAGACGGTGTGTAATTTCATCCACCACAAGGCGCACACAGAACTACAGTGGATTCTGCTTGGTGGTTCTCAGGGCTTTGGCTGACCACAGAGATGCTGGTGCTGACATTAAGGAAGCATGGCATTCACCTCTGTAAGTGGTGTGAGAGGCCTGCCTAGCTTGCATTGAAGAAAGAGGAACAAGAATATTTGCTTTATACATCATTGTAAAGCCTGCATGGCTTTATACAAAGGGAAAGTCTTGCCTGACAAATTTGGTGACCTTTGGTGATGGGGCTACAGCTTTGGTGGACAGGGACAGAGCAACTGATACTGTCTATGTGGGCTTGTGCAGTTTGACATTGTCTTACAGACCATCCTTTTGTGTAAATTAGAGAGACACAGACTGATGGATTGACCACTTGGTGGATAGCAAACTGGCTGAATGGCCGCACACAAAGGGTTGTGGTCAACAGCTCACTGTCCACATAGAGAGCAGTGACAAGTGATGTCCCTCAGGGGTCAGTCCTGGGGCCAGTACTGTTCCACACCTCTGTCAGCGACATGGACAGTGGGATCGAGGGCACCCTCAGTGAGTTGGCTGATGACACTGAGCTGTGTGGGGCAGTTGACACAGGGGAGGGAAGGGATGGCATCCACAGGGACCTGGACAGGCCTGAGAGGTGGGACCATGCAAACATCATGGAGTTCAGCAAGGCCAAGTGCAAGGTCCTACACCTGCACTGGGGCAATCCCAGACACACCCACAGGTTGGGCAGAGAAGTGATGGAGAGCAGCCCTGTGGGGAAGGACTTGGGGCTGATGGCTGATGACAAACTCACCATGAGCTGGCAGTGAGTGCTCACAGCCCAGAAAGCCAAGGGAATCCTGGGCTGCATCCAAAGCAGTGTGGCTAGCATGCCAAGGGAGGGGATTCTGCCCCTCTATTCTGCTCCTGTGAGACCCCAGGAGCACTGTGTCCAGCCCTGGTGTCCCTGGCATAAGAGTGACATGGAACTGCTGGAGCAAGTCCAGAGGAGGCCACAAAGCTGATAGGAGAACTGGAGCACATCCCCTAAAAAGACAGGCTGAGCAAGTTGGGGCTGTTCAGCCGGGAGACGAGAAGGTTGTGTGGAGACCTCATAGAAACCTGCCAGTATCTGAAGGAGCCTACTGGGAAGATGGAGAGGGACTCTTTGTCAGGAACTGGGGTGACAAGGCAGGGACTAATCAGTATAAATTGAAAGAGGGGAAATTTAGGTTAGGTATAAGGAATAAGTTCTTTACTATGAGTGTGATGGAACAGGTTGCCCAGGGAAGCTGTGGATGTCCCAGCCCCGGAAGTGTTCAGGGCCAGGCTGGATTAAGTCTTGAGCAGCCTGGTCTAGTGGGAGGTGTCCCTGCACATGACAGGAGAGATTAGGACTAGATGATCATTACAGTCCATTCCAACCCTTAATATTTTTATGATTCTATGATTTTTCAGGCTTATGGTGTGTAATGGTATAAGACTTGTATCCAGCATAAAGGGGAATTAAGCAGTATATTGGGCCCTTTTATCTTTTATCCACCTTGTGACATAGATGAGTGAACTTAATGCCATGATGGAAAAAGTAATGTTGTTTACGGTTGTACCCATGTGTTTGTTGTGGCCTGTCCCATTGCTTTTTTTTTTTCCCAAATATAAAACGTTAACCTTTTATTAAGGTAATCAGGTATATTGTGAAAATCATTGCAGGTCCCTTTTCCTCTCCTATTCTGCTACTGCAGGTGAAAGTGAAGAACTCTCTCCATAAGAGCCCAAGGGAGCTTTATGGAGCCAGTGTGAATAAAAATCCATCCATCAAAAGGAAAGAACATAGCATTTAGGAAGAGAGACTCCTCTTGACTCGATGTTCACGTTGACATTATAATGGACATCTTCATGCAGAACCTTCTATAGTCAAGCTCCTGTTTTCTTTGCTGAGGTAGGAGTTGCAGATGTTCAAAATAATTTCAGCCTATTGTTTGAATGTTATTTCAAACCCAAGGAAACCGGGAGCCTAGTTAACCACAGGAGATCTTCAGTTAGAAGAG
Source organism: Machaerirhynchus nigripectus (assembly GCA_013397975.1). NCBI lineage: Eukaryota > Metazoa > Chordata > Aves > Passeriformes > Dicruridae > Machaerirhynchus > Machaerirhynchus nigripectus. The sequence goes on along the minus strand of VZRQ01005615.1, from coordinate 204,583 downwards.
GGAAGAAGTTTTTCACAGTGTTAGAATGTGTTCAGTGTTTCAGTTTACTAAATTGTGCAGAAAAGGAGAAGAGATCAAGAGCCAGGGTCTATATAGAGATTCTCAACAATTTCTGAAACAAAATTGAATATGTGCAAGTAGGAAGACCAGGACATGAAAGCCTGGGGAACTAAAGGTTGTTGGAAAGACTGAAGTTACAGACTCTGAAGTGTTTGGTTCCACTGTCTTAAGTGGACATTTATGTGAACATATAGTTGAACTTTAGTAGGCCAGTAATCAAAAGAACATGTTTAAGACCAAGAGTAATGATTTCTTTAAGGATGTTTGAGGTGGCTGAACTAAAACACAGTAAAAAACCCAACTTCCTCAAGATAGTTAAAAAATCCAAATGTAATTTGAATTGCACCCAGAAGTATATTTTCATGCTGATTTTTAATTTATTATTATTATTATTATTATTATTATTATTGTAAAGATTATAGTGTTTCATGGATAGAGCTATGCTAGGAGTAGAAATGTTTTTGGTAGTGTAGGACTGATTTTGCCAGTGGCTTGCATTGCTATGCTCTCCAAATGGCATACTGGTTGCAGTACTTTTTAGCAGCCTGTCAGTGCAACAGCATGTAAAAATACAGGGAACAGAAAGATGGTACCTTTGCATCAAACAACTGTTATTCATCTACTCATTTTGTATGCGAGCAGCTGGTACAGATACTGTTTGTTTATATTGCAGTTTGTGTTTTATTTACTAATGCTGGAGTGTGAAAACAAAATATAAGCTGTCAATAAAAAAGGACTGGCACCATTTGTTGTTAGGGCTGAAATAGAAGAGCTATCTCTCACTAGTTATATTTTTGTCTGTTATATTTTTTTAAACTTCTAAAAGGTTCTTGTCAAGGAGCCCAATCTTACAAGAGGCTGTGACTGTTTACATGAACTGTTCATATATATAAAATCCCATTTATATGAAGCAGAACTCTGGCTTTCTAGGGAAATGAAGAATTATCCTTCCAATTTTCTACATCTTGGACACCTGCTCTGACCAAATATCTTGAAAATTAGTGTGAGAAGTACATTCATTCTCACTAAGATTGCGCAGTACTACAGAGCAACAGCCTCAGCTGTGGCTCCAGGACCTGCAGGTCATAACAGCTCTCTCTCCTTGGGTCTTTTCATCGTTGCTTCATATTCCAGTAGACTGGTATTTTCCAGATGCTCTGATCACTCCCTACCCTAAGAATACAGATAGGTACTCTTACAAAATGACATTAAAATACCTGGTCAAAAGCAGTTTACTTGTTTGCAGGCTGTGGCTTGTGGACCCTTTCAGACAACACAGGCTGAAACCAGCCTGGGGAAAGTACTGGATGTGCTCAGCCAGAGAAGACAGCTGCAGCTTCAGCTGAGCATCCAGCAGCCTGTGAATACAGCTGCCATCCCCTGTTCCCCACCAGCCCCTCTCCCTTTGCTTCTGCTGAACAGAAGTTGAAGTCTTTCTGAGTCTGGACTAATGCACATGAACTCAGCAATCCGTAGCCCCTAATACCTGAGAAGCAGACAGTGATCTACCCCATGTGTTGAGTGTCCATCCCTAAGTGGGGGGCAGAGCTGCAGAAGCCACTAGACATGTGGCACCAGTGGTGGTGGAAACTTGCTAATAGAGAAGAACAGGAAGCCCGAACAAACAGCTGTATTCATTAAGGCAATTACTGGACAGAAATAAGGCATTTGCTGGGGAAAGAGGAATGTCAATCTGCTTTTGTTCCATTTGTGTAGTACATACACAAGTAACTGGCAGTCATTTATGGGTGTTATAGTCACATAAACAGTACTGGGGGAATTTGGGCATTAGAAAAACAACAACAAAGGGGTAGTAAAAGCACATTTACCAGGCTAGGACTGATACTTTACCTTGTGCAAGTTTTCTGGGATGCATGAAAGGACTGAAACATCAAATAATTCTAACAATGTAGATCAAGGATGGAGGGCATGTACTTCTGCCTCAACAGCACTGACCTTTCTGTGTGTTCTACATTATAAATAGTTGCTTATCGGCAGCTCTGGCTTTTTGCATTGACTTTTGATCCCTACTGCTCTTACCATTCATTTCTTTGTCTTTGTCTTGGCAGAGCACTTCATAAAATGAAATGCCATTAATTTTATTGTTTTTTCATTTGAAAAAGTAAAAACAAATGCTCATATTCCTTTGACTTTTTCTTTTCAGACTCACGGTGTGTGGGGTGGGTGAGGAACGATGCTTTCAAAACTGTCATTGTAACTACTTTCTGATAAATGACATAAGACCCTAGGGAACTATCTGCAGATAATATTACAAATTTTAGGTGTATTTTATGTAGTGTTACTACTTCTTGACATTGTTTGGCTCAAAAGATGCATTCATGGATGTTAAATACTGGCTGCTCTTCCCTGGATTACCAGCAAATCACTGTGTGGAGTATGGCCATTCAATTATTATAAATTTAAGCAAATGTTGAAATGGTAAAGAGCCACACGGATCACTGGAAATATTTATCATGGTGTCAGGAAGACCCACAAGAGTAGCTTCTCTTCAGCTATTAACAGAGTCAGGCATTGAGAGGCTGTGAAGGAAATCTGAAACAATGTCTCCAAGTTTTGCCAAAATTACTCAGTGGAATCACTTGTTGCCAGATGCTCATGTTGAATGAAAGAGAACAGCAACCACTGAGGTGGGAATTAGTTTTCTGAAACTGCCCAAAGCCAATTATCAGTCCTGTCTTTTTAGGGCATTATTAATACTCTGTGGACTGTTCTACAGTTTGAATGACAGACAAGCAGGTAGAAGTTACATTTATGAGGGAAGTGTTTCTCACCTTATCCTGTTAGCTGTGGGAATGCATACAGCATCTTCTATTTGGGATTTCAGTGTAGCTGTGAAAAAAGGGATTGTAGCACCGATCGTGGGATTGGAGTGAGTGAAAAATTTGGTCTGTATTTCCCAAGCAGTAGCTCCTGGAAGCGATATGCAGCTTGTGGCTAGGAATGGAGCCATAACCTTGTCCATGACTGCATGTGAGGCTCTGCAGTGAGTTCAGAAAGACTTCAGCCAGATGTGAGCCTTCAAAGCCTCTGCTCATGGCACTGGTTTCCAAACCATAGCAGAACCTCTTTCTTTTTTTTTTTTTTCCTCTTGGAGGAGGGGAATACTTGGTTGAGTGTTTTGGTGTTGTTTTGAGTGTTTTGTGCTCTTAGTTTTTATGCAGTCGTGGAATTAGTAATAAGCCAGGTGTTGCTTGTGTTTCATGGATAATGTATCCAACCCAAGAGTCCAGGCAGCCTACAAACAGACTATTCCTCTTCTTCCAGCTGTTCTTTTTGGCAGTAGCATGAGCTGAAAAGTTTAAATGAATTAAAGATTCACAGCTGAGTATGAAGTTATCTGCTGATCAGACCCCTTTGAGCAATTTGTTAATAAAGTGACAATCCAGCACTATACTCACTAAGTATATTTAATTGCTTCAATGGTAGGTGCTGCTGGGAGGAATCTAGCATCCTTTCTGGAGTCTGGTTTGTTGATTATTGTATGACCCAGTTGGCAGCAAGCCTGCCCTATGAGGCACAGGACAATAATATGCTGCACAGCTATTTTGCTAAGTAGTTGAAATACAGTGCCAGCATGATTTGGGCAGATACATCTTTGATAACCTATTGCTGCCAAGTTGCACAATAAAAAAACCAACTTTTTTCCATCATAAAACTTTCCTCCATTGTTCATCAGCAAGCTGAGCCAGAGGAGCTGTGCTTCTGTTGAGATTTAAGGAAAAGTTTCTAGTCAAGGTGTCGGTACATCCTGTTGCTCACTAGCAAATCTGCTGATATTGACGTTTTCCATACTGTACGAGATCTCTCAGCATTTGCTCAAAATGCAGCATACTTTCAGCAAATTCACATTGGGCTGTCAGACTTATTTAAAAGTTATTTTCATAAATCCAGAAAAATTAAAGCACCACTAGTAGGTATCCTCTAAGATAATCTTATTTTTTAACTCTGGCCTCTGCCATGTGATGATCTATCTGCAGGAAACAAGCACTTCTTCACCAGTCTCAGAATGGCTAAAAACTTGCTTTTTAGCAAAAATAAGAATCTGGCAGGCTTCAAATAGAAACCAGTCTCTTGTGGAGACTTACCGCAGGCCCTTGCATACACTCGTTTTTGTTCTGCAGAGTTAAGTCAGTCACCTGGTATGGTTAGTCTGATTTTTCTTTCCTCTGTTTAAATTTCTCTGTTGTTTGAACTCCGCCTGAAAAGTAGACTGGCACATGTTCTCTTATTTTTCAGATCAGTCATGCCAGCTATGCATAAAAGAGCTGGAGCAAAAGCATTCCATATCCGTTAAGTGTTTTATTTTCCAGACTAAAAACTGAGTACTTGCAGCTTGTATGTCATTATATGCTTGTCATTCCTAATTACTTTCTGGCATGTCCCTGGGTGTTTTGTAGACAGGAAAATGCATTTGAATTTTTTTTTTTTATGCTAGGCTAGCAAAAAAAAAAAAACAACAAACCAAAA
>VZRQ01005615.1:180525-191142 GCA_013397975.1 Machaerirhynchus nigripectus | reverse complement strand
TTTCCTCTCCACCGACTTTGGTGTCACTATCATGGTGTCTATTCACGTGCCTTTGCCTTTCCCTTTCCCTTTCCTCTCTCTGGGCTGGGAGAGGATTGATGTCTGCAGGGTTCATTCCTTCTGGGGAACTTACAGTTCAGAAGGGATCAATCTTACCCAGAGTTTGCAGCTGGAACTTGTCCCTCTGTTGGTCATGTGATTTCTACCGGGCAGCGACCGGAGCTGGTCATTTCGGCCACACTGGGGGAGGGGGGGCATCCCAGCCTGCATGGAGCCACGGGCTGTGGCCCAGCCCCCGCAGGGCCGAGACGGGGCAGGGTCGTGGCCTCGGCCCCTGCCGGGCCTGAGCGGTCAGGCCTGGCCAGGCCAGTTACCTGTCCCAGGGCCGGAAGCAAGAGAGTTTCCTGGGCTGCCACACGGTTTAAATATGTAGATTTCGAGAAGCGTTATTGGTCTAAACAACTGTCCATCAACTCGGGTTCAAACCACCACACCTATGGAAAATTAGAATAATAGCTATAAAATCTAGCAGGATATAGTTGGGGTAACTTAAATTTAGGTAACATTTTGTTGAGAACTAGGTTCTGATTTTGATGTGTTCCTTTAAGGGTTTGTGTGTGCTTGGAGACTCATTTATGCCCTTATTCACTTTGTGCATCTCACATATATTTTGGCTGGGCAGTTGTACTCTGAATCTTTTGTTACAAATTTATCAAGCCAGTTGGCATAATCTGTCAGTCCTGGGTCTGAAATGGACTGTTCTTGTTCTGACATATGTAGTCATAAAACCAGCAAAACAGATTTACAGCACACTTTCATTTTACCGTTATTCTGTACAAATAATAACCATTACTAGGCATTTCTTTCCCAGCTGTTATTACAGCCTAACATATTGGTATATAATATATTTGGTGAGAAATGTAATTAGTTAAAAATCTCCTCCTTTGCAGAAATATATACTTCAAATATAATAGAAAATTTTAAGTGTTTTGTCGCTCATTTGAACATCCAACAGTATGGTAAACAGTTTTGAGCTTAGGGATATTGTAGACTGTTAAAAGGCCGTTGTTTGGTTTTTTTAAATTGTTTTCTCAGAATTTTGCGTTCCGCATATTCTGTTGTCTGTCATTCCCAGCATATCTGTCATCCCTCTTATGGACCTCCACACTTTTGGTCTTTGTTAATAGCTTCTGTTTATTAATAAACCTGCACCTCTGCTGGAAGTGTCTTAACAACTAGTGTGATTGACAGTATTCGAAACTAGTAGAGATATTGGCATTTCTTTTCAGGATGTTAAAAATTATTTTTGGCTCTTTCACATGGCAGTTCCCCATCACTTCACTGGATTCCCCTCCTGACAGCACCATGGGATTGTGCTGGTGTGAAACAGGGTCAGGCAGTACTGTCCAGTTGTGCATCCTGCCATGCCAGGAGTATTTTCAACAAGTGCTTTTGCTGAACACCCGCAGCTGGCTTTCATCCTTCCATCCTTTCTGCAGGAGAGCCTCCTTGGATGATGTATTTTGGAGGAACCACAGGACTCTTAGGACTAAGGTCAGGGAGTAAGAAGCCACAGCTGTAGTGCTCCTGCTGTTGTACCACAGCCCCTTAAAAATAGCATTGCAGGATCCCTCTGAGATTGGTGTCTCCAGCAGGTGGAAATGGCTGCCTGGGAGCTGTGCATTGGTACTTTAGGCATACCTGGAACTGGGACCTGAAGAATGGCCACCTCTTCACTATTAAAATGCTCTGTTCTTAAAACACACTTAAGAATTGTTTTCAACTGTGGGACTTGACCCAAGCCAGGTATCTGCCAGGGACCATGGTGAGATAACCAGGCTTCACAGGAAAGGGATGATTGTTCCTTCAGGAACAATGTGTCTGGTAACATTCCTGTGTTTAGTTGAGACCCAGCCCAAGTAGGGACATGTGCTACTAGTCCTTTTGCTCCTCCTCTGCCTTTCCATACGGAGGTCATTATGGCTTCGGCAATCTGGTGGTGAAGGCTTGGACACTCTTGTGATGTTTTTGAGTAAAAAGCAAAACCATGGTGAATTCCCATGATGGAGGAAGGAATGTCCTGATGGATGCTAAGGCCAAACTGACCAAGGATTTTGAACAGGAGGAAAACCTTGACTTGGTGAAGATCTAGTTTAAAAGGAGAGAACAGCATTTTAGTTTCAATTTCATAATCACATAAAACTGTTTTTAATGGGTTTCCAACAGAGACATCAAGCAAGGTTTTTCTTTTTCTTGTGCTTATTATATTTTATAATTGGTTTCTGGTAGTATCACAACACTAGGAAATCTCTCTCAAAAACGTAATTAATCTTTAAGTGTTACAATTACTCTTAGCAAGGTCTGTTTTCCCACAACCTCATATTTAACATCAAGACACTTTGAATTGTGTGTGCACAGTTTGGTTTTGTCCTGTGGTTTTGGCAGTCAGTGCAGTAATGTATTCAAATCATAATACCTAGTGCTTGCATCACCTCAGCTTTTGATGGCCACCACTGTGTCACTGGGCAGTAGTTAATGCCAGCAGTTAATGGGATTCAAAAGCTTCTAAATACAAAGTAGCTTCCTCAGAAGCATCGTGGAGTTCCATCTTATATTAAAAATAAAATAGCCAAACTGAAAACATAAAAGCTTGGCTTTAGTGGTCCAGGTTTTCAGAAAGTGAGCTTTCAAGTCAAACTGCTTTTATGTATATGTATCAATTACTACGACTACTAGAACATGCATAAATAGCACCTAAATACAAAAATAAAACCAAACCAAATCCCATGATATACACTTAACTTACTAGGTGCTTCTTAAAACAAGATGGCTGTATTAAGTGAGCTGTATTCAGCCTGAGTTTGCAGTGGGAAAATACCTGAGATCAATCAATTTCTTTTTCCAGCATGTCTTTCAAAATACCTTGGAATATCATGCAGCATTCTTACACACTCTGTGTAGGCTGCTTCTATGGAAGCTGAGTGGCTCTTGATGCCTCCTCTGGCACCCGATGCAAGTGCCATCTTCCCATGCTGTCAGGGAGCCAGCACCTGTCCCCCAGTGCAGTCCAGAGAGAGGACAAAACACTCTGCCCTGGTGCGGGTGGTGCAGCTGCTGAATTTCTCTTAGAAATAAATTGGAGGGTGGAGCAATAATAAAGAAGTCATGTGGTTCTTGTTGGAGCTGTTTGGTTTGCCCCAAGCCCAGTCTCTATAGATGATGATAGATCTCTGCCTTTCAGTTAGAAAGTTTGAGTTGCACAGAAGGTAAATATAGATTGTGGAAGTTTTGAGTGTATTCATACTGATGACCCATAGTTAATGAGCAATTTTCCTTGGCTCTATTGAATAGCAATTAATTTGCATTTTTCTGTGTTTTCTTTCTAAAGCTGGCAGCTGGCTTTCAAAGCAGGATGGCCTAAATGGAAAGGAATATAAATAAAATAAACTGATTTGTACGAATATGGTATCGAAATACCATTTTTTTTGGGGGGTAAGAGAATACACCTGAAAATAACTGTGGGTGATAATAAACAAAAGAATAATGATTTGTACCTCTGTGGCCTGTTTTTCATATGCTTTCGAAATACATGAAATACATGTTCTCCACAAAGAACAAACACATGAGGTTCTTAAAGATTTGGGCTAGAAATGAGAAGCCCAAGAATTGCAAGTTTTACTCTGGAAAACACTGATAATTCTGTAGGTGTGAAATCTTTGTCTTCAAAAGCCTAAGAATGTTTGTCTATTATTTGTCAGGCTCTCGAGCTATGTCTAAACTGTATAATGCATACCATCGTGAGATGTTCTCCTTTTTAATATCATAGACCCTTATTTTTTTGCTAAACACTGTTTAAGGTGATTGTGAATCCCTGAGATTCTCAGTAAGAATAAAATAAGCATATGGCAGATAAAGAGTAGGAAAAGACCCTCAAGCAAAATATAAGTGCTCTGTTCATCTTTTGTTAAGAAAAGGCGAAGTCTTCTCTTCATCATTACAACTTTTTCTGAAAGGTGCAAATATTCTTTTCCCATATTGACTTGGTTTATTTGAACTTGACATCCGTGTAAACTTCTTAAGCATTTATGCATTTGAACTTCAGAGAAAATAAGGGAAATTCACTTGAGTTCTTAATTCTTCATTTGAAGACTGCTGTGGCAAAACCAGCTAGGTTTCTATGATGTTGTATTTCTCCACTGTAATTTCAGCAGAGTAGGGATCTGGTCACAGCCGGTTTGCTCTCTAGTACAAACCTAACTGTTTCAGGTTTCTCCTGCAGTTGAAGCCAAACCAGTATGTCTTGATGCTTCCGAAGATAATAATGCTCTTTAAATGAGCACTGTTTACTCATTTGGTGGTTTCAAGTATCTATTTGATTTTTTATAGTACAGCAGACCCTCATGCGCACACAGCTGCCAGCACCAGGCAGGTTTTTGAAGAGGCTGGTACTGCTCACCTGGGTGTTGGGATCTTCTCGTAGCAGTACAGTAACCTTTCTTGAGTCATCATATTTAATTGAAGGCAAATTTTCAAGTTGCTGCTGCGTTTAAGAGCAGCTAATAGTGATACTGTTTGCAAAATCTTTGTTCTATGATAAGACATTTCTGCAACTACAGCTGGGGAAGGTTTGGTGTTCTGGGCTGCTCCCTTAATGCTTTAGGCAGATGTAACTTGGGCTTAACAGGAGCAAGCCACAGAATTGCTGGATGAAATCCCAAACACAGAGTAAAAAAGTGGGAAATATACCTCTGAGAGGTTGCTGTCTCTCCAGGGTCAGAACCATAGTAAAACAAACCTGATTGTGAGGACAGGGTTTGAGCAGCAACAGAGCAGCAGAGATATACACACAACATATAGCTCATTTTTCATCCACAGCTGGGCAGGACAGTGTGTAAACATGGACTGATGTCTGCCAGTGTTGCAATGCCATTTTAAGTTCCCCTTGCTTTGATAGGAAAGGATGTGATTAGTATGAACCATCAACTTCCTTCACTGAATTTCTTAGATCTGTGGCTTATTAAACATCCAGAGTCCTCCCTAAAAGTGCCAAGTGACCTTGCTTTTTTTCTGTATGTTTGTTTTAAAGAGCAAGTACTGCTAGGCTGCTTACCTGGTATGATTCATTTTTTCCTTAAGGTGATGCATAAAGAAGGCTTTATTCCGCATCCCTCTTTCTCAGTGTAATACCACAGTGACAGGAGTGCAGAGATGTTTATTGTAACGTTCTGTGTGTTTCGCAGCTGCATGTCAGTCATGTGGAATTAGCTTATTAATGTTGATGAGAAAACTCATCCAAAAAGTGGATGTAAGAAAAGAATGACCTTTTACACTTCTGGCTGACTCATCATGAATGCTTACAAAGGGATCCTGCCATATTCACTATCCTAACATGGTAGAGAAGCAGGTATCTGGCTGGTGTTAGCTTTGGCAGTTGGTTTCCTTGTAGCTTAGAGTCTTAATTAAACCTTTGAGAGCCTGAGGGATTACTTAAACATACATGCAATTATCTTAGTGTTCAGGAATTTTATATGTTTGTTTTTAAAGACCTTCCTTCATTCCTTTTCTAGGACTGGAATGGAAAAGAACAGATTACCATAAAAGTTTCTAAAATTATATTTATGCATAAAATGGACATTATGATAAAGGACTTCTCACTGGGGCTTAGATTAGGAATTATATTCACAATATTGTTCCTGTTGCTATTCCCTGCTGAATTTCTTCATCTGATAATATTACTGTTTAGGAAGTGATAACATATGCGTGTAACAACTTAATTGTAAAAGCCCAAAAGGGGTAATTTGACTGTGCTACTGAAACAACAGTAGTCAAGCATTCTGGTCTGTGGTTGCCAGTTTTAAATTACCATGATTGCTGTAAATCATGCAAAGGAATTGTGGGAAACAGAACTTTCAGCTTTTCATTACAAATGCCCCATTTTCTGTCCAGGATCACTCAGCCATCTGTCTAATAGACTGCAGTGGTGCTTTACAGGCCATTCTCTCAGCAACCCAGGGCAGCAAGAGTGGGGGGAGGGAACATGCCTGAGTATTGCAGTATCTTTGAAATCATACTGCTTCTGAACTACACAGGTTTGTAGCTAAGAGCTGAGTCCACTTCTCCATGTGCATAAATGATGCATAAGCAGACACTGGCGATTTTCCACGTTAGGAACTACTCATATGCATAAGTAGCTAGTCAGCACTGGAAACGAAAAGAGCATTTTATATGTCCTCTTCTTTGCTGTATGATAGATTCTTCTCCTTTTTACCTTTAAAAAACAGAATTCAACTCCAGCATACCTGAACTAATATATTCTCTGCGCTTGTGTGATTTCACTAATATATCAGAGGACCTGGGCGCAATCTGTAGAAACATTCTGAAGAATCAGAGGGGCAAATACCACATTCTAAAGATTTCAAGTGGTGTGCAGGGGGAAATAAGTGTTAATTTAGAAATGAAGTTTTAATATCTCCCATTTTCAAACTTTTTATTTTATATAATCGGTTGTTTTCCATGTTGTTGGTATCGGTAGGACTGAGATGCAGGCTATTCCCAGGAAGCCCTTCTCCTGTGTTGGATACTCTGTATTTGCTGTATGGTGGGGTGGGGGGAAGTAGTTCACACTGCTTCTGGGGGCTTGTTTCTTGCTGGGGTGTTTAACAAAATGGCACTTGAAAATAATTAGATTTTGTTTAATGAGTTCTGAGCTAGGACAAAGGAAGGATTTAGCTGGTAAGTGACTGGACTGCTGGCTCAGTGTATATAGAGCCCTACTAATTTGTTTTTGCTGTCTAAAAATGAGGGAAGTTGTATGAGTAATGCCAAAATTGCTATTCTGCATTTGAAGTGAGTGGTATTTGGGTTAGTGTCTCTTGCCATTATAAGGCATTCCTAACCCTTAACTCTGCTCTGATCTTTCCTGTGGCATTTGTACCCCTTGAGCACATCATATGGCCACAATGTGTATGTGTGGGAGTTGAGATTTCCAGGATGCTAGTGCCTACGTCTGACACAAATAAGGTGAAATGTTCTGGGATTCTTAATCTGTTGTTTCTGCCTACCACATTTTTTCTTTGTTTTGTACCTGCTCTTCTCTTTAAAAAAGTAAGTATTTTTAAAAGAAAAATCCATATTAAAATGTTTCTCTGCAGAAATTTACATCTGCCTAAGTACATAGCATGGAGACATTCATTTCAGAGGAAAAAATACAGCAGTCATTCTAATAATAAGCACAAATTATTATGAAAGGTAGGCAATTGCCGTTTTATTTTCATAAATGCATATTTATGGAGTAATTAGATAGATGCTGTCTATATCTCAAGTTACTTAACAGTAGAGTAACTGATATGTTTTGATTAATCAGAAGCTAGTATGATTTTGTTCTTAGTGTGGAGAAGGCTACTATAATTTAAAAGCATTAGCTGTTTGTGCTTATCAAAGTATAAGCAATGGTAGTGAAATGCCTTCTGATTGCCTTGATTTACTATTATTTTGGCATCAAATGAAAGAAACAAAGTAATTTTCCATAAAGAACTCATATCGGATAGACACTTCAAATTTCCCTTTGTGTTCTTTTGTGTTGAGATGGCAATAAAAAAACTGTGCTTCAGCTGTATGAAATCTTCTGCTAAAAATGAGATCAGTGGCTTATGAACTCTTAACTTGAAGATTTTCTTCTTTGTGCAGCTTTAAGCTGTTCTAGTAATTTATTTTCTGGCAAGAATTACCTTTCTTTTTTTTTTTTTTTATTACTTGAGGGAGTGATTAATTTAAATTTCCTTTGGCCTTTAAATATCATCTTTCACTTTAAGCTGTCCTTTAACCTTTTAAAGTAAGTTTTAAGTCAAATTTTAAATAATTTCTTTAAACAAATCACTGCCTTTTTATATAATACAGTAGTGGGTACTAAGTTCAAGGGGAAGAACAGAAAATTTTTGCAGACTTTTATTGCATTTCACTTCTGTGAAATTCAGTTTGAGTTTACAGTTATTTTCAACTTATTCCCAACTGTATTCTTCAGTGTGACAAGAGAAATTGATTTGGAGTAAGAGGTAGAAGGAGTATCCTCAGTCAGAGGATTTTACATATATGCAAAACTGGTGTTTCTGGGTGAGATTTCCAAAATATAAGAGGGAAGGAGGGAGCACTGTGGGTATGAAAGTGAGGAGCTCAAATGGAAGCCGTCACAAAAAACCTCAGATTTGTGGAGTTCAATCAGAACAGTGAGCAAATGAGACTGAGAGTAGAATTAAGATTCTGATTTTTTTTCAAAAAACAGACCTTTAGGAACTTTCTTCATGTGCAAAAGATCCATATTTTAAAGTCAGGCCCAAAATCTGGATGATTAGACCTTTAGTGAGTGGATGCATTTGGTTTGATGAGTTTTAGGTGAAACTTGTACAAAGACTCATGATAGTTCTGGGCTGATAGAACAGAGAATTTTTAAGATGAGAAATACTGAACACATTAATAATGGAAAAGTAGAACCCTAGAGTGAAAGGTCAGAAGACAGCATGGAGAGAAAGAGAGAAGTAGTAGGACAGAGAGGAAGAGGAGGAAGGTGAAGGACTTAGAGCAGACAAAAAAAAAAATCATCTACTTAATACCTGAGAGAAATCTTTAGATTTCTTGTTTGAAATCTTGTTTCAACACTAATCCACTCCTTTCTTCTTTCCTCCAAAAGGAAAGATACCAGAGGGGAAAGTCTTAGATGAGTTATACTGGTTGGTGACCTTGTGACAGCACTGGGACAGTGGCCCATTTAGAGTAGCTGTTTGGCAGCTCCCTGATGTATTCTACCTGCACTGTTCCAAGATATCTCAGTGAGCAGGAGATCATTGTGACCTGTAGTTACCTTCTCTTTCCTGGGCTCTGCCTTAGAATGGCTTGAATGTTGACTCATAAAGGGAACACGGTTTGTTCAGTGTTCTCCGTAATGCCCCTGAAGCCCTTTTTGGATACCTAGAAGAGAAGCTGGGCCGCTGTAGCAGAGCGACACCACCCATGCTGTCTGAATGATGCTATCCTTGAGTCATCACCCATGTGGGAAGAGCTGATCTGTGGGCCAGCCTGGAGATGGGCTGTTGATCAGTACAGACTGCGCTGTACTGCGAGTTTTGTTGGTCTGTTTTCAATCTTTCTTGGTTATTTTGAAAATTTTATCTTAGGCTGTCTTCTGGCTCATGGTGAATGAGAAATCCAAATTTTGGTACATGACATCCAGCCACCTCACCAGCGTATCTACCCTACCAGGCTTTTCTTGTCTTCTGTCTCTCCCTGCCTGTGCAGTCATCCTTGTCCCTTTGAGTTAAGTGTACATAGTGAATAACATTTTATTACTCTATTAATTTCTCTCCACATGTTTCATTCCATCCTCTTTCTGGGCTCTTTTAGACTCTTAATTCTTCTCATTTTATTTTTCTAATGCACAGGGAGTGTCATTTGAGCTCCCTCTTGCACTGTCAGAGTTGAGTCCCTCTGTGCTCTTTCAGGTATGTGCTTATTCATACAACACTTCCCTATTGACAAGTGTAGCTCTCAGAGATGTGATAGGACCCACCACACCCTATTTATCCAGCAGCTGAATGATTCTTAGGAGTCATTCATCAAGAGTATGAACTCCTTTTGAAGGATGGGACTGAGGGGCATGACATGTATTCTACCTGCCAGCCTTGACACATGCTGCAGTCGTTGTGGCAGCTGGGACATACTGAAGGAGTCGGTCTGTGGTATGCTTATGAAAAAAAGAGGATGTGCTGTTAGCTTGAAACTGGCTTTCCTGTGTAAATTATCAAAGTAAATCAGTAAATTGTTGGGGTGATTTCTCCTCATGGACCTCACTTCAGCTGTGGTTACAGGAATGGATTGCTACTGGTAGGAAATGCTATCACAGGATATATCTCATCCCACCTCAGTAATCTGTGAACTGGCTCTCACAGGTGAATGGGTACAGCTGATTCTGTCTGCTGGGCTCTCTATAGCAGGCTGATACTCAGAAACAACAGATCCATCGCACACTAACTGCATCTTGCTTTGGTATTTGGGTGTGATTTTATGTGATAATTTTCATACAAAATTCATGAGTTTGGAGAAGAGCACTCACTGTGGTGAGAAGCACTTTGAGTTTCTCACACTGCTACTCCAAATCGAGTTGCTGGAAACAGTTGCTTTCTTTTTTAGGTCTTTGAATGATCAGCTACCAAGGTAAGCTGTATTTCATAAAAAGGTTAAATCATTGATTGATCTGAAGTTCCAAGTCATAAAATTACTGAAATGTTCTGATATCAGCATGTGGTCTGAAGACTTAGTGCTACTTTAGAAGGAAACAAAGCACTCTGAAGATTGTACAAAACCATTTATCCACACATTTTTTTCAGATCTCTGACCAAATCCTGAAATGCCACTTTTATCTTTATAACCATTATTGTGAGTTTTCAGTCTGACAGTGATCTATTCTATAATTTATGCTGCCCTGGCAATCTAACTGCTGTCCACTGTTCTGATTCATTATTTTTGGCAAGGCAAGGTAGCATGCACCAGAGTTATGAAGAACAAGCTGAATTGAAAGTTGTTTGAAATACACTGCTTTTTCTTGCTTTTTTTTTTTTTTTTAACTGA
>VZRQ01005615.1:141221-180478 GCA_013397975.1 Machaerirhynchus nigripectus | reverse complement strand
TTTTGTTTATGTGTATAGTTTGCTTTTTTCATTCTGAGTTTGGTATATTATTTTTCTTAAACTATGTTCAGGTTTTATTTCCAGAAAGTTGACATCATTTTTCTTTTTGCCCTGTACAGAGCTGCTTACAGAAATAGCTGCTTGTAAATAATCTTTTCAAAGAGTCACACTGTAACAAAATGAAACCCTTGATCCCTTAGTCTAGGTTCTTAAATACTGACAGAGTAAATTAGAGCTTCATTAAATTAATGATTCAGTAATGGAAAGAGGATTCAGGTTTATAATAAGAGGTGAAGTATAAATAAACTCTGCATTAAACTTACCATTATGTTGAAGAACAAGGAAACATAATTTGCATCTGTATAAATGCACATGCTTGGTGGGAATCAGTAGCTGTTATACCCAGGAGCATTCTCTGTGACATCTTCTACTCAGTTATTGTCGGCATCAATTAGTCCATTATGATGAAACTTCTGAAATAATCTGAGATGATATTAAAAATACAATATGTATTATATAAAAGCACCACATCTCTTTGCTTTAGGTTCTTTTCCTGTTGCAAATATTGGAGGGTCCTTGATAGGACTGCAAGTCTCTTCTATACTGAGGCAATTAGATTTACAAACACATTAGTAAACATATCTTAGAAATGCAAGAAAACTTCAAATCCCTTTGTTTTTAATTACATAACTTACCATCAAATTATAAGTGTTTCATAAGGAAGTTATTAGAGATTATCTGATTTCACATAAAGGAATCTCTTCAGTGAACCTTTCTGATGTCTGCATACTGAAATGGGAAGAGAAATCCCTCTCCATTTCTTTTAATTGAAAGTGTTAAGTGAGTTTATTTGGTTTTCTTTTGCAATTATTCAGTATTTCTGTTGTGTACTGTATAACCAAACACGAGAAAATTGCCAATAAATACCTAAATGAAATAAGTATAAGTATGTAAATACATAAGTAAATTTATATTGCTAATACAGTCTAATGTTGGCTACAGGCTGGAAGCTGAGTCCTGCCATCAGTGGTGCTCCTGCCAGCCCCTGAAAATAGGCCTCTTTGAATTCCTGAGTCTGACTTAGGATTGTTGATTTAATATTTTTAGAAGGAAAAACAAGCCTAAATCAATGGAGAAGTACTTGGCTGGAAATGTGAATTGCACAAGATATGTGTTCTCACTTGACACCTCAGGTAAAACACACTCTGGAGGAATTCTCCATCCCATTCCTATGTAAATTCTGACCCCATCCCAAAAAAAGTTCCTGCCACAGATGCTTTCTGTTCCTTAGTTAGCCACAGGTAAAGAAACCTTAGTTTTTGATACTGATGGTGTTTCAGTTGAACTCTGTTTTTCATCGGCTGGATAACATGTTATCTTGCTCTTTTCCTGAGATGTATCAAAAAGACTTCAAGCTAAAGAGGCAGTGTGGACGCAGATGTACATGAAAATCGGAAGCAGAATTTAAGAGAAAATAAATGACAGCTATAACAAGAACTTGCAACATGAAACAGAAACTCATATTGTACGAATAAATCCTTTAATTTAAATGTATACATATCTGCAAGCCCAGGCAGACTTAGGAAAGATGAATGGAAGGGTATGAATTAAATGCGCAGATTTCCCAAGTGCCTCATTGTGATTGACGTCCAGGGAGGAACTCTGGAGCTGTGTTCCTTCTTCTATTGAGTAATGATAGAATAGAATAATAGAATATTTAAAATAGAATGGAAGAAAAATACAAAATCAACTATAAAATGTCCTTTCTTATAGGCTTCAGAATTTGTGACATGGAATATCTCTTCTGGATCTCTCTATCCATGGGTGTTACAGGCCAGTAATGCCATGTATAATCTTCATTGAGTTGAGGAACTTAATTTGAGATCTTCCTAGATTAAACATTTGGCTCTGAAATAAAATATTGAGTGTCCTTGGGTGAGACCTTTAAAAGATTTTTTTTTCCTGGTCTATTAGCTTCTTTGTTGTAGGGTCATTCTTCAGATTTAGATTTTAGAAACTAGAAATTTTGAAAGCATGAAGAAGGGGAAGACTAAAACCAACAAAAAAATGTTTCTTCTTAAGCAATTTTTAGAGTTTGGAAAACAGCTATTAAAAGCCATAGCATATATGGCTCCTGTGGCTTTGTTAAACAGACAGCTCTCTAACATTAAGAGTATTTGTTTTCCAGAATTGTGGAGGATTGCCAGAATAGAAATATATTTAGAATATGAAAATACATAAAGGACATACATAGCTTGCAACAGAGGGCAATAGAAAAGCCACAACTAAGATGTAAATCTTAGTGACTCTTTTTGCCTGTTACATGATAGCTCAGTGGTGATTGTTGATGGACAAAATTAAGACCAGTATTTTATATTAACAAAATATTTATTTGAAGATGATTACTACATTCACCCATATTCCAGCAGTATTTGAGGCCACAAGTGTCTCAGCATATTGCAGGAACATCTGGTGAGGCCTGGATGCCTAACTCAAGGGTGCCTAACTCAGCCCCTGGCTGGGGATCTAGAGTGGGTGGAAAGGCTGCATTTTAGCCCTTCAGCCCTACATACACGTGCACCTCCTAGCTGCCCTTTTCACTGCTGGCTCACTTCAGCACCTTTCTTCTTAGCAAACTTCTGTAAAACCCTTTCTTTAATGCTTAATTTATTCACGGGGACTCCTTCTTGTTAGCACCAGTCATGCAGACCTTGGAGCTGTATGCTCGCTCAGCTGGTGTGGGTTTTAGGCATTGCTCTGCATAGCCAAGTGATGTCCAGCTTCCCCTGACTCTGCAAAAGTTCTGAGGAAGTGCAGTTCAGGACTGAAAAACCGAGAATGTACTTCAAAAGCGTAGAAAGATCAGCCCATTATGCTGCATAATTTTGAGTGAAACTCCAAATACTCATTAACTCATGAAGAGTTACATTTCTTGTGCCAGTGAAATCTGAACTCTGCTAAGCTGAAATGGCAAATGTTAGCTTTTTTGAGGAAAAAGAAGTGACAGTGAGGCAGGAATTGGAGTAGCTGTTTTGGGATATGACAACAAAGTGGGCGTTTTGTATTTGCTGTTGAATGAAGAGAAGATTAAAGAAAGTGACTACTCACAGGTAATGAATGCTTTGTTTGAATGTGACCAATTTGCAGAACTTGTAAAGACAGTCATTGAAAAATTAGGAATGCTTAGGACAGCAGCTGCAAGAATTAACAGCCAAACTAAAACATAGCAGTGATGGAGATAAGGTAAATTTGCTTCTATCCCCTAAATTTCCCTCCTTTTTTCTCAAGAATAATGTGTTAAGGTTGCACCATATCAGTAAGTAGCGGGGAAATGGGAGCCATGGAGGTTTCATCTTTGCCTGAGTTACATTCTAAGGCACCAGCAAGCCTAAAATAACATTTGTATCTCTGAATTATAAACCCTGTACTTCAAAGCCTAAAATGTTTACCCACTGTGCTGGTTAGTCATCAGCTTTTTTGGTCCAATAAATACTGTTTGTATGTTTCTGTATTAATGGTTTGCCAAATCATTCTATGCACTGTTTTTTCTTAGAGCAGTGACAATTTTGGCAACATACATTTATCCGGTGATTTTCTTAATATGCTGTTTAATTTTAATTTTGTTTAATTTATGTCTTAATATGCTAAAAGGATATTTCTTATATCCTTTTAGAAAATTCTGTATTTTCTTTCTTTTCCCTTTTTACAATCTTAGATGCCTAAACCAGTTTTATTCCTTTCTTCAGTTAATATTAATAGATTTGGTTTTCCATATCACTTGGCCTTTTATGTGCCTATTGAGAAATATTTGAACAAAATGGAGATTAATTGAATTGCATTAATTGATCTGGCTGTGAAGAATGGGATTGGACCAGGTAATGTCTGACAATCCTGCACTGCCTAATTTTCTCTATTTCTGTCACACAGGTCAGTGGTTACCTAGTAATTTGTGTACTTGAAAAGTGTGTTGAAGTGATGAAGATTTTTTAAAATTAATATTATTAATCTTTTAGTAAATTCCAGTTTTCATTTTGTTTCAGCCTTGTAAAATATTTTTTGTTCTTTATTTCTATTTTTGATTCCTCAGTATCTCTTATGTTTCATTAAAGAGTGATGTAGTGCTTATTGTTTCTTCCACATATGGGTTATGATCAGGTACAGTAATCCATTATATATTTTTCTCAATTAACTGGCTATTACATTGATTATAAAAAGGTGCTCCATACTTCAAACAACATTTTTAGGTCCATGCTCTTTTGAAGCTTGTTAGTTTCCTAAGTGTGTACATAAGAACTGTCTACAATAATCCAGTAATACATCTTTTTTCTAATCTTATACTTGGCATTTCCCTGTTAATTTATCAAAAGACTTTCCGTTTTAAATTACTGATATGTCAGCAACAGTTTCAGCTAATAGAGTTCTGTATTTCCAGCTGCCCAGATCTCAAAATACTTTGTATAAACATTGACTAAACTATTCTTTATAACATTCCTCCAGCACAAGATAATTAGCTGTAGCTGAGAATATGACATACTTCACTTACAGAAAGCAGTCTGAATTTCTGGATACCACAAGAGCAGTCTTGTTTGTCAAGTGAAATCTCTTGGATTTCTTGCCTGTTTGCATCCTTTACAATACTGATGGTTTCTTTTAAAGGTCTAAAGAGATGTATTAATTCCTATATTTGGCCTTGCACTGCAGTGCAGACCTCCTGAGCTATCCTGTCCACATATACACTTGTAACCATAATGCAGTGGAAAACATAAATTCATCTTTCATCCCTGTCAGGAGAGCCAAAAAAAATATCAGTTGTTACTCAGCTTAGTGCTGCTAAGAAAATATTCCGGTTATTGTTATGTCAAAGAGGCAAAGACTGCCAAGTCTGTAAGAGCAGAAATGTGGTTCAGTGAAGTATTTAAAGCATGAAGGGCAAGATTTATTGTTAGACTCCTAAGGATATGAATAGATTGAGAGGGGGAAAGAAAAGGCTCTGATTTGGAACTAGAATGGGATCCCTTGTCCAGAGTAGGTTGGTGAGACAAGTGTAAAGGTTAAACAGATTCAAAGTCTTTGCTGTCTAAATAGAAGAAAAATGGAATGATGATGGAAGGTTCTGATGTGTTTTGGTAGGGTTTCCTTGAAGGAATTTAGGGAATTCCTGCACAGAGGAGGAAGTTTATGAGAGAATGTAAGGAGTGAGTTCACATTTGCAGAACATTTTTTCAGCTGAAGATGCAAAGCCTCATTACACTGGAGAGGTAGAGTTTGAAAGTAAGAAGTTTGAGTCTAAGAACACAGAATCACAGAATATCTCAAGCTGTAAGGGACCCATAAGGATCATCGAGTCCAGCTCTGCTCCTCTCAGGACCATATAGAACTAAACCATATAACCAAGAGCATTGTCCAGACAATCCTGGGGCCCCTGACAGATTCAGTGCCATGGCCTGGGGAGCCTGTTGGGGTGACTAATTACCCTCTCAGTGAAGAACCTTTTCCTAATGTCAAACCTGAATTTCCCCAGTGCAACTCAGTTCCACTTGGTTTTGTCCTGCCACTGGTCACCAGGGAGAGGAAATCAGCACCTCCCCTTCTCTGCCCCCCATGAGGAAAGTGTACCCTGCTGTCAGGTCTCCCCTCAGCCTTCTCTTCTCCAAGCTGAGCAAGCCAGCTGACCTCAGATGATCCTCATAAGCCTTGCCCTCAAAGCGCTTCACCATCTGGGTCACCCTTGTCTGGACACACTTAAACAATCTGATGTCATTCTTATATTGTGACACCCAAAACTTCCCCCAGCACTCCAGGTGAGGCTGCCCCAGTGCAGAGCAGAGGGGACAGTCCCCTCCCTTGCCCAGCTGGCGATGCTGTGCCTGATGCCCCCCAGGACAAGGTTGGCCCTCCTGGCTGCCAAGGCACTGCTGGCTCATGTTCAACTTGCCATAAAATGGTTGGAATTACTTAAAAATGCATGTGAAGAGTCCATTTTCCATCTGTTTGAGTTAAATAGTTTCAAAAGTTTTAGGAAAAAGTAGTTCAAGACTCTCAGCAAGTGTTACACATCACAGTTGATGCAGTCTAGGGAAATAAAGTGCTTGTCAGATAAAATTAGAATACATCTCAGACAAATTGTTTGGTTTTCCTTTAAGACGTAGAGTAGTGGTTTAACTGGAAATGTAAAGAAATAAAATACAGGAGAAATAGAATAAAGAGACAATTAAGATTCCTTAGATCCAATCTCAGAAGCACAAATGCTCTGGAAATAGGTGCCAGATTTCACAGGTGCCAGGAATCCTCTGATGTATCTGTTGGTAGCCTAGCATAAGGGAGAAGCAGGAACTCCTGGACAATCTTTCAGGATTTGCGGATCCATATCATGTGTCTGCTTGGAAACAATCCGCTCCTTTTCAATGCTCCATGCAATCACAGGGTTTGCACTCTTTCTTCCAAAGCATGTAGTTTGTACCCTCCTCTTTCTTTGTCTGCTGCCTGCAACTTTTCAGTTAGATATGTCAATATACAGAATTGTGGAATCATGGAATTACTGGATGGATGGGATTACCAGTAATCATGGGATTACTGGTTGGAAAGGATGCCTGGATATCATCTAGTCCAACCCTTGTGCTCAGAGCAAGATTTCATTAATGGAGTTATGCTTTGAGTCCATAAGAGTTTTGAGTACCCCCAGACTCCACAACTTCTAAGCGATCTCTTCCATTGTTTTGTCCCCTCTTCAATGAAAAAGGTCATTAATGAAGATATAAACAGCATTTACTCTTGGGCTGCTTCTTTAGTGGCTTCCCTGCTGGTTGAAATCCTTCGAGCTGGGCATTTCAGCCAGTTTTCAGTACATTTCACCAGTTTGTATGTGATCATTAAGATTTTACATGGTACAGGTTCAAAAGTCTTTCCAGCTTTTTTTCAGCACTTTTCCTTAGATGCCTTGTTGAAGACCAAAAGAACTTTTGGCACATTTGGGTCCATTTCATCTTGTCCAGATTATTATTTTTTGGTAGGTTAGCTTAGGACACAATGAGAAGATAATAATGGGCAAAGATCCTCACATCCCAGTCAAGGCACTGATGAGTCTGTTTCTTATTTTGTGAAGCAAACTAGTTTGGATGGGCCCTATCAACTCAGTGCTGTAATCCCTTTGTTTGCCTTGTGGATTACAGTAATCAAATGTGCTTCTGACAAAATACATGTATCTGAAAAAAATGACCTTTACCTGTATCACTTATTCATGTGAATCTGTGTTATCCTTTTGCAAAGCTGCAGTTTTTCCAAGAACCTTTTTATAGGGAGACTGCTAATCATTTAAACATCTAGTTCATTACCTTATGTACAGTAGTGCCTATTTTCACAAATAATGAACTGTCAGAGCCAAGTGCAAAGATAGCTGATTTTGTGCTTGCTTGGCTGTTCTACACTGCAATACTGCAAATAAATGTTGTTGCTGCTGGCATTTTTTGTGCTACCACCGCTTGCTCCTGCCACAGATAGAGTGACGCACTTCACTTGCAAGAGAGAAGTAGCAACATCTCTATTGATGTAAAACAGCAATTTAACAAAGTTTGGCAGTAAATGCGTCAGCAGTTTAACAAGATTCGATGGCAAGATATACTTAAATGTTTGCAGCACAGAGTTTTGTCTGTGGGGTCAGACAAAACTGTCCAGGAGACCCTCCTGTTATGAGGTTCAGAAAGGACTCCCTTGTGTTCTAAATTTTCTGGTTGCAGTTTAGTTGTGGCTGCATCCAGACTTAGTCCCAGACTTGGTCCACAGTTTACATCTAAAGGATTGCATGTACACAATCAGTATTTTATGTCGCTTAGGTAAGATTTCGAAGTTTAGCATGTTACTAATCACTTTTATGGCAAGGAATCTCTCAGCCTCAAGGAGTAACCAGGAGAGGTGTCCATGCTGAAGGGGCGATCCTGGCACACAGCCCCTGCTGTGCAGGAGAGCTGAACAGACCTCGAGCTGTCCACTGTTTATGGAGTAAGATGATTGACTTATGGTCATATTTGCACAGCAGCCGTGTTTCGTTTGGCGCATGCTCAGCTAGCCCTCAGCTGTTGAACAAGACTCATGGCCCTTAGGTGTCAAGCAAGATTTATGGCCCTTAACTATTGTGTTGATATCTGTGAGCCAGATGTAGCCGTCACAACCACCCCGGGTGGCTGTTGCTCAAGCAGAAAACGGCAGGGGTTGGAGCACATTGCCACAGCTGCCAAGAGCGAAACAAAATGTTCTGAGTACAATCAGGTAATCAGAAGTTAGGACATTTTCCTTTGTTGCCCATAAAGTAGCTGAAAGATCTTTTCTGCTTCTGAGCAGGATTTCAAAATATTTTGGAAGGACTACTGGAATAATTTTTTCTTTCCTATTGTAATAGGATTCTGACTTTGTCATATAAAGGTCATTTCCCCTTGTTAATGCCACAGCGAGAAAAAGGAATTTGTCAGTAGTCCTTGGTAGCTCACTTCAATCAACATCTGGCTCAGTCTTTGTAACTTTGTTCCACACTAAGCTGTCCCTTTATTTTTGGAAAAGAGAGTTGTGGCTCACTGCTCAGTTATTCTCTCTGAAATTCAGAGTTCTTTGGAAACTCAGAAATTAAACTAGCACAAGACTTCTTGTAGAATGACATATGAATGGGACACACAATCAGTTATATTTTCAGCCTGCTGAAATGTGAGCGGGTGCTTTCTAAAAAGTGTGATAATAGAATTTGGCTGTGCATATTATGGAGCAGACTGATGTAAAGAGTTATTACGTACGGACTTGTCTAATCCACTTCTTTCATGACGCGAACCAGGAGGGAACCTTGCTTACAGGTTTTACTTTGGGTAACCACACGTAGGATGATTTATTTTATAATAATACTAATATTATTCATGCTTTTGCATGGAAAATACTTTCTATTTATTTCAAATATCTGTTAATTTTTCTCTCTGTTGAGGGATTTTCTAATTTGGCAGTGGGGGGGGGTATTGTTTTGAGTTTTTAGTATAAATACAGAGGTGACAGCCTTTTACACATTGCACTGTAGAATGATTCCTGAGAAGTACTGATGGAAAACTTTCACTCACAATCACCTTTTGCTTTCCATTATTTATTATTTAGTGGTCTATCTGTACATTAAAATTATACACATAACAGGAAGAAAATTCTGGGGGTACCAAAAGATTCTTGCTGTTCTTTCTTCAGCTAGTGGTAACTCAGTAAAGGAAAATTCTCTTTTAAAATGTTACTTTTTTTCTTGTTCAGGCTACGGCAGTGTGGCCCTACGCATTCAGTTTGCATGCACACAGTAGTTCTTTAGGTGTTACTTGTAGGGTATGGCAGGCTGATTTTTTTTTTCCTGGTTATTTAAAGAGCCTGATACTGTGAAATTTGGTTTTCTTTTTGTAGTCCCACCCACTAGAAACCAGATTATTTTAAATTATTCAAGTAATGTGGACCATGTCTAACTTTTTAAAATGCTTTTAGAAGCTGACTTGCATCCTTGGGAAGAAGTAACTTTCCATGTTGAATTTATTTTATTTTTATTTTATGTAGAAATGCTACTAGTTCGGAACTGTTTTGGATGCTGCTGTGCCAACTATCACGGCAACAATAATGTGCTTAGGAATTTGGAACATAACATACAACCTTTTTTTATCAGCGTGCCATCTGCCTGAGACTTAGACACTGTCCTTTTAGGGGAAAAGGAAATGTTATTTTCTTAATTTTACCTGTTTATAAATTACTGCACTGTAATATATTGTCTAAAGAAGTAGTAGGAGTAGGAGTAGTAGTGGTGGTGGTACTAGTAGTAGTCGTAGTAGTAGTGAGCTACTACTCTCGATGGTCCAGAGATTACTTCCAGGGCAGCTGATTTGCACCAGGAATGTGCATTAAGAATGAGTTGATCAGTCACCCTGACCTCTCTTTGCCTTTTAAATGTGTGTTCATTTTAATGTCAAGGTTAGCACAGGGTCCTGTGGCTTGGCAGGCCCTCAGTGACACGGGGTTCAGGCCACTGCTGCAGTTTGAGTGAGAAGCCCAGGTGCTGCGCTCAGGGCCGCCAAGCAGACTGCCCCGCTGGTGGCCTTCCCTGAGGGACAGCAGGACACACATTTGGATTTTGTCGTGTTGCCCTCCCACCACAGGTGACCTTCTCTGTTCCAGAACTCATCTCTTGTCTGTTTTTCATGCAGGTGCCGGGATGGCTGGAGAAGGTCGTGATTTGCAGTTGAGCTGAGGGGGGCGTGAGGCATCGTCCATCCCCTGCTGACATTTGAGGTAGTGTGATAACTTTTATCTCACCTGCAACTGACTTTATTACCAATGCTGGCTAAGCAGAAAGATCAATAGTATCCCATAGTGCCCTACAGATAACAGATCCTAGGATTCATTCCTGAAGGAGGTGATAATTATAATAGGCACTATACAAAATTGTGATTGGGATCTAATTATAATATTTTAATACCCAAAACAATAGAGAAATGTGAATTAAGGCTGTCAGATTCGGTCCTGATTAAATTGATGACTTCAAGCCCTTCTGTCAATCTCTAGCAACCAGCATTTGAGACAGAGGCTTGGTGTCTCTTAAAAGTGGTTAAAAGCCATTTTTCCTTGGCAGAGAAAAATTAGTATACTGCATTTTAATGAGCCATTTCTCACTTAGCGTGTTATTTAGGATATTAATTGCCCGACTTTTTAAATGCACTCTATTGAAACAAATAGAGGAAAAAAAATCTGTATTTTATGAGTGAGGGAGAATGTGATAATAATTATCAGAACATTGTAGAGAACAAATCATGGTTTAAATGACAGAAGTGTCATTGAGTTTGAATGTACATATTGGTTTTAATTCATATCCAGAATGTGTTACTGAAAGCCTAATCAGAATACAGGGGGGTAAATTTGAATCAAACATTGCAGAAATATGCTGTTGTCTAAGGGATTCAAACCTGTGGTTCCTCATGGTGTGAAGCTGAAAAGCTGTTATCTGGTGTTAAATTGCTGCATGAGACTTTACAGCTGCTATCTGTGTACTGTAGCAGTTTTATGAGACTTGAACTGGCTATTCCTGTCTAAGTGTACACAGTTGTACTGCCATTAAATAGAAGAGAAATTCTAGATACTTCTTGCTTTGGTTACAATAACAGTAGGTAAAACTTGCTATCCTGTGTCTGTGTTCTTAATGTTTCTGAAACCAGATGGTAGAACTCTAGGTTCATTCATTGCACCGTGGATCGCTCCTTGGGAGATTTGTCTATACCAATTTCACCAAGAAAATTAGAAGGTCAGAATAGTGAAGTTTCTTGTAAAAATGCTGGTAAAGTATGCATAAATTAGTCATTAGTGACCTCCTTAACCAAAGCCTTCTTTGTTGTGGTTACCATGCCTTTTCATGCAGAGTTCAGCACACCTTAAAAACAGTTTATGAATGAGTTCTTTGATTTTATAGCTGAAACATGTCAAAACAACCATACAGAAAACTGTTTCTGTGCTCTGTTTTTCTGGCTTTCTGTGCCCAGGGAGCCATTTGATCCATAGCTAAACTGCCCGTTCCGGATTCCTCTGCAAGCAGCCTAGCACTGGGAGGACATAGCTGGGACACAGGGTCTGGCCTTGCTTCTAAGCTCCAGCACAGACTCACTCGGATTCTGTCACCCTCTGTAACCTTGCTGTGTTTCAATTTCCTGTTTGTAAATGAAGGCTAATAATTATGATCTTTTAGAAGGGAGCAAAAGATCCCAGTCCTTAGGAAATGACGTTATTTGCACAGCGCCCTGTCATATTTGACATTATGTTGACATGGTGTTACCAGGGGAGAATTTGAACATTTTGCATTTAAGTGTGACCATTTTTTATTCTTTTAAGTGTATGAATCTAGTCACCTGCTGTCAAGTGTGATTACTGAAGAAAAAGTTGTATGCGATAAGTGAACTAAAAATCAGGACTGATTTATGCACCAGGGCAATCCAAAACTCCATCTGCTGTGATATTCCACAGTTTTAATAATGTTGGGGAAAATATACACTGTGAGGAAGTGATTTATTGAATATTGCTTTACAATTTGTCGTGAGCCTAAGAACAGTCAGTCTCATCACACTTACATGAACATGGCTGCTTTCACAAGATTGGTGTGATTGGTAAGAGTCATATATTTCAGGTGCAGATGGTATCATTGCTAATGACTTCTTAAAAAAAAAGATAAAATATATTTTAGATGTAGTAAAGTTTTTCTTAAGATGGAAGCCTTTGACCTCTCCAGAAATACAGCTTCCTGTGATATTAAATTCATTCAGTATAAGAACTACAAAAAGGAACAGTCACATTTTTTCCCTTCCATGCTGACACTTTCCACATGGCCATGTGGGTGAGACTGCCATTCAGGGCTGAGTGATGTGAGGGTGGTCACTGGTGCCCTGATTAAAGGGAGAGAGCCAGTTCCTAAGATTTTGCTGACAGGCATCTGTGCAAGCAACCTTGCTCCCTGCTTCAGTATAAAAGCGGGTACTGAGGCAAGGCTGCTGGTCAGGCTTCAGAGGGGTTGGGTGTTGTGCTAGATGAGAAGAGCCCCCAGCAGGGCTTTACAAAACTCCCTCCGATGTCCTGCCCTTAGGTCCACTCCGTTTTTTTGAACTGTGTGTCTGAGATCTAGCTTGGTATGGGAATTATTCTTGTGAAGAGATTGCACAGAGTGGGTTTGTGTCTGAGAAATGCTTAGGGTGGTTGTGGGTGAAGGCCCAGGGTCTCAGCTGCTTCTCAGTGCAGATACCCTGGGAATTTTGTCTGTAAATATCTGTTTCCTCATGGTCTTGTGTAAAATAACAATAACAGCGATGGGAAAATGTGAATGCACTACTCTGTTTTAATGAGCAGTTGAATGTGCTCCAAAGTTTCACTTTTTTAATGAGCTGGTATTGTGGTGGAGTTCCTGCAGAGAAGGAAGTCATAAAATCAGTGGAGGTGGACGTGCTGTCCATTGGCCACCCAGCCAGCTTTGCACTGGGCACCTTTTACTTTGTAGCACCTGTTTGTTGCAGAGCTGATCAGCCCATTTGCATTTTGAGCCGATCAGTCCAAAGTTCATGTGTTTTATGTGTAATGTCTAAAATCAAAGGTTGCAGTGCTGAACTGTGATTGCTTTTGTCTCTGACATTGAGAAGTGGTGTATGTGCTATGATAGCTATATATGTTTAGTGGCTTAAATCCTCTACATTGGTGTTACCACAGCTAAAGAGCACAGTTCGTTCCTATTGGTTGTGAAAGAGTTACTTATTAAGAAGGTTCTTCCAGTTGCTTGAGTGTTTCAGATGAGCTTCTCTTTCTCTTAATTGCAGTGCTTTCTGTCTTAATGCAAACTGTCAATTTGTTGGCTTGGGTTTGGTTTTGGGTTTGGGATGTTTTTAATCCACTACAGCTTTATTTTGTGTTGCTGCGATGGCTGGCAGCATATTCACAAGACTGTAATATTCTTTGGTAGGTGAGACATTGGAGGGGGTTGCATTCCACGCTTTACTCTGCTGCTAAGCAAGCTGTTCCTCTTCCCAGTGTGTCCCTTTCCCTGTCTGTTAAATGAGTAATGCCACTGACTTCTGCTGCAGACTGCTTCAGGATTTGCTGATGGAAAATATTATCTGACATCATTAAAATACCTCTTTAGAAACAGATCTGTCAAATTACCTTTAAAATTCATCTGTTTTTTTCTGTGACTTATTTTACAGACACTTCTTAATTTCTTCATTGGTAAAGTTTTTTTAGAGGAAGTGATGGGCATTGAGACAAAGCTCTGTCAGTTTCCAATGTGATTTTTTCACTACAACCTGGCATTTCTCTTTATTTCCATTGTAGGTGAAGGCGTCATTGTAGTGCTATGACAACTCAGGTGCCAATTCAGATTTACTAGGAGGTAAACTCTCTGAACTAGTAACTGTTCAGTAGGTCATCAACTCTAGACATTACCAGCTATGTCTGTTTGGATTATTCCCCTTAAAAGGCAGGCTGGCTTCATCACTCACTGGGCAATCCAAACTTGTCTCCACTTCCTTAATAATAATTTCAAAGTTGTTCTGAATCCCATGTCACATACCCTTTGGCCTTTCGAGTGGAGGAAAAAAGACTTTCTGTGAGGCCTCCCATACTTCTTGCTCATCAGATCTTTTGTCTTCAAAGAGGCTCATTTGCCTCACAAGATAGAATCTCCCCCTCTCATATATAAATATTCAGGATTTAAATATATATATGCACACAGAGGATATAAATAATGCGCCGAGTACTTGTGAAGGTGCATCTTCAGGTATCATCAAAACACCAATAAGCCTGTGTGCATGTGTGTGTTAAGTGTGTGCAAGCATGTGGACACAAACCAAACCCCAGCTCTGCTGCTTCCTTGGGAAGAATTCTTTCAGGACCTGTGATAATTGAAACGGCTAAAATAATGCCCTGGTACATTATAAAATATTAATTGGAAGAAGTTACTTGAAGCCCATGAAAAATCAAGAGGTGAACACAGTTTGTACATTAGATTGGCTTTCAGTAAATTCTGTCAGCGAAATAAGCCAATTAGTCCCCCTGTATCTGGAAACACTAGACACTCTAGCTTTGGAAAAATCTTCAATTAGAACTTAGTAGCATTCCTCCTACAGCTCTTGGCTTAAAAGGAGTCATCAACAGCTATATCATAAAAATGTGTATCAGAAGGGATTGTTTCAGTATAAAGGTTTTAGAGATCCTGTTTGGATGGTATCTAAAAATGCTCATATGTTTTTAAGCCACTTTGGTAAATGTGGTAATCTTTCTCTTTATGTGAGACGCTTAATCAAAACATACTTTAAACTTAAAAGTTGGGTATTTTATATTCCAGGTCTTAACCACTGCAAGTGGAGGCAGAAGTTAACAGACTTTTTAAGATTTTTATGAAAGGTTTGAACAGAGATCAACTTTTCTTCACAAGTTCTTTCTTACCTCATGAAAACTTGTTTCGGCAGCGCTGAATTTAAAAATACCAAGTGATCTCCACTTGCTGGTTTCATTCATTATTTCTTTCAACTTTGTGCTGATTTTCACAATTAAGGATCTAGCTCAAAATCTCTCTATATGTCTAGATGAAGTAGTTTAAGCAGTTGTTGAATGCAGTAAGCTACTTTTTGGTAGGTCCCCACCTTTTGTATATTCAGATTTGTGAGGACCTAAAGCACCAAATCAGCAGTAAATAGGGGAGGGAACAGTGCTGGTATGATCTTAGAGAGGACAAGTGGAAAGCCAATCACTGCTTCTCACTGACACAGAATTTCTTAAACAGATAATTTTGCTTGCAGTTATTGTGAAAAACAGTTGCATTGAATAGGTGTGCTCATATGCTAACTCTGCATCAGTTTAACTAAAATTCAAAGTTGGCTTCAGTCTGCATATTACAGATTCAAATTAAATGAATATACGTCATATCTTAAACTTACATGAGTTGCAGGACATACAAAACTGCACTAAATTAAAATGCACTGATTACTGTTAAACCTCCTGCCAAGATGATTATTCTTTTCCTGTAGACCAGCTGATAGTAAATATGTGAGTGCTTGGAGTCCTGAGTGGCCATCCAAAAATGCTTTGTCTGTCATTTACTGCCTTTCACTTACTGTGCTATTTAAGTTAATGACTTCCTAAAAGCCATACAGGCTCTGTTATGTAGTCTTTAATCTGATTAGGAGCACACGAATAATTTAGCATGCAATTAAACCATATAATTAATTTGTCCCATGGTAATTAACTGTTAAGTAATTTCATTAGTCTAGGGTAAATACTGGTCTTGAACTTAAATTTACAACTTTGTGAAGATGTTTTTTCCTAGAAATTTAAAATTAAAAGCCTGCTCCCTCTGATTTTCTGAAATTGCTTTTTGAACAAAAAAGACTGGCTATTACCAAACTGTTTCAAAATGATGAAAGTCCTGGTGATCTCCAGTGAAACAGAACTGGGTTATAGCTGAGCGTTTTTGAACAAAGCATCCTCAATTTCTTCCAATCACCTTGAACCCAAACCTGCCTTACAGACTTCAAAGAGCGGTTTAAGGAAATCAGAGGGAGAGGAAATCAGAGTTAAGGAAAAGCTCCAAGAGATCAGATGTGAATTTACTTAGGATGTGTGCTGAAACCTAACTTACTATATTTGCCCAAGTACCGGGTAGTATGTTTTTTAATTCGAGTGATTTGCAGATACTGGCACACAAGAGAAGGCTTGCAGACTGTGTGCCAACTGAAGACTGCGGTGTAGTGAAGATCCAGCAGCACATGGAAGATGGCTATTTATTATCAAGCATGAAATTAATCCTGTTTGTTTTCCCTCATGTTCCAGCCTAAACTCCCAGTAGTGTCACACAGGTTGCTTTGCACCGTGATTCCTGTGCTTCATAATTTTTTCCTAATTTCTGTGAGGTGCTAAGCTCTCTTGCAGTGCTAGGAAAATTACTTAGCCATGTTCTCATGTTAAATATGTAATTTTGCCTGCTTGAAATCAGATGTCTTTTACTGCTTTGCTAGCTTGGGTCCACACTGCTGTAGTCCTGATGGGATTTGAACTTCAATTCTGGCAAGACACTGAAGAGTTTGTGGTTTGTGGTTTGGGGTTTTTTTCACACTTGCACAATTTTTTTTTCACAGCACTGGAAGTATCTTTTAATCTCTTTATGTAAAGTGTGAATAATTATCTCAGTGAAATGTTTTTGAGCAAAAACACATTTTTTTTTTAGTACAGATTGCTAGGGCGTTGGTTCTAGATATAGATATTTCTCTTTGCTTTCTTGACATGATATGGAACATTAAATGGATGCATTATATTTCTTCAAACAAACTGGAATATACATTTGCTTATATAAAGAAATTCTCTCCGTTTTCTTTGCAATTCATTGTACAAATAACAAAGCAAAGATTGGATGACTGCTATCTAAATACTAATAATAAATAAAAAAGAAAAAAAATGGAGATGCCTTGGAAGAATTACTATTAGAGTCGAGAAAGTGTTTCTAGGCTGAAAAAATTACCGTTCTCATAACTAGGCCTGATTCTTTCTAATTATACAATTATATGTAAAGCTGAGTATCTGCCCAGCAATTCACAACTGCATGCTATGCAGCTATATCTCATGTGAGATGTATCTATTTCACTGCTTTGATCTGTTTTGGGGGTTAAAAGGCAAATGGAGCAATTAAGTCTTTTCCAAGTTCAAATTTTTCTATCTGTGTAGTAGACAGAAACTTAAGACCATAACTGCAATCCTCTTTTCGGAATTGTTTTCTGATGGACAGATCTACTAGTCTTAGAGTTGATATCCTCCCTGTATATACCTAGTCCATTTGGTTACTGCAGTCAAAGCATAACATATTTTATTGTAAATAAAGAATTGATACATCATGTGCCACAGCCATCCTTAGACTTCTTAGCCAAGTTTTTGGAGAATTACTTTAAACAGCTTTCAGTACAAGCCCAGAGCAATGTCCAAAGTATGGATTCACTGAAGGGCTCCTTAACCACATCCAAGAACTGATAATCATTTGGCCTGTTACAAGTTTAAATCAGAGTAATTAGCAGACATATCAATCCATAGGAAAAACAAATCAACTAAAAGCACTAAAGGTGTCTATTACAATAGAGAGAGAAATAAATAGGGTGTTGAAATTAAAATTTCATTTACTCTTTTTCCAAAATTAAAAGTTAGTGTAAAAAAAAAAAATTAAACTCAAAGTGAGCAATTAATTCAATAGATTCCATTTGCAATTTTAACGCGTTAACACTTGAAATTACTATAAATTATTTAGCTTACATAAAGACCTAATTAATAATATAAAGTTGTCTCTATTCCATAGGTTTAATTTTTGTTTATAGTGTACTTTTTCATAGTCCTCAAGTTTGCATAAAAACATGCATAGTAAATGCAACTTTATGTGATGTTTCTTCTGTTGTTAAGGTTTTGACTTTTTTTATTTTTATTTTTACTTTTAATAGAAATGTGCCCTTTATGAGGTTTTTGTTTGGTTGGTTTTTTAATTTGGAGTATGTCACTTCTGCTTCTGTGGTATCATTCCTTGTTCTTTCTGTGTCCAGGATAACGGCACACAACAGGTGAATGGTGCGTTACTCATATCAGCTGAGACAATTTGTTGTTTCTGTTTCTTACTGTGGCTGAGTATATAGCCCTGACAAGGGCTCTATGAAAACAGGCACTCGTCCAAGGGCTGCTGATGACTTAATCAAGCTTGTAATATCAGCAAGCAAGGGAAGGCTTTAAGTCCATTGCAGTTTTAGATTGCGTTGACTGGAAGGGCTAAAACTAATTTCAGTTGCAGAATGACCGCATCCTGTTGGCACTCAGGGGAGTGAGGGTACGCAGGCAAAGTGATTTCAGCTATGCATGATCAGCCAAAGTGGTGTGGATGTTTTTAGGCAAGCACAGAAAGATTACCTCTTGGTGTCACTGGCC
The DNA here is from genome assembly GCA_013397975.1 of Machaerirhynchus nigripectus. Taxonomy (NCBI): domain Eukaryota; kingdom Metazoa; phylum Chordata; class Aves; order Passeriformes; family Dicruridae; genus Machaerirhynchus; species Machaerirhynchus nigripectus. The sequence goes on along the minus strand of VZRQ01005615.1, from coordinate 162,013 downwards.
CTGCCCTGAAATAACTTGTAAGAAATGTTCACACTGTGAAAAATAAAGGCCTTTCACCCAGAAAAATTCTTCACAAGTACATGCATACATACTTGGTAGTTGCAATAAAGATTCAGGACAGACCTGGAGAGCCTGGAGTTACATTTCCTTCCCAGCACTTGTTCTTATTTGGTGGTGGATCTGCTGGTGTGTGTTCATGTGCATGGCACACTCTTGTGTTCTTGCCTCTTTATGATCTAATGGAATGATGAAACAGCAGTTAATGGAAAACTCTTCAGATTAATCCTTCACTCAGTAATTTTGTGGTTTGGTTTGCAGCAGAGAGGCTACCTTTGGTTCTGTACGAACTGCAGAGATGCTGCTGTGGCAAGCAGTGCTAAACTGGAGGAGTTTACTGCGGTAAAACTCTCATATTTGGAGCACACTGAGTTAATGGTGGTGGCAAAAGCAGAAATGCCGTGATAGGTGTAGTTCAATATCCTTGTCCTTCTCCTTCCTTCTGGTCCTTTCAGGTTCAGAAACTATCTAAAGGTCAAGATCTCACTTCAAACAGGTTTTGTTTGTAAGCAAGACTCCTGGTTTACTTTGAGTGTTAACATATTTACCTGACCAGAGTAGATGCAAACAACTAATTTGTGTGTGACTAAACAGTTTCTTTTCTCAGGGATCTTCTCAGCCCAGTTTCACCGGTTTGTGCTGACTCTGTTCACATCCCACTGGAGAGATGTTGTGTTTAAATTCACTTGTGATTGACCTTACTACATTGCTATAGAAAAGGGCCAAGATTTTTTTTATCCTTTTTATAACTCCTGGCTCCCTTTCTGTACTGAAGTAATTAGCCTGAACTGACCTCTAGCCAAATGTTTCTGTGGTCAAGTTTCAGCTGGCTGGAGGACAGTCAGCTGCTGTAATTTTTTTTTCCTGATTTTAACTCTGTTCATTCTTACAAGCTGCTGGAGTTGGGTAAGACATAGAATATTATTCTTTAGAAGAGTATATGTTACAGACACTTGATGGGTTTTTTCTGTTGAGTAAGAGGGCCTTTATTAATGCCATTTGTCTTTCATAGGCACATAGGGTAGGTGTTGGGAGGTAGCTACTACTGGATTGTAAAAAGTCCGTTTTGTCCTAATGTCGAGAGAGAAGCCGTCTCTTGCTATGTTAACACTGAAGCCTCTGGACAATACTGTTCTTGTTGACAGCAAGCTCACATGAGTGTCGTAGAGGAAGGGCAGTGGGTCATTACAGAACAGATTTTTGAGAACTTTCTGCAAGGCAGTAGTTGTCTGGTGGTGATGCAGGTGGCACTTCAGAGGACCCTTCTCTCAGAATTTTTATTCTGTACCACCAAAAGTGGTTTCATGATGGGGCAGCTCCTGCTTTCCACCAGATTTTCTTCCATGAGAGTGGAGCTGTGGCAGTGTAGCTCTCTCTGCAGCTCAAATACTACTAGTAGTGGCCATCATAACTGCAGCCCAGCCGAGCTTTTGGTGTTTGTGCTGGATGCAGAGGTCACGTCCCTGGGGCCTCACGCCCCATGCAGAGCTCCATTTGCCTGGATGAGGCCTTGGAGTACAAGGGCCCCAAGGGCTCTGGGTTGCAGCTCCAAGGAGATAGCACAACTTGTCCTTTACAGAGGCTGTTGCACAAAGGGTGGAGCATGATGCAGCCATATTTTCGGGTGAGAGCAGTTACTGTTTTTGAGCTCAGTCCTGTCCATATTGGGTATGTTCAGAGTATACCAGCTGGATGTTTTTCACAGACACAGCTTGTCTGAATGGATAACTCAGTGGGATATCCCATGTGGTTTTAGGCAAAGCAGAGGCAGTGTTGTTTTGTCTTGCTGAGATTCTGGCATTTGTGAGAGTCCACTGAAGAAGCATCATTTTTTTGCTCAGTATACTGAGTTTTACTAGCAAAAGGACAAGGGATGAAGGAGCAATTTTGATCATCTCTGAGGTTTAGGAACACAAATTAATCCTCTGCCCTGTTTCAGAGATCTGGTTGTTTTAGACAAGGTCCATTGCTGAGCAGGGAATTTCCCAATAATTGTAGAATTGCTCTTAAACAAGTAATAGCTGCTGCTGGAGGGTGCCTGTAGCCTCCCCTCCACCCTGACTGCTCACTCCCGTGTGCTGCCCTGGCTCTGCTCTGGGGCTGTGTCTTTGTGGAGTCCTGATAAAACCTGTCCGCAAACAGGTTTGTTACAATAAATGTTTATGGATTCATTTTAACTGGAACAATTTCCTCATGGAGTTCACTGTGTTGCAGGTATGTAAACAAGTCTGCCAGTACAAGAGGAACAGCAGTACGGGAAGGGGATTGTTTTCATGGGCCGTAACAAGACCTTACTGAAGTGCAGTGTGTTTGTTGACCTCTGTGATGTTTCCAGGCTCCTGGGATAGTGCTTCAGCTGTCAAACGGCTCCTCTTGGAAGGAAGCTGAGATGGCCACCAGTCAGGTGTGCAGGGATGGAGGGGATAGCCTTGCTGTGACAGCTGCATGTGGGCACCAGCCCTGGTCCCACCAAAGTTATTCAGCGTAGTTATGAAAAATGAAACAGTGTGCTCTGAATGATGGATTCTGATCACATTTGTTCTCATGGGAGGACTCCTGTGAGGGTTTGGCCTTCTCTTGTGGCTATTACTAGGCAGGAAGAAGTAGAAATGGTTGGAAAAGAGAGGTTGGATGATTGGCAGACTCTGGTGGATGGGGGAGAACAGTAAAGTATGAATAGGAAGGCAGCACAGGATGCCAGGGTACTGGGAAGGGACAGAGCAGGAGAGTTGTAAATAAAGTGACATTGTGCTCAGGCCCGTGAAAGAGAAAATCTCCACTTTAGGGAGAAAGTGGAAGAGCTGAGGAGGAGAGGAAACTGATGGGGTAGAAATAGTGTAAGAGGAGAGGAATTCACAAACACAGAGGCACATTTTTGTAGAAGATTTATTAAAAACAGATAAGAAGAATCCTTTAAAGAAGAGTTCAGATGAAGCAGGGGGACCAATTGAGCTACCTGAAAACGTAGATGATCTTGGATGAACCTTGTACTGTGGCAGTATAGCTCCTCTTCTGAGAGTTGGCCTGTGATTTGCTTTATTAACTTTGTCCCAAGTCTGTGCATTCCAACAGTTGCAGTTGTCACTTCTGGTCCTGCTCCCCAATCTGTCTCACTCCCACACTGCCCCAGGTCCTCACTAAAGCTGTAGCTTCTGTACCCCTTCCTTACTCCCAGTCCACTGAGAACAGGGGAGACATGTTTGGAGTGACCCATGTCTGCTTGGCCAGAGAAAAGTCCTGCTGGTGCCTGGCCAGTCTACAGAGCTCCTACAGCTCTTCTCTTGCTGTAGCAGCCCCATGCTCAGTCAGGCTGGCACACGCTTGTCTGGGTGGTGCTGCTGGGCATCCTTGTCCTGATGTGTATGTGGTGGGGAGCATTTCCTGGCTTGCCTTTGCAGGTCTGGCTTAGGTTCTGCTAGTCCAGAGCAGTTTGAGGAAATGCCTTTTAGACTGAACCTTTAACCTCAGAATTATTGAGCAGTTGCTTTAATGAGGATGTGAGAAAATACCTTTTGATTTTCAAGTTTTGTTCTGTACAGCATGGATAAGAAAATCTGGAGTTGGAAATAGTTTTGGTTTTTTTTTCTGTAGTGTGATTGATTCTGTTCTCTTCCTGTGAGAAAATTGAGAGTATTAACTTTTAAATTTGGCATTACTATAGCTTTACATACTCTGCATTCTTGTGTCTTATGGTTTTTAACCTAATTCATACTTTGATAACTGTACTAAGAAACTAACTGTTTTCTGACACCCAGATTTGATAGCATGAGTTGATAACACCCACTTAGAGATTGTTACTCATTAGTGGGCTTGGTTGTTTGGACACTTGTGATTTAATCTCCTGTTAGATAAAGAAAGAAAATCTCTAACTGAAAACAGTCCAGTGTAGAATCAAGGTCTGTCAAACCAATTTACAGTCAAATGTGAAAGTGGAGCTGTTTTTTTCTCTCTCTGCCTCTCTGTGCAGGGTGTCAGTGTATCGTGGTAGTTTGGTGCCACGGAACAAAAAACTGTGCCTGACTTGTTTCATCACCCATGCTCATTTTAGTATGTGTGTTGTAGCTTTAGTTTTGAAGGTCTCTGGTAATCTCCGTGGCTCTGAATGGTCAGGTCAGAATCCATGGTATGGATGCTTTCCCCATACTTCTATGGACACCTCATGAGGTTTTGGGTTTTTTGCAAGGTAATATTTTGTGCAGAACTCTGCACAGTGTGCAAGTCCAGCACAGAGCAGCTGCTGCCCTTCACTGTAGTTAACAGATGCTGGTGATAATGGCAGGAGCAAAGTAGTGCTTCAAAACAGGATTGTGCAGTGGGGTTGTATAATGTGTGAAGTGAATTAAGTGAAAATGAGGCTCAAGTGAATTAAGGAAAATGAGGAGTGTGCTTTTTTTGGGGAAATTGTAAAGGCTTGTTGGTTTATGCTAGGATTGTACAGGTTTGAATACTTGGAGGTTGTAAAATCATTGGTGGATGCAGTTAATCAACTGACAGTACTTGATTTTTCCTCCCTCTGTATTTAATGAACTAGAGATACATAAGCTAGTTCTCTTGTAAATACGGTATTTACTATCTGTTCTAGACTGCAACATGATGTATTACTTTTTGAGGCAATAAACTAAATATACTTCTGGTTTAAATCCAATCAGAAATTCAATAAAACTAGATGATAGTTTAAATGTCGTATCGTATTAGTAATATTTGTTTATAAAGAAACTCTCTTACTGTCTTTTTGTTATTACAGAGTTAGAAGTATGGATCTTCTGCATCTGCTGTTTGCTTTGGCACTGATCTGTGCAAATGACTCACTTTATGCAAGTGATGGTAAGTTTTATGATAACTTTCCATGCTTTCATGTGTGTGTGTATGTATATATATATATATATATGCAGCTTTATATAAACAGTATTTTTATATCGAATTTTTCATGACTGTGCAACTTTCTTGATTGCAGTAACTCAGGTACATAATGTAAAAAATGCATCATTTAATCTTTTTGTAAATATAGTGGATGAGGTTGGGACATGTTGCAGAATGAAGGTGAATTTGATAGACAGTTTTTGATATGTAAGCAAGATGGATCAATGTTGGTGTTAGACATCTGGATTTTCTTTGTGTGGGTATTGAAGTTATGAAAGAATTGTATGAGATTAATTTTTTTTACGTGAACTAGTGTTTTTTTCTCAAACAAGTCTTTTTAGTATATTCATATGTTAAGTATAGGGCTATTTGGACATACAGAGGAAACATTTAAAGACTGTATGCTTTGAATCTCAGGCCAATAGGAACAAGTTTCATAAGAAATAAACTTAGTAATTCTTGAGTAGTGATTATGAGATTTCAAAAAAACATGTACCTTCAACCAGCCATCTGGGACTGGCCTTTAACTCATTTAACAAAACCCATGAACTCCAATGGGACTTGCATATTGTGTCAGATTATCTGCTTATGCTTGCTATGATCTAATTATGTAAAGAAGTGCAGCTCGACATGGTCGGCTTTGTGCTCTTCTGGTCTTCAGAACAGAGAGCAGTAACAGTTTTCCATAATAACTAATTTTATGCAGGCATGTCACTACTTCTCCCAGAGCTACAGAGCAGCTGCAGCTCTGTAAACAGGTGCCCCTCCTGACTTTCTAACCAAAATCTGTGTTAGCAGAGCAGGTCAGAAGGGGCAGTTTGTCAAGCAGTTTTATTAAATGTGGGATTCAAACAGCTTCCACAGCAAACTCTAGATAAAGTGATACAGTTTTCAATGAAAATTTCTGACATCTCCCAAATATTTTTCTTTAGCTCCGTACTTTTGTGTTACTGAGTGCAAATTAAACATCTATAGAGTTGCAAGACATGTTTCATTCGCCTTTCTCGTGCTAGTTTTAGAATATGGTACTTAGCCAAAAGACTACAGTTGCCTGTAGTCACAACTGGCCTACGTTTTAAAGGTATAACCATAGTTCTTTGTACTGATACAGGTCTGTATTTTCTTGGAGTTGCATACTTGGAATTTCTAGGTATATTGTATATGCTGAAGGATTGGAGAGGCATACAGGATGTTACTTTGATGTTAATGGAGACATTCAGTTGAAATAAGAAATAATTAAAACTCAGGTGATCAGTTCTCAGACGATTCTTCTATAAAGTTCATTCTGTTTATTAGCAAACAGGTTTAGATAGAGAAAACGCAAGTTTCTGTTTACTTACTTCTGTGTGTGTGGCTCAAATGTTTGTCCTCTATTATCAGGAAAAGAATCTATAAGACTGCTAGTTAAGGCATTTTTCTTTAACATTTACCAAATATATACATGCACCAGCTTCTCTTCATTGCCGCTACAGAGAGGTCAGTAGAACACAAATTAATGTGTCCTGACTTGATCCTTTCCCCCACCATGTCTGCATTTTACAGTAGACTCATTCAACAGTCAAAAATAATCCCCAGGGCAGTCTACTGGACCAGCTGATTTCTCCCTTGAGTTTTAACAGCACATGAAGATTATATGATCCTTGGCAGATGAGCTGTGGTCCAGATGTCCTAACTGCAGTAAAAATCTGTGTTACAAAAAAACCTTGACCACGGCTTCATCTTTGTATGACTTACTCTATACTGATGAAATAGTAACCTCAATGAGTTTACCTTCGGAAGCAAAAAATTAAGAATATTTTGGTTGTTTCTGTGCTTAAATACAAGACACAGTACTAAATATTTATGTCCTGATTTGTTGTGCTATTAAAGATTGTGTATGTGAAGGGAATCAACTTGTTTAGTGATTGCTAATGATTAAATTGCTTCTAATGCTTTAACACACTCATTCTGAGTTGGGCACATTCTCAGCTGAGAATGTCAGAGAAGAAAGTATAAATTGAATAGGGCAATTTGAGATAACAGCATGAAAGAACATCCATTTGCTGTTCTTTTGTGATTTAGGACAGAGTATTAGACAAGATCTGTTTATTACATGTTTTATTCTTTTTTTCTCCCATGTGAATGTGCTTATATCTGAAAAAGTTCTCATAAGCATCCAGCCCCACTTGGGTGATGAATCCTGACAATCTTAAAGTGCGTTGCCCAGCACAGTCTCGCTGAGATCTCCATATAAACTTACTTAAATGGGCTCTGTACTCGTTCCATATCTGATATGTTGCCTGGCGATTGGACCTATGGTGTCGTGGTTCCCTAAAAAATTCATTTCAGTAGTTCTATTTCTTCTGGCAGCGGAAGAAATAAGAATTACATATTCTGGGTAGTCTTGTACCAAAGACCAGTACGGAACCAGTGTAATACAGACTTGTACATGGGATGCTTTTGTGTCTTCGAAGTAAACAAAGCTCAAGATCAGCCTTACAAGAGAGTGCTTGGAGCTGGCTTTGTGCCATGGAGTCAGATCCACCCTTGACAGAGTGAAATTCCGTACATGTTTCCTTCTGGAGGGATCAAGGGTGTGAGGCCAGCAGTTGGCCAGGCAACTGCACAACATTTGAGACCAGATATTGGACATTTAGTCACCTATTTGCTGTCTCCAGGCTGGTAGCCAGTTCTGCTGGAGGCTTTCTATTGGTTTAGCTTGTTTTTCATACTCTCCTCTTGCAAAGAGGCTGGCTTCCCAGTTCCCTAAACTGAGACTGCAGCTAGCATGAAGTGACAGGGGTGCCCACTGTCTCTGAGAGGGTGATGCTCAAAGTGACCAAGCATGTCCACTGCCCCAGGTCTTTGACTGTAATTCAGGGCTGAGCAGGTCTGAGACTTTCAGCCTTTTACCAGGGTTGCTGACCCACGTGCTGGCCCTGCCCGCGAGCTTCCTGATGTACAACAACAAGGGCAGAACAGAGGCAGGGGTAGAAAGAAAGTAAAGGCCACAATAACAGGAAGGTAATTTCCAGCAGGTGCATGATTACCGTAGGTAAATGGATTTTAGTGCCTTCAGGATTAGAAAGCACAGGGCCCATTTTCACAGCTGATTAAGACATTTTTGTCAGCAGAATTGGGCTTCTGGGAATTTAGGTTGCTTTGAAGATAGGGAATTGCGTGATTTTGACATTTTAGTTTAATTTAGTTAATTAGGTACATAAACAAGAAAGTGCTGCTTCATAAGCGGATCTCCTACTACATCAGTGCAGTATTAATTGTAGTTCAGGAAAGAAACAAAGCTTATATTTGTGTACAAATACACAGTTTGGGTTTGAGATTTTACATTAATGTAACTGTGATGTTTCAAATACGTATCCAGAATTCACCAAGGTGTTTTGGTCACTGTACCTGCTGACATCAGAAGCAGTTGAAGGGAATTGCTCCAGACACAGACTGAAATATGTTTAGGAAGCAAAATGAAACTTATAATGTTGTTTGCTTGCTCCTTCTCTACAACTGTTGAGTGTAGGTCACATAAGGACAAAGAGGAATAAACTGGGAATTAGTCCCAGTTAATAAAACAATACATAAGCTCAAGCAGTTGCAAAATTAATTTCTTCCCTGTGAAAAAAACTGGGAAATGTATTTTACTGTATTTTTTATGATAGATTAAGGTTTATTCCAAACTATTACAGTTATGTTAATTCATCCTCTGAAACATGTTTAGAGAGGCATTCATATTTAATGACAGCACAAGAAAAATAATTTTGAATGAACTGGTTTTGTACAATGACAATTTTAAGAGCTTCAAGCTTTAAATTATTGTTCACTTTAACTAACCAGATTTGAAGAATGTAGTTTTTCCATCACAGCTTTAAAAATTATTTTGTGAATCTGATATGCTCAAATACTCTATTTGCATAACTTTTATGTAAGAAATAGAACTAGTTCTTTTCCTTTCCGAAACAAATCCAATCCAATTTTTATTTCCATCAGGATGTCTTTTTGTTTTACTGGTGTCTGTTGTTGTAGTCTGATGCTTTGTGTGCACTACATTCTCATGATAAACCATCTAACTATATGTGTTTGCTGGGTATCAGTGCTCCAGTTGCAGAGCTGGAGTTTGAATCCATGAGGCACGCATAGGGCGTCAGTGTCATTAAAGACATGCCTGAGCAGCCAAGACTTCTGTGCAGGGCTCCTGGTGATACCAAAGGACCTGCAGGACATCTGCATCTTTCTGGAATGGTCAGAAGTTAAAGAGCTCTATGAAAAACTTTAAGGCCAGGTATCTGGTATGTATTTGACCATCTCTTTTCCGGCAATTAAATCAACTCTATTGGCTCCTCTTTGTTCCAGGACCTGTTTTGACTAACTCTCTATTGACTATTGGGAGCTTGGACCACCCCTAAGGATAAGACTCGTCACAGGGATGTTCTCTAGGTACTCAAAAAATCTGCATAAAACTTGTAGGTAGCACACCTATGCCTTTAAAGCAAGAGCTGGAAGGCAGGCAGAGTATCCTGGGCAGTCTGATATAGCTACACATATTTATGCAACTGGGTTTTATCCTATGTAGCATAAAGAGAGAGAAATTTAGACGTCTTCATTTTGAACTGAGCCTCATCCTTGCAGCTGCCTTGTTTCAATGTGGATAATTCTGCGTGCTTTCTTCTGGGTAGTGTCATAGCTGCTCAGCCGCCCACTGTAGGTTTTCTGGTGCTCCCAAGGTGAGGGGTCTTCTCACTGGACTGAGAGAAAGCAGCTGGGGTCTTGCCATCACCATGAAGTTTAGTAGCAGACACATGTTGTCTAAAGACTTTTGTGACACATGAAGGAATTATTAGAATTAGAATAAGCAGAAAGGTGCCTTTGAATGGCAGCATATTCTCTCCTAGGAAAGGGAAGTTCATCCATCAGTTCACAGCGTCAGGAGGTACCAGGGACTTCCTCGCTTGGCCTGAACCATTCAGAAAAATGGTCTTGTCTGTAAACATGTTTTGTGATTTAGGTGAACTCAGATTTTATAGATGCAGTCAGTGCAGTGACAAACCATTTCTCAGGTATTTGTTTATTTTTAATAACTTCTTTAATAATCACAAAGACTAGACGTGTTTCTGTATATTACAATCCTAATCTTGTTAGGAAGGGACAAAAGGACAGAATCTTCCTTAGCTTAAGCAGCAAACATTCTTGCCTTCTCTTGGTAAATAGTAGTGCCATAATATAGTTGGTAGTCATTCATTCATGGTGGTAATTTTCTCTTCTTAATTCTTCTAGTTGGTTCATCTTTGCTACAGCCTTTCTCTGTTTTGACTGTGTTCTCATATAAATGCAGCTATGTATGGAACACGAGTCCAAGCAGGGCTGGCAGTAAAATCTGAGAAGCTAAAAACCCTGATCAGTGTGGTGCATCCTGGTGTACATGGATGGGGGCAGAACTGTTGAGAAGGCAGGTTTAAAACTCCCACCTGAAAACAAAGCCTTTAGAATGGTTGCCCTATTTCCTGAAGTTTAAGTGTTTCTGAGCTAGAAATGTGTTCCATTATGCAGAAGAAATTGCTACAGACACATTCCAAGAGCCAGAATCGGAAAGCTTGGCACAGGGAAGTGTAAGTTATACCACTGTGATCTGGCTAAGCCATTTCGGCTGAAGAGAAGATTCATTTTGGCAGAGAGAAAAGTAGTATTTCCATCATCACTTTCCATTGGGATTAAGGATGGCTTTGATGACTAGCAGAAAAATCTGAGGGAAGGCCAAGGAAGTGCACTTGTGAGTTACTTTTACTGCTCTTGCTTCCTACCCAGCAGTATGTATTTCAGATAAACCATTTGTCTGGGCCTGTGTGACAGTATCTCATGGAGAGGAAAGGATTTCACCTTGCCTGTCTGTCTTTAACAGAAAACAATTTGGAATTTGTAAACGTGGAAAACACATGCTGAAAATTAATTGTGAACAAGGCTATATTTTGTAAGAAAACTCAGAAAATAAACACACTTAAAGGTATTTGAAGCCTGAAATTGTGCCCCTAAATGTCTGTGTTTAGGCTTGTATCTGAGTAGATCCAATGGTTTAAATGCTAACCTGGGGTGTAGAAACTTGTCTCCTTTGTCCTGTCCTCCAAACCGCATCTGTGACTCCAGCATTTACTGAAGATTTTCAAGCCTTTGAATATCTTCACCTGCAAGTGTGCCGAAAACACTTCATGGACAATCAGCTTCAGTCAGACACCCTGTAAAATAACGTACATGCCAAAGTTTCCCCATCCAGTTATCTCTGTCATCCTTAATATTCCTGCTGTTGTGTGTATTTCCTCCATTTCTCTTTTGTTGCCATCATATTTTCTTCTCTGTTAAACACGGGCTTGCCAATTTGCTGTCCTCTGATGGCTGTGTTCTGAGGCATCTTGCAAGAATTAACAACTCATCAGTGGTTAGTGCCTGGTGCAGTCAGAAGGAGAGGTCAGTCTTTCTCCCTCTCAGTGGCAAAGCTTGTGATCCCAGCAGATCTTTGCTCTCTCAGGCAGACTTACAGAATGCAGCCCCCAGCACACACATTGGTCCTCCTGTGAACCAGAACTGCTCCTCGTCTACCAGGATGGAGCTGCACCCAGAACCACTGACTGATGGTGGCCACTTGTGGCTTGCTTTCAGAGGAGTGAGGCCAGTTTGAAACATGAACTGTTGCCCACACATGCAGTGAAGCCTGTGTATTTGCGAAGGAAGATCGGATGATGGAAATTATGCAAAACCGTGCACAGCAATTTGTTACCACTATCTAAGAAATTAACAAGTGAGAAAATTCCTAGTTACAGTCTTTACTTTAACTCCACTTCGTATTTTAAATGTAGTTGTGTATTTAATATTAATTAGTGAAACAGCGTGTACTTTACTAGCCAAATCAATGCAGTTAATAAACTAACTGCACCAGGCGAAGGAATAGTAGCTCTAGCAAATAAACACTAGTCTAAGTTATAAAAGCAGATTACATGAGTTGTAATGAATCATTCCATACAGTAAAGTACACACAGAGCAAATTTCTTTCAGTACCACCCAACTCTAACAGGAAAAAGAACCTCTATTTGCAGCGTATTCATAGCATATAATGAAATGCTCAGAGAAGGGGTGACTTTTTCATTAACTTAAACAATGATGCAGTTATTGTGCAGTAACTTGCACTGCCTGACTTAAAACAGAAGAGATTTTTAGATCCAGGAGACTGTTTGCAATGTTACACATTCCCTTTCCAGGCTGTGCTCTTCAAAAGTGATAGTGGGGATTGTACTGGAAACTGAGCAAAAAGTGTGACTGGCATTTGGAGAGCTATAATTGAACAGACCTGGTTTCTACCAGTATAAATGAGGGAATATTGTGTGCACCTCAGCAATATTTTGGCACAACTGGGTGTTCTCCTCAACTGTTCCAAGGATCAGAAGTGTACGAGAAACATCCTAGAGCAGGAGCTCACAACATGCCCTTCTTGAGTCACGCAGAGTGACTTTAAAAGCTTTGCACTGGCCACCACCTGCAGCAGAACCAGATTCTCAGGGTTCCAGCAGAACTTTCAGCACAGTTGGGTAGTTTTGGAACTGGAGGCACTATCTGAAGGGTACCTAATTCCAGCCTTGAAGAATTTTTGGTCACTTGGGCTCCAGAGACTCCCTTGATTGCCTATTCCCAACCCTGGCAACTGCCCTAGTCTTCCTTGTTACACTCCAGCGCACTAAACTGGTACCCAGGTACTGATTATTGTCTTCTGAGGATGGAAAGGGGAATGGGAATGAGATACTGTTGGGGAGCTTGGCCATGGTATGACCCTCCACACAAGTTTCTGGCAAGGTTCCCCTTGGAGAATAAAAGTACTTGGCATAATCCGTTTCCCTTCTGTACTACTGGAGAGGTGCCCGGAATGAACTATGAAAGAATGATGCAGTAGGTGCGAGGCAGAGCTGCAAACTACCAGTAGGACTCTCTAGCTTCTGAACCTGGAACAAGTCCTGCTACTTAACAAGATAAAGGTTTCTCTACTTTGCTTGCTATTCTTGCCCTTAGTAGAAGCATGCTCTAAAATCAAGTAGTAACAGCAGTGATCAGTTTTCTTCAGAACATCTAACAGATTGTCACCCTGCTAGGGATTTTGAATTCTTCCTGCATAATGCAGTAAAGACTTCCTTTTTGTAGAAGTACAGGGTTTTGGGTTTTTTTACAGATAATTAAATGTCTTCTACTAAGTCATTTTGTGCAAAGAGGTGTCGAATAGCCATAATGTAGGGTGATACAGTTGGTGGACTATCTAAAGAGCCACTCATAATGCCAGTGCAGTCCTGTGTTCCGCTCTCATTAAGCTGGTCAGGGAGACAGACTCCCTGCATTGTGGATTTTGTGGGAGCCTTTGATACAGCACCGTAAGCAAAGGTTCCTTTAAAAAATGCCAGGGATAAAATAGAAAGACTTGTACGGATTAAAAAATTAATCAAAAGGGGAGAAAGAGGAACAAATGAGCTCCCACATCCAAGGGTATCTCTTGTCTACAGATCGTACATGGAATTAAATCAAGATCTCTTCTGCTGGGAGACGTCTGTGGCAGGACGGGATGGAAAGCAGTGCTGTTCTGCAGTAACAGGGAAAGATGTGAGTGGGGGCTGCTGGAGCCCTGCAGCCACGTGTGCAAACACTCGGCTCAGCACTGCTGGAATGGTGGAGTGGGGGCTGCCCGGGGAAACGCCAGAGATTCACCCAGACCAGGAAGTGTGTCCTCTGTGGGCTATCCCAAACTGTACCCTGGGCACATTCAGAGAAACTTGCTGAAAGGAAATATGTTTATTTTGTATTTGGTCTTGGATTTTGTTTATTTATTACTCCTCTAGAAATGTGTAGTCTTGGCTTAAGGGCTGACACAGAAACTTCAGAAGCAAATTTGAAAACTGACTTGGATCAAGAATTTACCCTTGAGTCCCTATCTGCTAGAACCCTCCTCTGTTTTTCACTTTGTAAAGACAAAATAACAAGACCAATTTTGTGCCTGGCAGGCAAACACCACGTGCATTGTGTTGCTTTTAAAAGGCACTTTGTGTTTGCTACCTATGCCTACTGTATAACAGGAAAAATATAGTATTTAATAAATATTAAATCCTCAATGAAAAACATGTACAAGTAAAATAATGTCATTATGCACTTTGAATTTCTGTCTGGTCTCCTTGTCGCTGAAACACCGAACAAAGAATAATGTGATAATTTACTTCTAACAGGAAAACTTCAAGTGTTAAGGAAGCAAGTGTAGGAAATAACTAGAAATGTTAACATGGTCTATTCATTATCTGCTGTTAGTGATCAAGTAGTTAATATTCAATATAATTACTTCAGTAAAAATGCTGATGTCAACTATAGTTACTGTTGTATAGGTTTTAATTTAAACCATCTGTTTTGATCCTTGTATATATCCTGGGTTGAGCCTTGCTTGCAGTGAAGTGGTTTTTTGGAAGTTATAAGTAATTATTAAAGGAATGGAAATTATTACTGGTTCACAGTTTGGCAAGGAAAAGAAATGGCTTTTCAAGTTCTTGGTGTCTCTTTTAGAGGGCTCCTGCACCAGAAATGGTTGAGGGTGGAGTATAACACAGAAGTATTTTCTGTCGTAGTCTGTGTGATATTTGGGGTTCACCCCAGGGAGGTGTCTGGAATTATAAGTCACTGATTATTCTCCACTACTTAATTAAGCCTATTTATTTCACAGGGCAAAGGAAATATGAGTGGTTTATTAAAAGGGAGGTGGAAAACACTGGTGAAAAATATCAGAAATGCTGGCTTGTGTACATAAACAACATACTATATTTTCTAGTGAACTGTTTCATTCTCCAGTGTATTCTTCAGTGGATTTGTAGAGGATGTTTGGTCTTGCTAACTTGTTGAGTTAGCTTTGACTGTAACCGTCCTGTGTGAAATTGCTCCGTTATCCAAGGATATCTCTACCTGGCTCCAGAGCTCAGCCTTCATGCTGTGAAGATCTATTAAGCCACTTTGCTGTTAAAAGAGAAGCACTTAGGGCAGCTCCACAAGTAGTGAAATGGATGTGAGATCAATAATTTATTATCTTTCCTTTCTGATTCCATAGCAATTGCACAATAGGAAGCTGTAGAAGTTTATCAGAAAAACCCAAGGTATCGCCTTGTACTCTTGTCACATGCCTTTCAACACACCTAGGGACCTTCAGAACTCAATTAAAGTCCTGGCTGGATCATGCCATACTTTGCAGACATAGAGGGCAAGACTTTGCCCTTGAAAGGATGCACTGGGAGCTCTTCAGGCTATCCAGCTGTCACAGCTGCCTCTGTTTAACCTCCCATTCCTGCCCAAGCCAGTTAAGTAGAGTTAAATCCTAGTCTGCAAAAATACTTGTAATAATACTGCAAAAACTCTCCTGACAGAGACTTCATGTTAAGAGAAATAAGAGAGACAAAGCCGTTAGAATTTCATGTGGTGGCCCAAAACATGCAGCTGATATTATATAGTTTTCCAAGGCTGTGAACACTCTTCATAGTTTAAAGTACATTTTTCTCTGGTTTGTCCTTTTTTTCCTCCCTGAGTCAAGAAACATTTTGTTTTTTACCAGGAGGAACATGCATTACAGAATCTGGCACGTTTGCCTGTGATACAAGCTTGTGAATGTTTTGTTGAGATAAGTGAGTGACAGCTTCCAGTTGGTGTTCTGCAGGAGGTGAGGGTTTCTTTCCAGAAGTCCTAACCATCTCAAAATAACTATATTCTCCTTGCAGAGCTCCCAGTCTGACATGTTATCTTATCCCCTCTGTACAGCAGTGCTGATATTCTACTACGCCAGTTTTTCTAGCTAATAGTCCTGAGTAGCAGTTCTAGTTACCGGAAGGACTGAAAGGATTACATCTATCAGAGTTAGTGTTTTGTCTGCATTGTCCAGGACTATAACAGAAGACTTGATTTTAAATTACTGTTAGATTTTGTTTTTCAGTTATGAGAGCATGTTACCACTGGAATTCAGTGTATTTTTTGTTCCAGTTTTTTAAGCCAAAAAGAGCATTTTTTCTTAAGAGAATAAGGCTGTGTTTTCTTCTGTTTTATAGAAGTGTCAACAGTTAAAGCCTTGCTATTTAATTTCATTATACCCCCTGGAAAGTTCTCAAGACACATGAGTTATGACCATGTCAGTGCTTCTCACTTCATGGGTTTCACATCTCAGCAACTTGTAAAGATGTGTGAAATACAATTAACAATTCCAGTAATCCCAAGATACCTCTATATAAGCACTGGCTTTCTAGAAACAGAATTGTTTTTCCCAAAGTCATAGACTTCCCTAAAGGAAACAGAATATTAACCTTAGTATGTGGATCTGAAGCCTGTTTAAGAACACAAGTGGAGGCTGATAAAAATACTATGTGGCTTACATTGATAGGACTCCTTGATCTAAAGAGGAGTGGTGTCTGTATGTTGTTCCTAGTTGCTGTGGGAATCCCATCATGCATTCAGTTGTAGTTTATGAAGCATTCAATGGTAGTTTATGAAAAGCTGCTATAGTCTTCTAACAAATTACTTTTAGAAAAGCCCTGAATCCATCATATCATTACCAGAGGTAACGCTGCTGTGACTTGTAGATGTGGGGAAGTCTCACAGCATTTCCTGGTTGTTAATGCACCGTAGCATTTAAATGCAGCGTGTTAGAAAGACACGATTTTTAATAAAAATGCTTAAAAATGAAATGTACTTCCTTTTAATCAGGGCAAGTCTTAGGTATTAAATAAGCAATAAAAGCTATTCCACATTTGAGATGGCTACAGGGTAGATACGTCTCCAGGAGGTTCAGTCTGTCCTGAGTTCTCAAGTGTTTATTTCAGTGTTAAGACATGAGTGAGATGGGAGGTTAGTTGGGTTCTTTTATTATTCATAGGTGGTTCCCACATGATTGATGTGAAATTACCATTTTCACTTTTTTTGCTTTCCTGGAAGGAAACATTTACCTGAATTGTCACTGGCAGATGTACCTGTCATTGGTCTCAGCAGAAAGGCAAAGAGGTGGCAGTAATCTGAGCTCTCCAGATAAGGCTGAGGCATGCTGGCAGGAACGGGTGAGCTTCCAAAGCCATTTACTTGTCCTAAAGAAGGCAAAACCTCTTGAGTTTCCAGAAAGAGTAATAGTTCTGTAATAATGATACTGGTGTGAAACAAGCTTTCAGCATCTGGCTGTGCCATAGCAATTCCTTTGTGTCCTTGAAAAATTGATTAATATCTACGTCCCGGCTCCCTAGCTGAAAAGTGAAAATGCACTTTAAGGATAAACTTCTTAATCGGTTTATCAGATATTATGGTGAATGAAATTGCTGAGGTTGTGCAATATCCTCTGTCAACAGCATTGCATTTACTGTGCAGAGCAAAATGACAGAAAATTGTATCTCCTCTTCCATGAAGTGCTCATGAAGCTGGCAGGCTGCCTCCTCTGCCAAGGCAGGGAAAGGTGGCTGTGTGCTTGTCAGGAGGTAAGGGACACCACCCACAAGCAGAGAAAGCACTGAAGTGTCCTCCAGTTTATATTTGTTTTCTGCATAAATCTGCATACTTGCAGAAACTATGCTTTTCTTCCAACAGGCAAGGACTTGTGCTAATGTGGGCCCATAACTAATTGTTGCCATGGGAAACTCCGAAATGGCCACCCACACTTTTATATCTGAATGGAGCTTGTGTTCAGACATACTGTTCCATCTGTGTGTCAACATATGCACATTAGTGCATGTGTATGTTTCTTCCCTGGTGTAGCATGGTCAAGTTGAATTATGAAAGGTTGCCTTTCATGTTAAAGATTCTGGAAGCATCAGCTGCACCTGGAACACTGTGTCTTATGGGGCTGCTCCAGCACTGACATGCCAAAGTACCCCTTGGTATTCCTTCAGTTCATTGGTGTGCTCAGAGCCAACAGAAGGGCACAACTAGTCCTAAGAAATTTTCACTTTTTCTTTAATTGTTGCCAGTGCGACCCTGCAGCCTTTATCCCCACAGAGTAAAATATTACGCAAACATAAAAGTGCAAATACCAGAGCTTTTCAAGGAAGTATTTTGTTTTGAATTATAAACCCATTTCCCCCCTTTCTTGTACTCGGGCTGTATTGTCCTGTGTGAAGTTTTCTAAAATATTTGCCCTGTGAGATGTGCACTTGATGCTTAGATGACTGAAGTTTGGAGAAGCTGGAAGTGACGTATCTTCCCTTGGTGGCAGGTAGTGACCAAGATGTCTGCTGGACAGGAGAAGGCAGTGTCACTGGCACATAGTTTCTGCTGACCAGCAAGTGCTTGTGAAAGTACTTGTACAAGCAGGGGCTGTAATCAGTTCTAGATACACTTTTTGATAGGTCAAATTGGACTTATTTTTAAGCTGCTTAGTTTTTGAAAGCTTTTTTAGATCTGCTACCGAAGCCAAGCTACTTGCTAGCAAGCAGCATTATAAAATAATTAGGGTCAAGAAACAAGGACTTCTCTCACTGTGCCATTGTCCTTTCAAAGCAGTTCTGTGTGAAGCACATTCAAATATATTGATGAAATGTTGTGGAGAAGGCTGCATTGTCACTGGCTGAGCTGCGCATTTGCTTTGGACTGTGAATTTGGCACCATTCAGTGAGACGAAAGAAACACCAGCAGTAGAGTGCAATGCTTGGCTCCCTCCCTGCCTTCAAAACAGTCTAACCTGCCAATTTCTTCTGCATACCCAAATACTGACTGGATTAATATAAATGTTAATTATAGTATCATTTGAGACAGCAAGCTAGCACTTGTTCCTGTCTAGCACTTTAGTCTTGTGTGTGAGCACCTTCAGCCACCAGCAGGTCCTTTCCTAAGTAAAGGATGAGCCACAGATGTCAGAGTGGAGCATGAGCCTTAATGATCCCCTAACTTTGTGACTTTGTATAATTTATTAGGTTGTTCCCCTGTTTTCCTCCTTTTTTTGTTTCGAAAGGTTTTTTAAGTCTGAAGAAATGGAGACTACATACTATGAATTTAAGTTTATTATGATGAATTTAATTTTATTATGATTATGTTTTATTATGGTACTACAGATAACTAGAGGTGACTAGAGATACTTAGTGGGATTTTGAGATGTCATTGACACCTAATTGTCACACTGTTGTTACGCTTTTTTTCCTTAAATGACAATTTTACTTTAAAGTGGGAGACCTCACAACCAGCTATAATCCTTCACCCATAATGAATGCAAATGCTGACAATATACCCTTCCTGTAGGACACTGAGGTGCTGGAGAGAGTCCAGAGAAGGGCAGCAGGGCTGGTGAAGGGTCAGCTGGAGAGGATAAGTCCTTGAGAAGCAGCTGAGGGAGCTGGGGATGTTAGCCTGGAGAAAAGGAGGCTCAGGGGAGATCTTACCATCTCAGCAACTGCCTGGAAGGACGTTGTGGCCAGGAGGGGGTTGGTATCTTCTCGCAGGCAACTAGTAACAGGAAGAGAGGACATGGCCTCAAGCCATGCCAGGGTCAGTCTATTTTGGACACTGGGAAGAATTTTTTCACAGAAAAGTTGATTAAACATTGGAAGGGGCTGCCCGGGGAGGTGGTGGAGTCACCGTCCCTGGAGGTGTTTAAGTAAAGACTGGATGTGGCACTCAGTGCCATGGTCTGGTTGACAATGTAGTGTTCAGTCACAGGTTGGACTTGATGATCTCAGAGGTCTTTTCCAACCTAATTGACTCTGTAATATTGAAAGTCAGAGTACCAAGTTAAACATCTCTGCATGTAGGTCACCGGATGTCCATGACCTCTTTTCCTAATCTTGACTAATTTACTAAAGAAGAAAAGACCTTAGAAAAAGAATGTGAATTTAAAACATATTTTATAAAAGTTTTACTATTTTTAAAGGGTGTTAAAGAATTTTAAGAATTAGTTAAACTGAATTGCATAAATGAGACTGAAACCTGTTCAAGCTACAAAAGATTTAATGATCTTGGAAAGAACCTTTTTTAGTGAAATATCAATATTGAAGTTGTAAAAGAAGAAGACTTTTGTTTTCCACCCTCGAGGTAACTCGTCTCACTGCTATCTGTATTTTTGATGAGTTACCATAATATTTTGTATGTGTTACTTGGGCCACTTAAAATATCTTTATAGATCTCCAAGTAGATAAATCTCTGGTTTCAGTTCCTTGAAATACAATTACAGATGTTTGTCATACTAGAGTTTTAGAACATGTGCACAATGAGAGTTTCTAATTTACTTCATTTTTCTTTCACTTTGTAAAGTGCCTTTCTGGAGAACATGGATTGTTAGGTGTACGGGTTACTTTAAAGCATGAAATTTGCTACATAAGGACATATTCCAGATGTAATATTTAATCCTTTTGCCAAACTATCTTTTGACAAATAAAGAAAATTTTGTAATAAAAGTATTTTTTAGTAAGTGAGAAAATTGTACTTAGTTGTTTTTCGAACGACAAAATTCTGCAATTTAAAGTGTTTGCAAAACAGGTGTTTAGAATTTTTTTGTTGTAGTGTGTTCTGATTTTTCTTTTCATCCACTACTGTGAACTTTAATCATATTGAGCTTAGCCCAAAGGTTTCCTGTGTTCCAGCTTTTAAGCTGCCTAACCTGTGTAAATACATTAGGACTGCTCTAAACCATTGAAAACAAGGAGAGATGGATGTGTGCAAAGTTCAAATGTGTTCTGCTGGCTTTTATCATCAGTGTGAATCATACAGCAATTTAGAAGCTTAAAATAGTTTGTTGTTCATAAAACACAGCAAAATACAGCAAATGAAATCTCTATAGAGGAGACAGAAATATATATTGGGCATTTCAGTTCAGTGTTGTAGGAGGTTTCTTACTGTAAGGGACTTTTTTTCCCATTTGTATGGGGTTTTTTTTTTTTTTT
>VZRQ01005615.1:81687-141160 GCA_013397975.1 Machaerirhynchus nigripectus | reverse complement strand
TTTTTTTATTATTATTATTATTTTTGGTGCATTTAAAGTGGTGTGTGTTGAAAGCTGCTGAAACT
The DNA here is from genome assembly GCA_013397975.1 of Machaerirhynchus nigripectus. Classification (NCBI taxonomy): domain Eukaryota; kingdom Metazoa; phylum Chordata; class Aves; order Passeriformes; family Dicruridae; genus Machaerirhynchus; species Machaerirhynchus nigripectus. The sequence goes on along the minus strand of VZRQ01005615.1, from coordinate 141,095 downwards.
GAAATCCTTTCATCCTCAAAGATGAAGTAGTATGGAAAGTTTAAAATACACGCTTCCAGGGCAGAGTTGGATCACAATCGTCTCACAAGCCAGGATTCAGTCTTCCTGCTGAATTAGTTTCTCTCATTTTTCTGTTGTTTTCTGAGAGCTCTAGTTTAATTTAACATTTCACGCAGAATGAGTGAATAAAAATGTTCAGAAAACTTAAAAAGCCCCAAATATTACATTTCTTGGGCCAGATATGGAGCCTCCTCTCTGAAATGTCCTTGACATAGGGCAAGCACTACTGAGCCACACTGAATCCCAAACACAGCACTGTACCAGCTGCTAGGAATAAAGCTAGCTCTATCCCAGCTGAAACCAGGACACAGCTCTTCCCTAAAAGCAGTAGGCATAGTGTGCCAAACCAGCAAAGCTGTGTGGGGGAGTACATCAGTTCAGGAAAGTATATGAAATCTACATGTTCATTGCAATTGACTGGAATTCTTCTTTGATCTTTAATTGTCATTAGTGCACAGACACAAAACAGGAGGCACGTGTAAAGTGAGCATTAGTAGGAGGGACGCCATTCTCATCTGTGTAAGGAAAAGTTAACCCCTCAGATGTACAGGGGAGACAGTAATTGCATGGACAGGCAGGCTAGGGAATGGAGAGCAGGAGTCAGTGAGGTTCTCATCTCTGTGCCAGGACCTGTTCTTTTCTACATATTTGTAAACAATTCAGCAAAGGAGACAAATGCTGAAGTTTGCAAAACAAGAAGTTTGTCGATGCTCCGCTAAACCTCAGAGGGACAGCCAGGGAGCTGCAAAAAGTCCTTACAAGGAAAATGCCTGGGTAGTAAATCAGCAAATGATACTTGGTGTAGATAAATGTCGAATGATGCTTGTAGGCAAAATACAACCCTAATGTGGCACATAAATTAATGTATTCCAAACGTTATGACTCACAGATGGGATGTTGCTGTTGTGACAGGCTGTCCCCAAGAAGGTCAGCTCACTGCTTGGCACAGCTCTGTTCCTCCCCACACCAAAGACATGCAGCAGAGCTGGAAAAGAGCAGAGAAGGCCAATAAGGATGAACAAAGCTCTGGAACAGTTTTCTTGAAGGTCTTCCTTCACCTTTACATTTCCTAAGCTATTACTTCTCAGATGCTCCTATAATCTTCATTCTGAAATTAAGAACCAAGAGCCTCAACAACGAAGGTGTCTCTCACTTGTGCTCGCAGAGGCCAGCTGGGTCGCTGTGTGCAGACCCTACCTGACAGCAGCACACAGGTTGCATCAAGCCATACCCTGGAGAGAAGAAGCCCACTGGCATATCTAACTCTGTCCCAGGGTGTGCAAAATAGTGAAAGTAATTCTGGTTGGGTCTAGTCCCTCTTATACTAACTGTTGCATCTGACACAAGCTTTCTACGGGAATGTGGTCAAAAAAAAATGATGGAGACAAATACTACACAGCCAATTTTTAAAAGAAAATCATGAAAGAGTAGAGTCTCAAAAGTCTTACTTTTCTATGGTTGTTTTGTTTGTCTGCCAGCCTTAAGCTACAGTTTAAAAACGTTGTGCCCAAATGAAAAATCAGTTATTGAGCAGGAGTAATAGAAACGTAGTAGAGAATAAGGGCAGCTCCTGTTTTGCTATGTTCTCCTCCATTCTGGTATTTGTGCTATTTCCACAAAAAATACTGGAAATTGTCTAGTCTGTAGTCAGCTTGAGGGAGTCCTTGGCTCCTTTTCTGCTCTTGGTATGAAATGAGTACCATTCCAGTTGGAGTAAAAAACAACAAAACAAAAACAAACACAGGAAAAAAACATGAGAAGAAAAATTTCAGAACATTTCAGAACAAGGATGGGCAGCACTCAGTGTTTCTTCTCACAGTTCCTTCTGCAGCCAGATTTTTCCAGCTGAGGAGGCTTTATCCATCCTCAAGAACTGCAGCCACATCCAAGAACACAGGCTCTTGGCAGCGAGCTGGTCCCATCTGATGTAGCAAGAGAACTGAAAATAGCTCTCCTAAGGGAGAAACTTCAGGCATGGCTATCTAATGTTGTTAGGTTTTAGAGTATTTACTTGGTGTGATTAGAGAATTAGAGATTAATGGTGGGGGTTTGTGCTGGTTTTTTTATCTTTCTCTTCAAAAATAAGCAGCTGAACAGTTTACCCACAAAGATAAAACAGAACATAGTGAATTGTATCAAACCTGCTGCTGCATATGAAAACCAAATTCTCACCCTGTAGTTTCGAATTATATGGAAAAAATTCAGTCATTGAAATCAATGTTCAGTCTTTGTTTTGTATTGTTTCCTAAGTGTGGTGGGCTTACTTTTCAGTTTTCTCATTTATATTAAGGGCGAAGAGGTACAGCTAACAATAATGTTGGATAAATAGATCAATAAAACCTTAGCAGATTTGATGGGGGGAAGAAAAAAAAAAAAGAAATTGTGGAATTTAGATCACTGCTTTTTTCTAACAGGACTATCTGTTTTCAAGTAATTGTTAGCAGTGCCTGTTAATTTAAAGAAATCTTACCAGCCACTGCTCTGGGAGGATTATGACCTGGTCACCCATTCAAGGCAAGACACAATGTAATTTAAAAACAAATCTCTAGCCTATACTAGTGCTACAACTTGATTTAAAATAAGTAGAATACTTCAGTGGTAGTAGTAGTGGTACAGTGTGTTGTGATAAATGATCCTTAGAAAGCTCTTGGTGTCTTCATGTGCAGTGCAGACTTAGTAACAGAACCATATATAGAGATAAAAATGACCACTGTATATGCTTCTTATAGAGGACTTTACATTTGAGAATATCAAAATACTTAATAGAGATTTAATAAAGAATGACAACAGGTTTCGTGAGTGTTATTTTCATTTAACTGCTGAGGGAAACTGCAGTATAAAGAAACAGTGATTTTCCAGAAATGTGATGATTGAGAATGTGCTGACTTGGCAGAGAAACAACTAAGATCCTTAGAGAGAGGCAGCTTCCTCATTTTACTGATTTTTGCATATTTCTATTAGTAATAAAAGTGATGTTTTTAAAGTATTTGCTATACTGATAGATTATAATTTGGTAATATAGAGAACATCTGGTTCTGACTTTTAGTTACTGGAAGGGAAGATCAATAGATCTTCTTGCATACTTCTGCATGCAAGTCAAATCTGGTGTTTGGGGAAGGGGTGGATGAAAACTTTTTTTGTGTTTATTTTATGTTTTACTTAACTTCAGATACTTTTCCCCTCACTGAAAGCATGAAGTAGAGAGATTTTGTTTGTAGTGCTGGTAACACTCTATATTTTATTAGCTTTTAGGCTGCTGATCTCAAAAATTCCTATCAAATGTTGACAATTTCACTTATTTACCATTTTTAATTTATGACAATAATTTGGCTTTTCTGAATCATTGTGTTGGTAGAATGATTTAAAGTTGCCTGACAGCTGAAAAATATATGCAAAATGTGCGAAGAAAAAAATGTCACTACATGGATTGTGATGTTTGGTAATATTAAATTTATGAGAGCGTGCTCTCTGCAGACGCACAGAGCAGGGTGCTTGTTGAAAGATTGTTCAATGCCACAAAAGAGAGAAGAAAAACAGAAAAGGAGAAGAGGTGAATGGCAATGGGTGAGATTGAAAGCTAGCCACAGAGTCGACCACTCTTATCAAGAGCAATACTCTTTTAGTAATTGTAATGATAATTACATCACTTGACAGGTATTGAGTTGAAAGGTAGGACCAACATTGTCTGTATTCTGAAAGAACAGCAAATTCAGAGTTTGCTGATTTTAAGTTGCATTTATATTCAAATATGCTCTGTTCTGCAGTTTATAATCCTGTGCAGGTAATTTATTAATTTCTGACAGAACATTTATATTTTAAATGATTGAGTATGGCTGTTAGGTGCAAATTTCATTCTACAAGGAGCTGAAAACCCTTTGCACCCAACAGCACTCAAAATTATAGGCACTTCCTGGATTTATTTTACTTCATGTGAGAAAACTGCCAACACTGTTAAGTGGTTCAGGGAAGGAAACACAGAAAATGGTGATCTGTGCTGAAGGATACCAGTTCTGCCAGATCCATGGTACTGAGCATTCATTGACTACAACATGGAACTGAAACCAAAGAAAATAGTGGAAGACCAGAGCAATTAAAAACTGTGATCTGAGTATGAAACTTTCTGGAAAAAGGAGGGATAAAAGAAGAAGGCTGATACTGCTATTCCAATGCTATTTCTGCGTTTGGATGCAGAATAAGTTCAAGCAAAAAAGTATTTTAGGCTTTCTTCTTTTCTAGTGGAATAAAGGAAGTTTGGATGCAGAATATGTTCAAGCAAAAAAGTATTTTAGGCTTTTTCTTTTCTTGTAGGATAAAGGAATTTGTACCAACTAGGTATTTTTAACATAAAACAACAGGAAAAAAAGGCAGGCAAAATTTTCAATGATGAGAATCTGGAGCTCTATACATGAGTTCTATACATACCACAGTCAGCATAAGAACCCATTCCTATGTTTTGGAAACCTGGGATACAAAACATAAATGCATTGAGCTAGGTTGCCTCCAGAAATAAGCAAACAAATTCTGTTCAGGGTTAGGAAACAGTAAGTTTCTGCTCATGCTGATTGTGTCATTTGACCTTCCTGTCTGCTGTCACAAGCTGGACAGTCTTGTTTGTGCTTTAGGAAGAGTTGAGGATCCTTATTAAGATCATTCTCTAAAGAGCAGGCATAGTCCACTCTAAATCATGGCTTGACCTGGTCTTATGAGCAGATACAACTGGATTCTGTATGTGGTATTGTCATGGGATTTGGAGATGGTTTTTTTCTATGTCAGGATACCGAGCCCTAAATCTCTGCATGTTGTCACTAATTGTTGATTTATAACATTTGTCCTGGACATGATAAGCTGTTCCATTTGTCAACAGGACTTACAGTTCTCATAAAAAGGGTTTTTCCTTCTTAATGAGTGGCACCATTTTTTACTGACAGAAGCACAAGCATTTAAAGCAACGGTTTTCAGATTTGTTTTCTTTTGTGAGGAATAAGAGGTTCCAGGGAAACAGTAAAATTTACTGTTGGAAATGCACATGGTGCACTCAGAGATGTGCAGCTATCATTTTCCTAGTCTAGCTGCCAGACGTCTGAGAGGCCTATTTCTAAATGTTATTATGATGAAAAGAATTCAGTAGAATTTCATACATTGTTCTACAAATACCTGTTTTCTAGGTTAGCTGTGAATCGTGTAAAGGTCTTTGGAATGAAACAAACAGACCAGTATATGGAAGGTTAGGAAAAATTAAACATTATTTGTCCACTAGATGGAAACAGAAGCAGCGAGTGTGTATATGCATGGGTCTTTTGTGTATTCAACTGAACATTTTTATCTCTTGTCTTCATACGACAGAGAGTAAACAAAGTAATTTTTAGGATTGTAGTTCAAGTCAAGAATGAACTGGAAAGAAGAGTATGGCTGAAGTGGACTAAAAATACATAAAAGAGCTGAAGTAATGGAGAGGAAGAGCAAGAGTAACTATATGAAGAAAGCGAAAATCAGAGACACTGAAAATGCTGTATAAATGAAAGCTGCAAAATGCTGGCTCATCAAGAAGGGCAGAGTCTGGCAGAATCTGTAAGATTGTTTTGATTTTCCTTTTGTCAGAGTTTACTCATTCTTTGTTCCTTTGCAGCAGCTGGGAAGAAATTATCTTGGGTCTTCAACTGTGTCTGGAGTGATCATGTTTAAGAAAGCCTTGATTCAGAAAAGCCCTAGCAGTTCTCACCACATCTCCAGATATTACTGTTTTCATCCAAAGTTGAACTTCTGAAGCCCATTTAATTAAACTGAAGAACCACAGCCTTCTTAGTTAACAGTTAAGCATCTGGTTTTTATGGCCCCTATTGAGTCATAGAATCCTTCAGTCACAGAATAATTTAAATCAGAAGAAAACTCTTCAGGTCTCTAGTCCGCTCACCTGCTGAAAGCAGGGCCGAGTTTGAACTTAGATCAGGTTGCTCAGGGCTTTGTCAAGTTTTCAATGTTCCACAAACTGTCTCACAAGCCTATTCCTGTCCCTGACTGTGGGAGAAAAAAACCCAAGTTTTGTGTCTAACCAGAATTTCCATTACATCAACTTCTTCACTGCCTTCACCAGTTCCAAAACTCCCATGGTCTCCACAGCTGAAGCTGCTGTAGACCTTCACATCCCCTACCAGCTCTTCCTCAGCTGTAGGTCCTGCCAAGCATTTCCTTCAGTTGTCCTGCCCAGTGTCTGCAGTAAAAAATTGCCATGATAGACTCAGTTCACCTTGATTTCAAAAGTAAATAGGGAAATTTTCAACTCCTGTACCCAGAGATGCTTTGGAGGTAGATTGACAGTAACACAAGAATGGCAGGTGTGCTTCAACCATGATTCGGCCCATCATAAAGCAGATGTCCATCTGATTTTACATGTCACCTGTTTCTCTCCACTGACTGTAAAGTCTGGTGACTGTGCTGTATACATCATGGGTATCTGAAACTGATTTAGATTAGTCTCACCTTTGCTGACATGGATGACCGCATCTTTATGTTACTTCTGGGTACTGGAATCCTGCAAGATAAAGTACAAAGTTACTGGGTATGATAGTTGCAGTATTCTGTCCTGTCCTGTATGGGGATGTTGTTGTGGCACAAGCAGCACTATATTTGCCATGTTACAGTGGCAAGAATGTACTTTAATTACTGTAACACTTTCAATGGTGCTAAATATCCTGTTCCTTTGCTCCAAAATGTTTGCAAATTAATCTAATGTAGACTATAAGGGCTTTCTTGTCTGCTCTGCACATTTCCTGACAAGTTGATAATTTTGTCTGCTGTTGCTGTTCCACAGTGCCATACTATAGTTTTTGGCTGAATTAGGAAGTATCAATTTGTGTTCAGTCTGTGGCAGCCTAGACAGAGTTTTTACAACTGTTGATAGAAAAGGTCCGTCATGGACAGGTATGTGGAAAAATGCCAGTCTGACTGGGAGTTCAAAGGAAAGCAAAAAAAAAATTTCCGGCATCTTGAGAAGAAACCTGAATCTGCACAGATATACTGGCCTTCTGTAGAGCTTTCACAGGCTCTTTTCCTTCTGTTTTGCTGCGTATAAAAATTAATAGGAGTAGAGTGAAAAGGTGTTTCTAACTTGCAGGCTTCCTTTCCCTGCCAAAGAGCGTCATTCTCCAACCAGGCTAAATATCCCTCCCTAATTAGTAACAGATGCAGCAGTACGTGCACACACGTTATGTCAAGAGGACATTTGGAAATCATAGCCGAAGGTGCTGTGCCAGATAGGAAAGGAGTATGTGAAGCTGAAGCAGGGAGTTGTTAGGAGAGTTCAACAGTTGTGTTGTAAAGATAGGGAGGGAACTGGGGCAGCTGTTACGAGTTTTTAGGTAATGTTGCACATTAAGCACATGACCCCAGCTTCTCTTCAGTGGCAGTCTTTATCTGTTATTTATATTTGTCAAAAATGCATAGGAGTTAGAAGAGACACCTCCATAATCGGTCTTCAAAATTATGCTTAAAATATTTAAGCATTTTCCTCCTGTCTGCAAATGGAGAAGCTTTATAGCAGTTTAATGTCCACATTTTCTTTTCCCCGTTTTCTCTTGTTATCGCATTGTTGTGTTTGGGAGGCAGACCGGGTGCAAAGATATTAATGACTGTACCAGGACACACAGGAAAAAATATGAACATAGCAGCACACAAAATAAGGCAAAAAATACTTTTCTATCCCTTCTTTCAGCAATGCTGTTACTGTACTGTTGTTAATTTTATTACTTCTGATGATATTAAAAATACATATATATTTAACAGAAATTGTTATTGGGCCTTTAAATATACTTGCACCAATCTCAACATACTTAACCCTGCAATTCCAAATGCTAATTCTGAAAACTTTCGGGGTTTGGTTTGGTGGTCTTTTGTTATTGTTCTTTTGTTAGGGTTTTTTGGTGGTGGTGGTGGTTTTATTATTATTTTAGAATAGCACGATGATAAATATACTGAGTTACACTATAAAGTTTCTGTTAGTCTCACTCACCACTATGAATACAGTGCTTTATACACCAGATAGGCTGTAATTCATAAATACTGGTGTTTTCACTGCATTTTTATACCAGACTTCATAGACTAATACATAGACTAATTCATAGACTAAATAAAAGTATTTAATTTTATTATCTTTAAAAGAGATTTAAATATATTTTCAAATACAGTTGGAGAAGTAGGATCACTCTTACAGGCCATAAATGAGCATTGAAGAGCAGAGCCTTTGATAGGCACTGACCCATAACTGCATGACCAAGGGGGTAGAGCAGCACCTCTGGTGTCATATGGATAAGGAGTGTCAGGCAGTATTGATGCTTGATTCGCCTTCTAAAATGCTCTGTGAAGGAAGGATTCTTCCAAGAAACCTGGCCAAAGCCACTGACAATGGTTTTGGTATTAGGAATATGGGAGTGAAGTTGGCAGCCCTGCTGCTTTCAGTGGCAAGCATTGTCAGAAATACATCATTTTTTTGTCCTTTGGGAATATCAGAACTCGTGCCATGTGGTTCCCTCTTTCCTCATTGTTTCTCTGTACAATGAAAAGAGAGGAGTCAGGCTTCATGACAACAAGAACTCACTGTGACCTGACAAATCCATAGAAACCTGCATGAGAGCTACAGACAGTGCCATAGGATAAGGTAACTGCCCTTGCTCTGCTGGAGGAGTTTTCATCAGTTATTGTTTCCCAAGAGCTGGATAATTTGGAGAGCTTCTCTGTAGACCACTTCAAACAAACAGACTGGTGTTCAGTCACAAGAAGTGTTTCCATTTCTTAAGTGTAGAAAGTAATTAATGAGGCTTTCTTTTCAGAAGTGTTTTTCAGAAGCACATCAAAATCATCTCAGTTCACAGAAATATGGGGCTTTGCCATATGTGGAATATTCTAAAAGAAAGTAATTGTGGCTCAAAATTTGTAACCCTGTACTTACACCCAACATCCTTTCAGGTTTAGAGTTACCAAATACCTTGGGACATTTTCTACCTAATAGACTCTTGCATAAGCTTTATTTTTTAACCTTACTGTACAACACACCAACAGAAACTGGCCTGTACTGTGCTGTAATTACTGCCTAGATCTACCACTTTGCTAGCAATGATTTTCTTCAATGAATCATGAAGGATCTCTAAAATGTATTCATAATATTTCTATTACTGTTGTTAAGCCAGTGTGTTCTTGTGGGATTGAGCAATCTGGAGAGCTTTACAAATACTTGCAAATATTGCTGACAAGCTGGAGGCAGTCCAGCAGAAGGACACTAGGATGGGTGGAGGGCAGGAGCACACAATAAACAAGAGGAAGTGAAAGAAACTGGCTTTGTTTTCTGTTACCTACAGGAGCTTTCATGGACAGACCAGTTTCTTCTGAGAGGTACACACAGAAAATAGGAAAGAACAATGGTCACAAACTGCAAGAGAAGATGACCCACATGAGCATAAGAAAAACATTCTTCTGCAGACAGAACCGGTTTTGCCAGAGAGGACATAGGATCTCCATCTTTGAAATACCTGAAGCAGGATAGGGCAAGGCCCTCAGCATCCTGAGCTAACTTCAAAGATGGTCCTACTTTGGCTGTGAGGTTAAACTAGATGAACCCCAAGAAGTCCCTCCTAACCTAAATTATTGTCATTCTCATAAAGAACGCGAATCATAAATAAACACAATTTTATGTGCTTCTCTGCACTTGCATGCTCACTGATAGCAGAAAGAGTGTAGGCAGTGGTGCTAAGGTGTTATGTGGTTATGATTTGCCACAGTCTTCCTACTGAAATATCCACAGTTGCCTGTAGTTTACCAGAATTATCTTTCACTGTGTTTTGAAAGTATGCTCAAATTCTGGTGCTCCTGCAAGAGCTCTCAGCTCTGTATGTGTGTGCTCAGTAGAAACTTGCTTGCACTTAAAAACTAAAATCTCCAAAGACCCTGACATCACAGTTTGCTTAGGCTCTCCCAGCAATTAACACTGACGAGCCTGTGTGTGCTCCCAATGGAAGGTGTCAGAGCACGCTGTGTCCCGGGGCTGCAGAGATGAAGCAGAGTTTCTCCAGCAGCCAGAGCCAGCTGCTGTGGGCTGGGATGTGGCCAAGCCTGGGAAGCAAGAGCAGGAAGCCTGTCTCCTGTGTGCGTTCAGTGACCCCTTTGTTGGTGCCAAAGCAGCGTGGAGGAGGGAATAGGTTCAGATTTAGTGGGGACAAAACCTAAACTGGGAGAAAGGGGTACAGGCAAGGGTTGTATTTATGCAGCTGTGTGGGTGTCAGCTGAAGGCATCTCACTGGCCCTGTAGATGCCTATCTGCTTCACTTAAGTGCTTCCATGCATTTGGGACTCCTTCCTGTAGCGGTGTCTCCATATTCCAGGAGAATATTCTTGAAATACTGAAATTTTGTTTGGATAGTCCTCTAGAATAAGCTTACCTAAAGCACGATTGGATCCAGCTCTCTGGACAGCCTGTACCCGTTACCTGCTGATGGCTGTTAACATCATGTAGATATTCCCTGAAGGTGATCTTGCATTGCGTAACTTCAGGGCAGGTGAGGGTCTGTGTTGGCTGCAACATGCAGTGCTGGGTACACAGCCAGAGAGCCACGCTGTACTGTGTTAGGCAGCATGAAAGAGAAGGCACCTGCACAGCAGCTTGCTGGGTGCTGAAGGACTGTGGAGACACAAAAAGAAAATATAAAGATGGTCTGAATGGAAAAGGGGGGCTGAGCACAACAACTTGAAGAGTGGATTCTGTGATAAGGGCAAGAAGCAAATGACAGGTTTGTGATACTGAGACTCAAGAGATCACACTGGCAAAGAAATGCACAGAAACTCTCTGCATAATCCCTACCGCCTGCTTTTCTCCAGAGCCTGAATTATATCTGTATTTCTGTCTCATCAGTCTGCTGCTTCATGCCGAGGGGATGTAAATCTCACTGGCAAAGCACATGTCAAAGCAAAGGACTTATGGAATGCCAGCAATTAGGCATTTTCCATCCTGGAAGGGTTGTTGCAGGTGGAATTCAGGAAGGTTTTCTCATATTTATTACTTATTTTCTTCCTATGTACATAAGTACTTTTTTTTCTCTGTGCACTGGAGCTGCAGCAAAAAACACCATACATCTGCTGGTGACTGAGACTAGCCCTGGCAATGCACCAGGAGCACACCAGTTTGGTCTCCTTAGAAGCAAGATACTAGCTTTTTAAGTACTTAAAGAGGGAACATTTTATTACGTTTCTCTTCTCAATTTAATCTGAACAGGCCTGTAGTACACTTTGCAGAAGGGTCCCCTGAGGGAATTGTCTAGGTACACCCTGTTCTGCATGAGTAAGCATGGCAGAGCCAGCCCCACCCTGTGTTCATTTCATAATTAATTTGTGTCCTTTTTAGTGATAGGACTTAAACTGCTTAGGAGTCACCATGGTCTTGACATGCCTAATTTACAACTCAACTTTCTAAAAAGCTGTTGAAATGTTAATGGCTATTCAGTGTGTCTTTGATGTGAACTTAAAAGGCAGTTTTCGTAGAAGAAATTGCCATTGTGTCAACAAGAGGTTTTTCACCAGAGTGGCTGTGACAAAAAATAAATCCATTTATAAATTCTGTAGCAAATGGCTCAATGCTGCAACACCCACATTATGCAAGGATCTTAGAAAGCATGACAAGGATTCTGTGGCAGCAGTTTGGAGAAAGCTTTGCAGTATTTTAAGGACTTGATACCTTTTTATTCGTAATACTTGTGAGTTTTGTTTGATGTGTTTATTGTTGCAGTCTTTAAACATGCTTAGGTAAGTGTTCATAGTCACATAGCAGAGCTGTAGTTCTCACAGACCCTTCTGGACTTCAAATGTCAAAACAGAATTCACACAAATCAGAGAACCATAGAATGGCTTGGGTTGGAAGGGACATTAAAGATCATCTAGTTCCAACGCCCCTGCCATGGGCAGGGACATCTTTCAGTAGACCAGCTTGCTCAGAGTTACATCCAGCCTGGCCTTGATCACGTCCGTGAATGGGGCACCCACAGCGTCTCTGGGCAACCTTTTCTGGTGCCTCACTACCTTCATGGTGAAGAATTTCATTCTAATATGTTATTCCTAACATTAATTATTCCTACTTTTTCATATGTTCTTCCTAAATGCTTGCCAAAATGTATTTTCTGAATTTTAGTAGTGAGCTATGTTGTCTCTGTAGCAAAAACTCAGTGTTCCCTGTGGAGCAGGCAGGACAACTGTTGGATGCACCCTAATTAAAGATACCAAGATAGATCCCTTCATAAATCCTTTGGGTTGATCTTTTTTTTCTCTCCCTGCATTCAGCTAAATTAGCTCATTTCCACCATCCCACTTCAGGAGGTTTGCTGGGTACTCTTGGTCCTAAACAGAAAACAGAACTGTGTCCTGGGACCACACCAGGGTCTGTACCACAGCAAGCAGTCTGCTGCCATTCAGAAATGATGTGTCGCACATTCCCTCAGGCAGACATCAGAGGCAGTGTTGACTTGAAGTCAAGCAGAGTGGGATATCAGAGGAAATAAAAGAAAATAGGGGCAGAGCGAAGATGTCAAGAGGATGGATCAGGCTCTGCTCTGCTCTGTGGTGCCCAGCAATAGGACAAGAGGCAACGGGCAGAAACCGATGCACAGACAGCTCCACCTGTATATCAGGAAGAACTTCTTTACTGTGCAGTGACTGAGAACTGGAACAGATTGCCCAGAGAGGTTGTGGAGTCTCCCATAATGGAGATATTCAAGAACTGTCTGCACACAATCCTGTGCCGTGTGCTCTGGGATGGCCCTGCTTGAGCAGAGAGGTTGGACAAGATGACTCAGAGTGGGCCCTTCCAGCCTGACCCATTCTGTGATTCTGTGAAAGCACCTTGGGGAAAAATGCAAGGAATACACCAGTGAAAGCAAAGACCTCATGGAGGGAAGAAGGGGATGAGAAAAGGAGAAAATGAGAAGTGCAAAAGGATTTCTGCCACTAGGTTGAGTGACAAAATCTGAGACACTGAATGCTCTGAAACAGCATGAGAGGGAATATTTTCTCTGATTGCCCCATCATAAGAATGTTAGCTATTGTCTTTTTTACAAACTGAACTTAAAAAATCCTAGCATTGCCTTTCTTTTGACTCTCACGTTCCTAAGTGCCTGGCACCAAGTGTGCTCAGTTTTCACTAAAATGTATGAAAGTTAATTGTACACTTGGATTAGATTATTCCACAGGGCACATTCTCTTCCTATTGTGTCCTGGGCCCTATCGCACTGTAACACAGCATTCAGAAACAGTGCCACACACTTGATTCTTGAGGGATTGAAAATGAGAGGTATTTTTTGCTCTTCTGAGAGTGTACAGGCTTACAAGCTGTGATAGCCCCTTCCCTTTTCTTCATCCCTCCTATTCATCTCTCAAACTGATCGTGGTTTATCATCAGTGACTGGATCCCAGAACTGTGCATCCTCTGCCTTATCTTCATGTGTAGTTCAGAAGTCACAGAGAGAGTAAATGCTGCATGAACTGCTCCACAGGATTTGCAAGGGGGATAGTGGTGTGTGGAGGGGGGAGGATCATAACCTGCAATAAATAAGTCTTTTTCCATCTATCTCTGGTACAATCTCAGCAGCAGAAAAAGCACATGGCAAAAGTTCAAGAAATACTCTGTTCCTTTAGTTCTTCAAATGATTCTTGCTTGTCACAGCTCCACCTGGAATTTGAAAAGGTTGGCTGTGGAACTTCCAATTGCTGCTGACTGTTGGATGTGGTGGGTTTAGAGCAGCCAAAAAACCACCATGAATGCTGTATTTATTCTGGTAATGGAGAAATTATTAGGAGGGTTTTTTTTCACGAGGGGATACCTACCAATATTGTTGGTGCTAAATGACTTCATGTTAAAAGACTATCAAGCTGCCCTTCCTCACAGTTTGGTATGTTCTTCCTTACAAAAAATTGACTATTTTTATAAAAGATACTAGAGAAACTACTTTGACTGTGGACTAAACAGGGAATGCAGCTTAGACTTCCCTATGCTTGGCTGCACTCCCACACTGGTGCTTATATAATGATTTGTAAGTGAGCCTGAGAGGTGCCATTTACAGACAGAAAACAGGGTAGAGTTCAAGAGAAGAGTAGAGAGCTTTACACCTTTCAAAATTGTGAATTTCATGCTACCTCTGCAATAAACCTCCTTCTGAGCTCTCTGTGTATACACTGTACATAACTTGGGTTTTCTTCTGGCAATAAAATAGGAATTGTTGGCACAGAGCTGTGGACTGACATGAGCTTGCCCAATATTTCTTTACTAAAAGTAGAAGAAAGAGCTCATGTCATGTTTGTATTACACATCAAGTGTTACTAAGTTTGTGACGTACTGACAAGGGATAACAAAACTAGGTTGCCTAATTAAATAAATTGTAATTTACTTTGCAGTAGAAAAAATATTTGGAACTACCACAGGTTGCTACTCATGTCTGTCTTCCTTGCAGGCCTGTCTTTTCAAAACATTGTGAAACAGTAATAGCTGTGCCAGTGAAAACCTAAAATTCCTTTAGCTTTGTATTGTATCTCCTGTATCTCCAGTGGTTGCTTGCCAAATGCACAGGGAAGAGCAGAAGAGTGGAGCAATCACTGAATAGTGCCTTCCTCTGGTGTTGTGCGTCTTGTGGGGTTTGGAGCCAGACGTGGTATCTTAATTTATTACCTTTGAATACTTTTTCCTGTAAAGTTGAAGACTGTCCTCTTGAACATGCAGATGTAGAAAATTTGAGGATCCTAAATGCCATGTAGTAAGGACCTTCACAGCTCAACTACAAGTTGAGTGGAGAAATGTATCCTTTTGTTCCTCTGAATCTGCTACTTGCTAGTTGGATTAGAGGTTGGGGAGGTGTGTGTGTTTGTTTTGGTTGTTTGTTTGTTTTGTGGTTTGGGGGGGTTGGTTCGTTGGTTTGTTGGTTTTGGGGGGGTTTGTTTTTTGGGATTTTTTTTCGTTTAAAGAGACAGTGACTAATCAGTCACAGGACATCTCTCCTGTTCTGGCTTGTTTTGTAAATCTCACTGCTTAGCTATCTCTTTTCCAGACAGGGAAGTCCTAGCATATTTGTTTTTAAAATATCTATTCTTTAGGTTTTTTGATAGCCTTGTCTGAAAACAGCTTAGGACAGGATCTTGATTTTCCTTTCCAATTCTGATGAAGCGGAGGGAAGCAATGTACCTGTGTGTTCGTGAATGGGTACACAAACTTCTGCCCTCCACTCCACACTTGTTTCATCCTCAGAGGTTAATTCTGTGGTAGGACTTGCACAGTGCAGCTGGGTGAGCACAGAGAGCCCCATCGTGCGAATCAGCTGCTGTCAAATGTAATAGCATCTGTTTGGAAGAAGTTTACAGGCTTTCTGCAGTGATAATGGGTGATGGTGCTTTGACTTACCTTCTACAAGGCAGCATTAGAGGTACTCCTTTGTAGTGTTGCTCCTCTAGATGCTGAAACAACTGATACTTTAATCTGCTCCTTGCTTAGCATGGTTTGAAAAGGGCTTGGCACTTTTATGGGAAAAAGGATCCTGATTTGAGCTCAAAATATCTGCTGAGTGATTTCTAAAAGAAGAAAACTTGTAAAAACATATTTGATTTATGGTTCAGTGAGACATACGTAGACATGTTTGGGGGCCAGGTGTAGATTTATCTGTCAGCATTTTGCCACTGTCATAGGAATTTCCAACATGTGCCACCATGTTCCATGCCCTTAGGACTCAAAAGGGATCACTCCTATGTTTGGTTTCCCAGCTCAGATAACAGCACAAACATCTCACCAACAGACTGAGACCTACACTGACCTATAATAGCATTATATAAGCAGTCACTTTAAGAAAAGTCTGGCTGCACCTCCCATGATAAAATTGTTCCCTGTGCCAGGGACCAGTGCAAATTTAGGCACAGTGTGAAGCCTATGGTACATAGTGGAATTTGGAGTGAATTTCCACAAAATGATGTGGTATTCCTCATTCAAAAGCTATTTTCAAAATGAAGAACACCCAGAGTACTTACTTTGCATGAGCAAACCACTTCGGAATCACCAAACTGTCTCAGATGGAGATTTCTATAAAAAACAGGCACCTGATACTGAGATTGTCACCTCAAATTAATAAATAAGACCAAAGATTAAAACATATGAATTCTAGATCTCATAGCGGGATGTGTAAGGAAGACTTAGCTCTAGTACTGACACATGTTTTATTTTAACATGTTTTTTATCTTATTTCTCAGTATTATCATGCGAACCCTGAATCTACTGTCACTACTCTTCCCATCCTCCAACATTTTTTCTCTCTTATGCTAGATCAAATCACAAAAACTACAAAAGTTTTTGCGTTTTGTTTTACAGTTATCACTGCAGTCTCTCGAATACCATGATTTCCCTTTTTGTCTTCGTTGAAATGTTGTGATTTAATTTGGATGCTTTTCTCAAGCTTAATCATCTAGAAATTAACCTGGAAATTTTACATGGTATACATTAGTATTTTCCATGTTCTTTGGTTTCTGGTTTTGCTGGAATAATTTATACCTTGAAAATCATATTTTTACCGATAATTTGACATTTCCTTTTATTCTTCCTGGTAGAACTAAAAAACATAGTTAAACATTAGGAAAAATTGAAAGAGTAAAAAAATACCTTCATATTTTCAAATTTCAAACAAAGTAAAGCTGGGCAGTAAACTTATATAAAACTTCATGCTGTTGTTTCCTAAACCAGCTTGCTTATTTGTCTTTAATATACATGTACCTCAGATTCATTGGAGCCTAAGCTGCTGAAGCTGGTTATACAGTCAACACAGAAATGTTCTTCCAAATTTCAGGTTCATTTAATCCATATAAATTGTTCTCATTAAGTTCATGTGTGGCAAGTGAAAACAGTACAAGCTGATTTCTTTTGTCCTTCATGCTCATTCCTGCTGCTGGATCCACACCACAGGCCAAGACAAAGGACCGAATGTACTTCTGCTTGTGCCTCTTACTCCACCCAGTGTACCCCTGAATCATTCTTAAGCTGTGCAGAATCACTGGCACTCAGCCTTAGGCACCTCATGAGGAGCAAGGGTGGTTTTTTGTTTTCTTTATTCCCCAAAATAAGTGCTTTCACTGCCAGTGAAAGAATTGAGCTCATCTGTGCCTGGTTGCTTGTTTCCAAATCATGGCTGCCTACCACATGCCTGGCAAGAGCTCTTTTTGCAGTCACATGGAAGGCTGATTTGACAAACTGATTTGGCTGGAAAATACACTTTTCCCACCATGGCCCCAACCCACCCCAATACCACCTCCAGTGGTAGCAGTCAGCTGCTTCCCTACTCTGGTCCATTATACCACCTGGTCATACAGGCTGTGGGGCCAGGAGAGAGCAAGTGGCCTTGGAGCCTCCTTCTTCCCCTGTCACAGCCAGCTGTGCCTGCTGCAGGAGCTGGCAAGGAACTGCAGTCAAGGAGGAGAGATCAGTATCTCCAGGTGGCAGATCAGTATCTTCATATGGCAGATCAAAGCACCTCAGCTCCTTTCTTCAGGGCATGAATTAAGCACTTTGAAGTTAGAGGATAAGATTCCGTGTCTTTGCACGCAGAAAGCATGCCAAGAAGCCCAGGGAGAAGGAAAGTGGTAGAGCCCACACAGATCAAGGAGGGCTGTGGGGCAACAGTAGTGGCATATATCCATAGCACCCTGGGAAGTGTTCGGTGGGGCCGTTCTGACATCACTGTGCTACAGATGTTAAGAAAGGGATGCCAGGCTTGTTTGTAGAGATCAGGCACAACTGATTGCAGCATGGAAAGATTCCCTGTGCTCCCTTGATTTGATAATAGTAGGAAACCCACAGAGAGATTATCCAGCCTGTAACTATTGAATATCCTGTGGCTCCTGCTTAAGGCAAGTACATTGGTTTAGGATGTGATTTGATTTACTGTTTAGGTTCCTTATCTTGAGAATATCTTTGTATCTTGAGATGTTTAAGATCCCTGCTAGCACTGGATACTTCATGGGCAATGAAGGGACCAAACTGAGTGTAGCAGAGTTGTAGAGGGGAGGGTTCTTGGTCAGGCATGAGAAGTAGGACACAGTGTTTGTGAGGATGTTTATGATTGGATTTATTGCTAATACAGTATCTAAATAACAACTTTATCTTCTATTGCTATGAATTATATTATCTAAAGAGTCATAAGCAGCTTCAGTTAGAAACATACAGGTTTACAGTGTTTGGCCTTGCAGAATTCACAACTACAAACCAACAAAGCACCTATGGAGATGCTTTGGGATTTTTTCTCAATATTTGGTTGAATCTTACTCACTTTTACCCAGGTATCCAAATGTGAGTGTTCTATCTTTGGGCTGGATGGACCCTGCAGGCAGCCCTGGCAGGGAGGAGGCATCCACCCAGAAGCTGCCTGCAACCTTGGGAGGCCAGACTGCGCAATTGTCCCAGTCTCCAGCAGCATTTCATACCCTTCTACTGGCTGATGTGCTCCAAAGTAAATGCAAACATCTCAGCTCCCCCATCTCTGGAATGCATTAGTTATGCAATCATACAGACAGTTCCTCCTGCAATACCCACGTGGTTTATCTGTCTTAGGAAGAACCACACTGAACATCAAGGAAAACAAAGAAGGATGGGAGGGACAGGGAGTATGGGATTGGGGGAGAAGGAAGGTGTGATGTGTGCATGCAAAATCACAGCTGTCTTCCATTGCTGTCACACTGGTCAAAGTCAATATAAATGAGGTTCCTGGGAGCCTGACACAGTGGCAAGACTGGGTCAAATGGTTTTGTGAAAACAAATTGCTGGTCCTGTAGGTGTGAAGAAGGGCTTGTGAGCTGTGGATTGTAACTGCACTGTTAATTTTATGTTTTCATTGCCCAAGAGCAGCAATGTGTACTCAGAAATCCCTTGTGGAGCTGATCCTGATGACATGTGGTGCAGCAGAGGGAACATGGTGCTGTTGTGGGGAATATAATCTTTCATATTTCAGTTGTCCTCTCTTCTCAGAACAGTTGCCATTTTTTTTCTGCTGTAACATCTGGAGGCTTTCACCAGGACAAAGTGTACGAAGATCATGTCTGCACATCTCTTTTCTTTGAGTCTTGAAGTAGTTGAGTTTCTTGGCTGGCTGGTGAGAAAGGGAACAGAGAGATATATTGTAAAATACAGATGGAATTTTCTGTGTCAGAGTGGAGTCTCTGTCTCCAAGTCAGTCCCTCTTGTTTATTGTATTACTCTTCTATCTCAGGGAATACGGGTGAGCTTAATATTACAACTTAGAGGACCATTACTGAATATAATTACTTGGACATCTTCTTATTTTTTTAAACTAAGCTGTTATGTATTTCAGCTTCTTGTTGTTTTGTGAAAGATTAATTTGTTGAAGAGATCTCTGTTATTGCCTGGACACTGTCTGATGTGATCTGTGTTTTTCCTTCCCTTTCAAAAGAAACAGCTGAGAGCATCTGGAGAGAGAATGATCTTCATGTTTCCTAAGTTACCAACATTTTTCCTATTTTGAAATTAAAACAGTCAGTAGTAGTACTACTACTACTAGTAGTAATAGTAGTAGTAGTATACTGATATGTATTTTTATTGTCTTGGGCTTGACTCTGTCTGTGCTAGAAGCTAATCATATTATACTATTTATTATCCTAATACTATATCTTGTGCCGACATAGCAGAAATTATTTGCACTTTATTTCTGGGGTAACCATCAGAATATGATGGCTGATGTCATTCAGTATAATGTTTTCTTGGTCGCTGAAATAAACAAGGTGGCAGAAACCCAGAAGTTCACCATAAACTCAGAACTTTGCAGATTTTGATGCTGACTTGAGCTTTGAATGTCCCCTCTGCAGTTTGCATATTCCCTCTAGAGACTTAGCTTTGTATGTGATGCAGTGCAGGGTAGGTGGAAGCAATCAAGATAGCCTCTCTAGGTTTAATTCTTTTTTTTCCAAGGCATAGCTTCATTGCCTGTTTTAACATTACTTTTAGCCCAGCTATAAAAAAAAGGAGCTGAAAGTCACAGGGGAGCCCCTCCTCAGAGACTTCCGACTCAGCTTTGAAGACCATGGGACAAAACCTGTAACACTTGCCTGGCTATACCCAGCTGGATTGCAAGCTGAAGAAGAATTTGTCTGTAGAGATGCAAATAAGCATCCGAGCTTGAAGTGCTGAGCTCAGCTTCCCTGAGTTTAATCCAGCTGTGACGAGCATTAAACACTAATGAACATTTGCCAAGGAAGGGCTTTTAAATGGAAATAGTGCTGTTCTTTTGGTAGAGTCTTTACTGCAGTGTTTTAGAAAACAAATCCATGTTTTTCACAGCTTGCAAAGTTCAGCTGTAATAGTTGATGTAAACCTGCCTGACTGTTCAGGTTCAGGTTCATTTTGGCCTCAAAATCAGTGATGGAGAGCAAACATTATGGGCTGTTATTGCCGAGTTCACTTCTTAGACATGCCAGTAAGTGTGAGTAGGTCTGAAATGTTGCAACATGTTAAACAGACGGTATGTTTACTTTTGCCATCTAATCCTTTTCCTCTGTCTTGAGCTTTTTGAGATCTAATATTTTGCTGTAACTTCTGCCTTTCTGTTGAGTTTCTTGAATGTTAGCTTTCCACAGAAGGATTTTGCTCTTTTTATATGTTTTCATTAAAAAATAGTTTTTTAGATACCCCGAATAGCAAAGATTAAGTATTCTGAAAGAACCAGTGTTTGTTTAGAATTAGGGGGGTTTTGTCTGTTACTCAGAGCTTGTGAATGATCCTAGGCTGGTTCTTAAGGCAGATGACAATTTGTGCAGTCGCTTCTGGTGTTTTGGAAAACCAGAGTAAATGTCACCTATGGATGTAATACAGACTGGTAATACTGGTGTCACTTATTTCAGTTGAATAACAGCATTTGTGCATGGGCTTTTTGTTCACAGGCAGGTCACTGATATCTCAGCTTCTTATTTGCTTATGTAGAATTATTTAGCCAGTCTCCTGCTGTGGCTTCTGGTCTCTCCTGCGATCCCTCAAGCAGCACTCAGCCAGGTGTTTGTTCCACCAAGTAAGGCAGGAGGGAGTGCTCTCCTCCCTCACAGTCAAATTTGTTTGAGGCTGTCTCTCACTGTCCAGACTTGGAAACGGCTTTGAAACTCCTACCCTTGAGATCAGCTTGGCACCAATCAGCCATTCCCCGCTGGCTTGGTAGTGTCCCCTTGCCCTGCTTTGCTGCTCTGAGTGGTTCAGGGTGGCAGTAAGCCCTGCCAGAGCTGGGCCAGGCTGTTCCGTGTCCCTCCAGAGTGTGGGGACAGGGCAGCTCCCTGCCTGTGCGGGCAATCAAACAACCTTCTTGTGTGGGGGTGAGCAGCTCCAGCATCTGGTCGGGCAAAAGCAAACAGCTCTTTGAAACAGAAAGAATCACAAAATTTAGGTTCATTTTTAGCTTCTGTTTAAGCTTCTTTCTATGACATGCATTTAAAAAGCTGCCTCCAAGTATAGGTGTCGTAGGAGTTATAGTTCATAATTGGGTTCTTGTCTTCTTTCTGCATGCTTTTTCTTCCTTTTTTTTTCTTCTGTCATTTTTCACCTACTTTTTGTGAGCTGGTTTTAGCTCAGCATAACATCTGCAGTAACTGAAAATACAGGAATATTTAAATGTTGCATGAGGGGTTCACAAGTATAAGTCTCAAGGTAAGGATTCTGCAACTGTCTCTTGACAAATTCTGATGAAACATGCGCCATAATGTATAATTCATCTCACTTCTCCAAACTTGCACTGGCTTTGCAGGATCGCCAAGACTTAGCAATTTTTTAAATAAACTGAGACAGTATGATTTGCTGTATAATCAAGAATTGTAGCTCAGTAAAAGGGTAACATTTCACAAGGTCACTCTTGTTGCTATAACAGAAGCAGCTATCTGTACAGAAAAAATATGGGAATAATTACAAAGACTTTCTGATCCCAATTTGAATTGCATTCAAGAAATGTACTTGACTTTGGGAGAGAAGTTAGTCATCAGTTAGTCATAAACATTAGTTTTTCCATCTTCAGATACTACTTCACCATTGAAATCCGATAAAATATATAGTTCATCTTTTATTTCAACAGATTTTTTTTACTGAAGTACAGTACTGAAAACAAGCCAAAGCTGGTTACTTTTCCTTTCATTTTCTTTCACATATCAACCTTGCATATTCTTTGCTTTAAAACAGGTGCATGCATTTACTTTTTGACCTGATGTTTTCTGATTCTAGTCTTACCATTTAGTTTCTGTTTTCTTAAACTATATCAATACACCCTTAGACATTTCTTAATTTGAAAAACTCAAGAAAAATATTATCCATAACATTTCAAATTTAAAAGACATATCCGACAGCATATTGCATTGGTAAAAAAACATCACAAAATAGCAAAATCTCACAAACAATTTCTTTATATTACTATTGAAAGTGTCTTGGACTTCTGTGAACAATAAAAATATTTACAATTGATATTTGCCCATAGGCATTAGGATCTAACAGTTTGTACCACGGGAAGATCCATTCTTAGTATGATGCTGAAAATCTGGATTTCAAAAATGCAGGAAAATGAAAAGATTCTTTCGAAATGGTATGTTAAGAACAAACATATGCTAATTGATGATTACTAAAATTCTACACCTCAAAAGTTTGGAAAATATTGCTGTTAATATCTTCCTATTGAAAAAGAAGTCATAATGTTCTTTGTGGTTCACTTACTTGGGCCTGCCAAGACTAGTACAAAAGACCTGTGACTGTGCAGTAACATGGTAACTTCTATAAAACTTCCTTAAAGACATGTTCTGAGGCAATTTCTTAGAAAAATTTAAACATTCTGAGCAAAGTTGGTAAACCACATGGGATGTGAAACAAGGCTGCCAACATTAATTGTAGTAGGAAATTAAAGAGTAACTTTCTACCCAAAACTAAACTGGATTTTGTTTTTGTTTCTGTCTTAGACTTGTATAACTCCACTTTACCTGCTGATGTTGATTCATACAGTAGTACAACCAGCAATAACTTAGAGAGGAGTTTTTCACTGACACACAACAATTACCTGAAGTAAAACTTCATGTCATCACTTAGGGATGGTCTCACATGAATCATCCTCACAGCTTTTTGTATTCATTGTTTTAAAGACAAGTCTAACCTTCTTGAACTCACCATGTTTTTCTTCTCACCTGTAGAGGGAGTGAATTAATCACTTAATCTCATGTTCCTCAGTGCGCCAAAAATGTAGTTTTGGTCGTCTCACATAATTACAGCTTGCAGTTGTTGATGACAGGATGGTGATTACAACATTATTGTTTAGACCTGTCTGAGTAGCAAACTCTTTCTCTTACTGTGCAGGGGTGCAGATGGAATCATCACAGTTGTGAGACTGTAGTCAGGCAAATCTGGCTAAATGCACACAAGTGGCCTGTGAGTTGTTGTAAGATCAATATGTTCTTACTAAGGCACAGGAGCAAAATCAACAGAACAACTTCTGGCTTTAATGGTGTGTTTGCTGACATTTACAGATTAGCAGGGGATACTGAGAGAGAACTCAAGAGAGCAAGGGAAGCTGGGCAAGAAGTGAGGTGACACATGGTTGCTGTAGGAGATGAGTTCTGCAGTACCTGCCTTCAGGGTTTCCAAAATTACAAGGCCTCTAAAGCAGGTGAGGTGGATCTCAGTGTAATACCTAGTGTCAATGCATAGCACATATATCAGTGACTAACCACCTGCATTTAGAAGACCTATTGCAAATGGAACTTTCTAACTGACTGACACTTAGTGTGTCTTTAATGTGTGTCTGACACATTGCAGCAAGGTGTTGATTTTCTGAGTAATCATTTTGGACTTAGCAACTGCTCTTCCTTCTGACCATCTGAACTCAGTTTGGGCTCACAAAGCAAACCTCTCTGCTGCTCCTGTTTCTCCCCTGCAAAAAGCAGTAATTTTGGGGATATTATTTGTAATTGTTTAATGATAACTTGAATGAGGGCAGTTGGAAAACTCTTCATGTATTGTGTGTAAAATGTTCATAACCTCCTGACTTTAACTGCATATTGGAGAGCTCCTAGAGGAGAAGGAAGTGTGTTCCTATAAACGGTATGTAAGACCATTTCCTGACTGACCTATATTTCTGTGATTGTTCTAAAGGCTCATTAGATCTTTCCGTATTGATAGTGCATATTAATCTTTTGTTAATCTAAATAAAGCATGAAAACTGTATTCCTTCTACATGAATGGTACTCAGGGGAATGAGCCCCTCCTTGCCATAGTATTGTTAGAAGTCTATGCTTTTATCAGAAATGAAGTCTTCCTAGGCATGCTGAAGACTACAGTAATTCAAGAGACCTGGTGGTTAACTTAAATATTTGGGCTTGGTTTTTTCCTGTCAGGAAATGTCTATATTTTCATATTTTAAAAATCACATCTTCCCTCTAAACACCTCCTATAGTCATTTGAAAAGACTAGTTTATGAAATGTCATTGGAGGAAGATGGGAAACAAGCCAAATGTGAAAGACTCATTTGTTAATAGTGATCAAACTTCAAGAATATCTCAGGAGCCTTTATTTCAAGTACCATAAAATACTTCAAGTATTCTGGCTGTGACCCTTCCCTATCTAAGCTCTGAAGCTCAGGGCTGACAGCACTGTGTTCTTAGAAAGACAAAAGAGGTGTCAGAGAAAGTCAAGTTCAGCAGAGGATACATAATGTAAATCACTTTTGGCAGTCTGTCAAAAAAAAAATTTCCTCTATAAATCTGTTCACTGTGATTTTGAATACACCTGTTTTGTCCAAATCTCCTCTGCAGTAGTAAAATAAGGATTGGTATGGAGGCTTACTTTGACCACCCAGTGCCATAGAGATGATCAGAAGATCTTTTAGGTTCATAGCCAGATGACAGAAATAAAAGCTGAAGGGAAATATGTGTTATTCCCTTAAGCCCAACTCACTTCTGAGTCATGACTGTTCCCCGTTTGTATGTTCTCTGGAGTTTTGTTCATCCCAGTGCTGACTTGCCAATACTTCTGGGGGTGGGGGTATGTTTTTCCACTCTTGACTTAATTCCATCAGTCTAATATCATTGACATGATCTCTTCTCTTGTTTGGTATTTACATCATCCTGAATTTCAGATAAAGTCAAGATGTGTCCAGCTCAGCAACTTTCCCATTTTGGGAAGAACTTCAGATACTCCCTGTTTGTAATTTACAGCTGTGTCACATACATTTCCTTTCATGTGCAGGGATCCAGCTGGGATCCAAAGCACATATGTCAAGTCATGGCTGTGAGAACTGCTTGTTACTCTGATTTGTTGGTTCATTTTTTTTTTCAAATAAAACTTGTGTGTAAATTAGCAGGACTTTTAAATGATCTATCACAACACTGCTTCATTTCTCATCATTAGGAGTGAAGATTTTGCTGTATATAAACTATTAAAAGGACAATGCTAGTAGGACTACTAGAACTTTGCTTAAGAGGAGACAGAACTATTTTCACAGTGATTTTCCTTTTGAAACCCAGTAGAGAGGATGTTCTTACAAAAGCACTGCAAAATTGCATAGATTCATGTTCTTGTTAAGTTTAAGGATAAAAGGAGTAGAAAAAATACTTTTTATTCTTCTCTGGTTTGATTTTTAAATTTCACTGGTTCCTCTTTGAAGCTGGAAACTCATAGTTCAGGATTCACTGCAATAATAAAGCTCTGAATTATGGAATAAGTAAACATCCTGGCTACAGTAATAAAACAGACACTTTAAAAAGCACAGGAGAAATCTGGCATGACAGAATATTCTAAAATACTCAATTCCGTTTTCTTTGGGATCCAAGAGAAAGTGTTATGGTCTAAAGGTGCAAAAAGAGTGAAAATACCATATACATCCCTGCATACTTCACAGTCTGTCTAAAGATGAAATTGGGTGGTTGACATCAGGAAGAATTGTGGAGAATCACTAGGACGTTCAGTCTTCAGTAAGTTTTCAGTCAACACTGCCACAGAGAACCGGAAGTAAATCCTTGGACTGCTTTGAGAACTCAACTTCTGTTGAGTGCCTGTGGCCTTGTTTGCCTAGGATGGTTTTTGTAGCATCATTTCTCAGGGAATGGGTCAGTAAAGTCCTGTGGAGTTTCACTCCAGGTGAAGGTAACAAATGATCCTCCTAGTAACAGCCTCTGTATCGTTTTTATCGCCACAGTTTTTAAATTGCTGTATGGTGACTGTAACAGGGAACTTCCCTCTGGACTAAACAAATTGTTGCTGCCCTTTGGGAATACCCTTCAAAGACATTCAGACAGTTGTTCTGTGGATAGAACTGGAATTTTTACTTCACTTACATCACTTGAATAAAAAACAAATTTTACTACTTCAAATTTCAAATGGAGATTGTTGAAAATCCCTATAGAGTGTGAGGTAGGAATTTTCTGTCATGTATGAAAGTGATATTGCATATGTACCAGGCAGCTGTTATTTTGAAGAATGGTTAAAATCTGAAGAAGTCAGAAGTAACTTGAAAGTTTAACAGGGGAAAGTACAAGACTTGAGCGATTGACTCTGATTTCCAAAAAGCAGTTAATTAAATTAAAAGGACTGAATGTCAAGAACAAGGCCAGATTGAGGGCCAGTATCTCTGTGAGTTACTTCATTCAAATGTAACAAGGGTGTGGATGGCAAATAAACAACAAGAAACATCAGGATGCATTTCTGCATAACCAGCACTGTTTTGATGATGTGTGGACATAGCACTTGGGACATAGTGTCACTGTCATCTTAGCCATAGAGCTGGGCTATAATGTCACTGTTAACTGACAATGCACAGCTGCATCTTGGATGTGAATGAAACCTGGCAAACTCATGGCCCTGCTTTTATGGAGCGCTGATTATATTAGACCTGATGTTTGACACTTGTTAGATTTGTGAGGAAGACCTCAGTTCTTAAACAGGTTTGCTCCATCAGTGCTAACTTGTCTCTTTGCACACTGCCCTTACAGCCACCTGCTTTCTCCTCCAGTCTCCTACCTTAGTATCTCTTTTGGGTGATCCCAGACAGATGCAATTTCTTCTCTATGCTATCAGGGTATGCATGTGCCGGACCCAGAAGTTGTTGTCTCACTGTTTGAACTGAGTAACAGTGACGGCTGGCTTGAAGCAGCTCCCACGTTTCATTTGCAGTTTGTCAATATGATGCTTGCTCTGCCTTTACCTCAAGTCTTCTGCTGCCCTTCCCTGCCTTCCTCTCATACCCACCTATGCCCTCTTGTGCTTTTCTTTCCAAACATGACATTTTCTCATCCTTCTTTTCACCTGTGTCTTTGTCCTCCTTTTTCTTTTTCTCCCTGTTTTGTCTCCGTTTTTCTACTCCCACTGTAGGTGTTAGCTGTGCTGTAGCTTTTCCTTTGTTAAAGGAAAGCTCTGTATTGTTCTCAGGCTGGCACTTGTGCTGTTTGCTTTCCTAACACCACTGCACAGACGTTTGCTGCTGCCTGGTTTTGTGAGGTGTGCTGCACAGTGCCCTGCCCATTGCGAGCTCCATGCCCCAGCCACCCCCATCAGGCTCTGGGGCTCAAGGCTTGCTCCCTCCTTGTGCCCTGGTCAGACCAAGACCTGGCTATCCTTACCTGGTGCCAGAAGTCACTGCAGTGCTGTCAAAGTGCCCCCTCCACACATCTTCTTGTTTATAGGAAGGGAACCAATGTTAAAACAAGGGAAGTTAGTTGCAAAATTTAAGCAGGACCATTAAGATGTGCCCTAGAGTGATTTTTTGTTAAGTTTTGTCAAGTTGCAGTTCTTAACCTGGGTTCACACCTGACAGTCTTACTCCCTAGGTCCTCTGACTACTTTCCACTTAAGAGTTTGGGAAGGTGTTGGAGCCTGGATTGGGAACGCTGGGTTGAATTTAGCTTGCCTTTCTGGAAAGCTTGTCTTTCTGGTGCTGGTTCTGAGCACCAATCTCTGGGAGGGGCTACATCTCAGCAAGGATAACCCCTCATCACTGCATGGTGGGTAGCAATGCATTTGATTTTAGACAGCTGCTAACTCTGAACTGGGCTTCAGACTAGAAATTGCTAGTACATATGAAGGAGAAAGAAGGATGTTGAAAGTTTTTTATCAGTACTGTAGAATTTGTTTGCACTGAGAAGGGCATTAAAGACCTTTTGTGGTGTTTGCTAATTGCACATTCTGTTTGCCCACGGGATCTCATTTGTGCTTTCATATTTCCTCATATGCCCTACCACATAATGCTAGTCAATACTGAGTATCTCCAGCAATGGCCGTAACAAATAGAAGCATTACACATTATTATTTTTGTACATAATTTCTTGAAAATGCCATTTCAATTTAAGTTACAACTACATAAGCAATTAAGAGAGAATTGGAAATGGGTTTTTCACATTAACTGCCTTTAATTTACAAATACCCTGACCTTTGGGTTTGCTTCTCTTTATTTGTTGTATATGAAGGCAGGCCAGTAGATGGAGCTTACCTGCAACAGAAATCACTTGATTCCACCAGTGCAGGTGGGAGGGCATGATTTGGAAAGCACATACCAAGTGCCATGGAACATGGCACATGTGCATATCCTCTCTCCTTCCTGTACTGTCTCAGGGGCAATGGTACCGAGTAATGCTGCATGATTGTTTGTTCCCTCAGTCCTGAGCTTTATTTACTACCCTTATGGACCACATCAGTCAGTGAATCATGTTGATTTCTGTTCTGTGGATACTCAATAGCACAGGAACTGTGGGAAACCAGCACAGCTGTTGGACTTCTATGCTAGGGAATAAGCCCTACTTCTGCAGGCTTTTATGCTTTTAACTACATTGGTCTCACTTGACAAAAGACAGAAGTTTTTTCTGAAAGAACAGCCCGAATAGTTATCTGTTTTTCAGGGATGCCTAGATAATGTAGTTTGAGGTAGCAGTCACCAAATTAGTTTTCAATGCAGAGGTAAACACTTATTCCACTTTCATGCTTCTAAGCAAAACACCTGAATTTATCATGAACTATTGAAATATTTAGACTTACTCCATGGGCAAAATATTCTCTTATGGAGCATTTCCATTCCGTTTTCACTGTGATACAGCATATTAGAATTATTAAGCTTTGCTTTGTTTCTGTCAAGTGGTTTANTATTATTATTCTTTTCCCAAAAAAATTGTTCCAGAACTTGTTGGTCCTTTATGGGCAGGTTTTACTTAGGGGAAAAACTGGGTCAGATTAGCAAGCAGCCTGATGAAGAAGCAACCTAGATGTTGTCTCTCTGTACTGCATCTCCCATTCTCTGTATAGGATATCTGACAATTTATATAGTACCAGATTGTACCTATTTAAAATATCGTCCACTGACACCAACTGTGGTTCATTTTGCTGCCCAATTTAAACAAATTAGAATTTGCTGGTAGCATAGAAATCAACCAGCTCTTATTAAATGACCCAGCCTCTGATGAGCTTGGTGGATTCAGGACCAGGACCTAATTGATAGAGCATTTACTGCCAATGTACAAATTTGAGCTACAGGAAATAGCACTCCAGCTCTTCATAGCTGTTTTCAGTGTTAAATGTAATGAATTCCCTTCTTTATATTGCCATTTCCACCTTTCTCTATTGCACTCTAGCAGTGACACATTGTATGTGCTTTGAGAGTGGATCATATGAAGAGATGTGCTGTTGCATAAGGTTTCATCTATCACTGATTTGCATATTGGGACATGTTATTCTTCTTTAAGTTTAACTTTGCTGTAGGTTTGACTGGTACAGGAAGTTCTGATAACGGATAGTTCTACGTGAACCTTCTAAAATTCACAACCAGAAACACCTCCTTTTTTTTCAGCACAAGTACAGCCCCTTTTTTCATTTTCTGTTTAGTTAGCTTGGTTTTTATGAATCAGTCATATCCTCATTATTATTTCACCTACCAAGGTCCCACACTAATAAGTGGGACATTTCTGGACAACTTGTGTACTCCTCCACTGTTGTCCCTGCAGAAGTACTAGAGGTCTGGTGGCAGCAGGACTTTCCCCAAAATTATGATAAACTGTTTTGCTACACCCCAGTTACACATTTAATTTCTTTACTCTTCCACTTCCAGTTCCTTTTAAAGTTTTATTTTTTTAGAAAGACTTTTAAGGAAGGGGGAGAAGGGGGAAGGAAAAGAAAAAAGGAAATTCAATCTCTAAAGGAATTAGCCTTCTGACACTTTTTTCCCACGTTTTTTTCCTGTTGAATTGGCATATTTTGTAAAGCCATTATCTTGAATAAAGTGAGTGGTTTTATTAATGACAGTTTGACTGGAACTTACTGATTAGATAGGAAAAGAGCAAGTGTGCATCCATGCTTTGTTTTGCTCTTCTTTGATTTGCTCTTCGAGTTGATTTAAAATCTTGGTTTGACAGCCTTTGCTTTCAGTTCCCTGCTGCCTTTATGCATTCAGCTGAGCTATTCCTTACAGTTATCACATTCTGGGACAGTTTGTTCAGATGGAGCTCACACAGGATCCTGCACAATGCTGATAATTGACTGGTGTGGGAAACAAGGAATTCATGAGCTCTACCCCTTACAGAAGGGGTAGAATGCGAAGCCTTACACAAGTAAGTATGTTGAAGTTTTCTTCAGTCAGTCACAAAACCTGCGGTCTTGAAGGCTGGAAACTTGCCACAGAAACTGGAAGCTTTTATCATAAGATAATACTTCTTTCTAATAGTCATAAAATAAAAATATATATATTCACGTAGACTGGTTAACCAGGAATACTGAATGCCAAACAAAAATACTCCCTGTTCAAAAATTCTTGTGTCTGTTGAAGGAACATCTACAAGAGAAAGAATTAATAGTCCTGTCATGATGAAGTGGAAAAGAGAGACTTGGGTATACATTCCTCTGAAGTTAGGATGTAAGCGACCAAGTCTTAATCTATTTTCTGTATTGGTAATAGACTGCATTGCAAATGATGCCATTCTGGCTGTGTTACAATCATTTTCCTGAAAGACTTTGTACCTCTGAAAGTGTGCATAAAGCTGGTAAATTTCAGAGAACTGAATATTAACTGAATATTGTAGAGCCTACATCTAAGATTCTGCTGGACCTCTCAAAATCTAAGTGAAGTTTGATTTGATTCAGTTCATTTCATTATGTTAAAAAGTGACAGAGTGACTTTATTTACCCCTAGAGATGAGAACATGGTCTGCATGGTCTTTAAATATTGTATGTTCTAGCTATAAATACAGCTATAAATACATCAACAGAAATATTCTACTTTAGGAGAGTTTTCCACTATATCATTTTCTCAAATTCTTAATCTGTTGTAGTAAGAATAACTATATATGCATGTAGCTAAGGATAGAAACAGGAAAAGCCATAACATGTACTTCCTTGCACACTATCTGTTTATAGAAGAAGGGAGAGACACGTGTCTTCTTGATTATAGGTATTATGCAATTGAGGCCATTTTGTTCATGTCTTTGAAGTAAAGGCAGAATATTTAATTCATTTTTCTTTGTTCTGTTTTTAAACAATTATTTTTCTTTGGTTTGCTTTTATATAATTACTTGATTTACAATTAAATAAAAAATTCAAGTTTGAAAGCTGGAACACACACTTTTAAAAAGTTATAAATACAATACTGTTGTTGAATCTTTTATTCTATTTTTGGTTTATGTTATGACAATTTGCAGTTTCGTGATCATGTACTGTTTTAACAAAGACATGTACCACATGAAAATTGTTTGATGAATGATGTAAAACTGTGTAAAAGCTCAAATCAAGGTCAATCCCAGAAGCATTCTGGAGTTTTGCCAAAGCTGTCAAACACTGAGTACCATACCAAAAAAATCAGGCACAATAGTAAAAATGTTCTGTTTTAATATTTTTTGAAAAAAGAACAGTGCAAGTTTTGTTCATTTGTAGCAACGGTTCATTTCAAAATTTGTTTCAGCTTTAAAACAAAACTTATTTAAAGTCGCATGAAATAGAACATGCTGGCCAAGAGAAAAAAAAACAGCTTTGTTTAAATCTTTCCAATCAAACTTCAGTTATTTTAGGTTGGCAGGATGAATTCTCAATGCTTTGGGGAGGCAGAGGAGGGATGGGGAGGGGAGGGCAGAGAGGTTTAATCTGCTTGTGAAATATATTTACATACATATGCTCAGGCCTTGTTTATTGTCCAAAGTGTAAAATCAGAAAATTGTACGGGATGAGCAAAACAGAAATTCATAATACTTGTGTATTAGTTACTGCCGGATGTGGATGCTTGGCAGTGTGTAATATAAAGCACACAATTTAAACCATGGATCCCAAGAAATACAGATTGCTCACGCATGGCTGTGTCTGTCTGAGCCAGAAATAAAGGACTCCGCGTTCAGAAAGGCCACAATATCCTCTTGTGTAGGAGGAAGTGCACAGTGTTTGTGGATGACTGTATCTCAATGCTTTTTCTGACTTTGAGGGTAAATATCTTGTATCAAGTATTATCAGAGAATCACAGAATGGTTTGGATTGGAAGGGACTTGTAAAGGTCCTCTAGTCCAACACCCTGCAATCAGCCAAGGCATTGTCAACTAGGCCAAGTTGCTCAGAGCCCCATCCAAGCTGGTCTTGGATGTTTCCAGGGATGGGGCATGCACTGCCTCTCTGGGCAACCTGTTCCAGGATTTCACCACCCTGATACTAAAACATTTCTTCCTTATATCTTGTCTGAAATTCTGATAGTAACAGATGTGATACTGCCAAAACATTTGCAAAGAACTTTGCATGCATGATCTGGTAGCATCGTGTCACTCCCTTTTCAGGGATCATTTCACCACTCATAAGTACCTGACTAACATCTACATCTTAAGTGCCTTTTGGAGAAGTTTTCTTAACTAAATGATCATATTTCCCAGGTAGTCTGTGAAGCAAGGTAGACACTTTCATGTGCATTTGATCTTCCTCTGA
Organism: Machaerirhynchus nigripectus; assembly: GCA_013397975.1. Classification (NCBI taxonomy): domain Eukaryota; kingdom Metazoa; phylum Chordata; class Aves; order Passeriformes; family Dicruridae; genus Machaerirhynchus; species Machaerirhynchus nigripectus. Next base: position 108,103 of record VZRQ01005615.1, on the reverse strand, counting down.
AAGCTTTCCAGGCCTGGCAATTAGACCCTTCAAAATCAGGAAAAAGTTAAGGCTTTACTTTGAAAGCAGTGAGTCATACCTGCACCTTTTGCTTTTATTTTCCTCACAAGGGTTGATGAGGCTGACTTACTGTGGCAGTCATTTTATGACCTTTCATCGTTTCAGTTTTGACAAAGAATAGAAATTATGGATATGGAAGTGGCATGTGGCATAACAGGCCATGCTTAGAGGTCCCCTTACCTCCCTCAGAACAAGGCTGTATCCACACACCATTGTGCACACAAACCCGAGCTCAGCTCAAGGTAGCTTCTGTCATGAGCAGGCATTGTGAAACATCTCAGCTAGGTATGTGCTGAGCTGTGGTGAGTCTGGTAGAAGTTCTGCAGTACCACACCTTCTTTAAAGCAAGTGCAGGGCTCATTCAGGTGTATCTGTACTGAACTAACAAAACTGAGGACAGCTAGCTGGTCCAAAAGTGATGAGTGTGCTCAGCCTTGGTGCAGCCTCACTGTGTGCAGTGCTGGGCCCCACAGTCTGAGAAGATTTGAAGTTCCTTGATTGCATCTTGAGGAGGGAAACAAAGCTGATAAGAGGGCACGTGGGAATGCTTCAAAACTACACCCAGGGAAGTTTAGACTGGACATTAAGAAAAGTTTCTTTAAGTGGTCAAACTCTGGAACAAGCATCCTAGAGAGGTGGTCAATGTCCCAAGTCTGCCATTGTCTAGGAGGCATTTGGAAAGCTCCCTTAGTAACAGGCTTTAGCCTTTGGTTAGCCCTAAAGTGGTCAGGCAGATGGACTGGATGATTGTTTTAGGTCCCTTCCATCTGAAACAGACTTTGCCATTCTATTCAGTTACAGCTGTAGGGCTGGCAAATCCCAATGCTGAGTGTCAGGCTGTGATTCTATCACTTCTACACTGTACAAAAGAGAGCTTGACCCATCTTCTAAATTTGGATTCTACAGTCATTTACGTTTGTGCACATAAGAAGAATTTAAATCTTGCCTTATTATACATACAGGATTGGAAGAAAATTTAATTATTCATTAAAAATGCTTCGTTTCATTTTAACAGCATGTTAGTCTGGGTTTTGGATTTGTTTAATGTGTATCCTTCTGTCCCCTGCTTTTTTTTCCTGACAGACCTTTCGCAGTGGCCACAAATCAGCAAATGCAGATCACCTGAAATGGAGACATTCTCATGTTATTGGACTGCTGGAAATTTTTATAACCTCACTGCTCCAAGAATTATACAGCTATTGTACAAGAAAAGGTAATAAAAGCTGAAATATGAAAAGAGAGAATTTATTTATTTTGCCATGTGTGTTAGGTTGTTACTGTTATTTTTTTGCTGTGGTATGAGCCATTCTGTTTTTAAGAGTATAAAACTATGTTTCAAGTACATTCTTTTCAATGTTGGAATTTATTTTAAGTACTATGCCATTTGCAGCAACAAGCATTATTTGACAGATAATTAAGAACACATTCTTACTAAATTTAGGTCCAGGTTGCAGAATCCAAAACTGAACACTATATGGCTTGGGTAAGGATTTTTTAATAGGCAACTTCAGTTTATTCTGTATCTGTCTAACTTGCAACACTGGGATTCCTTATATCTGTGCACAGATGTGGAAGTTGGATATAGTCCCTTTCAAATTTTTATTAAAGTTTCATGAAGTTCCCATTGATCAGTTGCTGTGATAGAGTCTGAATGTACAGGTCCAGGGAAAAAGGCTGCTCTGATACTGGGGATAGCGTTTCATTGAGTCCTGTTCAATTATGATTCACGTTACACTTTAAGCTTGTTTAATTTTCAGGTTGTTACAAGGATTAGCCTGAGAAAGGACATGGACATTACCAGCAATGGCTATTAGGGAAAATGGGCCTTTTGTTCACAGGAATAGGAAGATGTGAATTTCTGTTCCCTCTAATGAACAGGGTTTTGATCATTTTGATCTACAGACACTTTCTGATGATGGTGATGATGCATTTCCATAGCAGACTTAAGCCTAATGGCAAGGCTGGCTTTCTTAGTTTCTCTGAGACCTCTCAGAAATCAGAGAATCATAGAATAACAGAATCATAGAATGGTTTGGGTTAGAAGGGACCTTGAAGTTCACCCATTTTCCAACCCCTTTGCCATGGGGAAGGACACACTCTTCTAAGTTTAAATGTTTAGCTGACAGTTGTCAATAGTATATACCATGAGGTTACAAACTTTAAAAACTAATTAAACTCCACAATGAAGCAGTACCATGTACATTGAGCAGATCACATATTTTATCCTTGTCCTAGAAATTAGAATACTGCAATAAAAGGTGTGGTAAAAATACTTCTGTTTCGATGTGCAATAGCTAAAGATCAGGACTGAATTCTGTCATCTAAACCAGTCTTCTGTTTACAGAAGCCATAGCATCTAACTGTGTGCACCTTTATCAAGTCCTGACTGGCAGAGTTACAGCATTTCATTCAGAACAGTGTCTGGTCTCATCAGCTGGGCACAAGACCAGTGGCAGAAATGCTTCTTATTCCTAATTTATGTAGCATCTGCTTTTTTAGTTTTTAAGCACCCACTCCAGTATTGAAGGCTGCACTTGGCTTAATTGATGTAATCATCCCTCTGTACAGCTTCAGTGGCTTTTAGTAAGAATAGGCGTTTATGGTACATGTTTTTAACAAACCAGGACTGTAATTTTTTGAAAGATCGTTTTTCACTTTATACTTGTGCTGAGAGATAGTATTGAGATAAAAAAAGTAACAGCAGGTCTGTTTGCTATGAGATTTGTTTTTCTAAGGTGACTTCAGAATTGTTGAATACATCTGTCACTTTTTCTACGGAGTATTAATAACTATTTAGCCATTCCCATTTTGCTTTCGTGGACTGGAGACCTTTCTGAACCTGCTGAGTAGTTTAAGCTTAGCTGTATTTAAAATGATGTTAGCTCAGTCTGAGGTTTATGCCACTCTGTAACTCTGCTGGTTTGTCTTTTTTAGCAGCTGAGATGGATGGGATATTTTCTACTGCAATTGTTTTATTTACGAAGAACATTTATGAAGTTTTGAACAGAGTAATTGTGAAAATATAAAAGAGTAGATTCTTGCTAGTAATCCCAAGCTTGTGTTTTAGAAGTTCTGTACCCCATGGACTTTAGCCCTTCCTCACTCACAGCACTGTTTTTCTCTTCTTTTACATCATTTGGTTGTGGGTTGGTTCGTGCTGGGTCTCCTGCAGTATCCATAGTCAGGCACTTTCCCAAGTATGAGCTATCAGTGCTTTTGAAGCAGCATCCAAAGCTCAGAAATGCCACTAAGAGTACATGAGTGCCTAAACTCAGTTATGGAGGTTGCTTCAGTAGTGGTTTCATTGTAAATCACTATCAATATTGACATGTTTTTCTCCCTTTCATAAGTGTTACAACTTATCAGCCCTGCATCTCGTAACATCTGTAATTTGTACTTTGTAAGGTCTATAAATCTCTCTCTCACGAATATTGCATTTTTGTTTTCATTCTAGTAATGAGGAAGACTGGAAAGAATGTCCTGATTATATCACTTCAGGACAAAATAGCTGTTATTTCAACGCATCCTACACCTCTGTGTGGACACCATATTGTGTTCAGCTTGCCAGTAAAAATGAAGTATATGATAAAAAGTGTTTCAGTGTTGATGAAATAGGTATGCTTCCATTATATATCTTACCTCTATAAGCTTTTGTATTACTCAGACTGTATTTAAATATTGCCTCACAGAAAATTTAGTATCTAAAATGTATGATATATAGGAAGGGATTTGATTTTGTAACACCTGTCATGTGATCCACACTAGAAAATATTGCCTAGATTGGAAGAAAGCGTAAAGGAAAAAAGCAAATAGGTGGTTTCTTTTTCCAAATACCAGTGGTCTCGCAAATGTGTGCATGCTCAAATGAGCTTGTCTTTGCTGTCACTTTGAGTCCTTCCTAAATGGACGCTACATCTCCTTGTCCAGCTGGGTTGGCACTGAAACCTTGATTCTGCAAAGCCCTGGAAGCAAAACACTATTTTGTTCCTGAATCAACTGTAATCTAGAGATCAGGATGTTTAGTATTTCTAAGCTAGGATTTATATTTATGACAATATGAATTGTGAGTGCGTGGGACTTTATAGATATTATTGCTTGTTCAGAGTGGTAGTGTACCATCATTAACTGCATATCCAGATAATTTATTCCTTCAGGTGATTAGAATACCCAGTGCTCTCTTTATTCAGCTGAGCAACTTTAGACTAGTTTTTCAAATACCATAATTTTTCAATGTACTTGTATATTAGCTACTAGATATTTATCTTTCTGTGTTACTCCAATTATTGTATTTATTTCTAGTCGGAACTCTGGATTTAAATTTTGATGGATAATTGTTTATATCTAGTGTTTTATAATCTGCTATTCAGAAATATACTTCAGTAGGGAATACATTCTTAATCTTTTTTATTACTTGCTTGGGTGAGATTTGTGCAGAGCATGTCTACTGCCAATGGCAGGGTGCTTTCTTGTTACCAAACTTGCAGTTACTTTGTCATTGCAATATATTAGATTTTAGCCAGAAAATACATGGTTAATATACTTTTTAAGTCCTGAAATAATTTATCAGTGTGTAGTAAAATGAAAATTTCACATTGAAAACTGGCTGTTTTATTCCAAATACTCTGTTTAAACAGTACTACCTGATCCTCCTGTCCACCTTAACTGGACTCTGTTAAATACTAGTCAGACTGGGATCCATGGGGATATCCAGGTAAGATGGGATCCACCACCAACAGCAGATGTTCGGAAGGGATGGATTACTCTGGAATATGAGTTGCAGTACAAAGAAGTTAATGAGACAAAATGGAAGGAGGTATGAAACAAATACTTATTATACAATAGTCATAGCACAGTGCAGGCTTGTTCTGTCCCTAGTATTTTTGTGCCACTAAGAAAAACATATTTGTAATTGCCCATAATTCTTAAACAATATGCCTGTGTTTTGTCTGACATTTTCTAGCCAACACTGTACCTTTATGTGTCAAGATAGTTGACAGACAGGATAATGAAAAACCCAGAAACACCTGTTTTAGATTAGTAACTCTAGGAATAGTCAGATATTTGCAAGTTTTTTCAAGGATAAAATATTTTTCTATTGTTTTCTGAAACTTCAGCTATTAAAAAACTGCATGGTGTTTCAGTAGTTGGAACAGGAATATTTTGTTTGGTAAATGTCACTACGTCAATCCAGATTCTTAAAAGTACCTGTAAAATTTTAATATTTATAATTATCATTCTAGAAAGAGAGAAAGAGAGAAAGAAAGAGAAAGAAAGAGAGAAAGAGAGAAAGAGAGAAAGAAAGAAAGAAAGAAAGAAAGAAAGAAAGAAAGAAAGAAAGAGAGAAAGAGAGAAAGAAAGAAAGAAAGAAAGAAAGAAAGAAAGAAAGAAAGAAAGAAAGAAAAAAGAAAGAAAATAAAAAAGAAAGAAGAAAGAAAGAAAAAAAGAAAGAAAGATTGTGTTACAACTTAACACTTGATACAATAAGCAAATAAAAACAATGCGACATAGATAAAAGTTACGGATTTCATAACAGACATCAAGGGGAAATTTGTGCCTATATGGATAGTCTATGAAAGTATAAAACAAGATATTGCAAATCTTTTAAGTTTTCATTTTGAAAATCACTTAATTTCTCGTGAAGTTCTTTTTTCTGTTACAAGGAAGGTATTGTACCAATCTTACCTGAATGCATAGGCTAAATGCCAGTGTGTAATGCCTTATTTGCATATGCAGAACTCTTCAGTGCAGTAAGAACATCATGTCAGAGTAGAATCCTTCCTTTGCTTTCTTATTAGCATGAACTGAGTTAACTGGCAGAAAAAAACCCAGATAATATTGTTACAAATTTTTCTTTACCTACAAAAGGTAAATTTAAACAATTTGAACATAGTCAGATTCTCAGCTGAAACATAGTCAAACAGGTTTGCTTGCCTTTCATCTGTGAAAGACCTTGGCCCCCTCCTCACTTCCGATCTTTCTCAGTGCTAGCATTTTCTCTTTAGCCTGTTCCTTATTAGTAAGTGTACAGCCAGAGAGGCCAATAATGTCTGCAACGTTTTTTTCCTAATACTTCGCTGTTTTTCTATCTATACTTGTTTAAGCTGTACTTAATATATTGGCCTCTGTTTTAAAGCCTATGAAATGAGTTAAGTTTAGGCAGTAAAACAATAGTCTTTAAGAAGCTGAAAATCTGCATTTTCAAAAGCAAGTGTCAATACAGGTATTTCTCTAAAAATGCACATTTTTGACAGTTTTTCTTATGAGCCTGTAGGTATCAGTCTTGTAAATACTGTAATAAAGCTTTGTTCTTGCTCCGGTACCATCAATAATCCCAGAATGCTTTGAGAATAGTTCTCCGGAGATCAAAGATTTGAAAATCAATGTTCTTTCAGAACACAGATAAGGAATGCCTGACTGCTATACTTGCCTCAAGAGACAAAGTATTATAGATTATGTTGTACTTAAGCTGTGTATATTGTATAGTTTTGTAAGCCTTTCATCTTAGGAGCATAAACATGGCATAATTCACTGAGACACTATCAGAGCATAAAAGGCAAATTTCTGAACACAGTCATGGTCTGGCCTAGGACAAGAGCAAATTTCTGAGTAACAGTGTTGGAGCTGTGCTACAATTTCACTCTTTGGATTCCTTGCTACAAATACCTTCTCAAATGAGTGTTGAAGCACTTAAGAGATAAATGTCTGGTTTTACATTGTCAAGTTATACATGTCTACTTATTACTAGTTTTTTACTCAAAGGATAATCTTTGACTGCTTAAATATACCATAATGCTTTGTACATATAACTAATACAAAAATTAATTTATAGTACAATAAAGTCTGATCAGAAACTTCAAATTTGTACTAAGTCTCCCCCTTACTGAGACTTGTTTTTAAATTTTTTATATGTTTGGGGATGATTGTTTGATTTTTCATGTATAGCCTTCATTATTTTTCAATATATTTACTAATTGAAAATAAATAACTTCTAAATTGAAAGAGGATTAAAAAATAATTAGTGAAGTGTTGTAACAGTAAGTTATAGTGATAAGAGGACCAAAATTATTTTCTGAGAAACATTCTAAACCCAGTAAAATATCTACCCTTACATAATGGGTGTTCATGAGACAAATTACTAGTTACCTTTTATGATGTCTCTCTCATATGACTTTTACTTGATTTAATCCATGACAAGTGCTGTTCATCTATTCACTTCATGCTGAACTTTCCCCAGTCTATACATCCTGCTCCATCCAGGTGTCTTTCATAAAGGCTTTGACTTAGTCTTCATATTGCTTTTTCCAAGTGACACCATTATTTGGGATGCATGTAAACTTACCCGTGAAGCTTCAGTGAACTATTTCTTTGTGGCTTAATAGCATGAAATAGGTATATATTGAATTTCCTTCCCAACGCTTTCCAACTGGATATTCTTCACATGTTAAAAACATTGGTGGAGTAGAGCAAGGGTTCTCCACAATCTTATGCTCAACTACTAGCAGAGAAAAGCAGTCTGCCTCCTCCAAAATCTGACTGATTGGTTGTAAGAGCACTGGAGTCTGGAGTCACCATGGATCAGACAACTCCAGAGATCATAGCTACCAACAAATTGTGTCTCAAGTTTAGATTATGCAGCTACAGAAATTATAGGACTGTATTGTTGGATCTTCTTTCAAATTCCCAAAGCCTGCTGTTTTCCAGATATTTTAATTCCTAGCCCATAATGGGTTTTTTTCTGGTATCATCCTTGATTCTGAAGTAAAAGTAGAATATAATATCTGCCACATGGATTTCTATTTTGAGCACACTTTCCTTATTTTTGAATACTTTTGTTGGGCTGCTGGAATTAAAATGCATATTCTTAGAAGAGTAATAGATAAAGGGAGAAATTTCACCCATTAAGATCTCCAATGTGATTTCCTACACAGTTTGATATTCAGCAGTATCTAAGTAGGTTGCAATTAATATAGAAGTTTCAAAGACAAACAGTCTGATGCCAGCTCTTACAGTCTCCATTATCACATTTTGTATATAGCTGAAGATTTTGACAACCAATACAGTGTTCTCCAAATGAAAACATTTGTAACATGCAATATGTCTGGTTATAACCATTAATTGCAGTAGTTTTAGAACTCCCATGTTATTTTAACAATATTGTTGGCATTCTGCAATCAGTAATGTTGTATTGTAACAGTAGAAAGGATTTACAACCTGATAATATCAGTGAAAGATGTTCACACCATCTACTTAGGGTATTTAACTGGGGGAAGCTGCCTTTCTTCACTGACTGTATTTACAGAGCTTGGATTCTCTGCTTTTGGTCCCCTGAATCACAGCAATGCCTGATGACTACTAAGTTGACAGTAAATGGTGTGCTTTTTCTCCAGCTCTTCTTGTGGTATCTTTAAAATTCCCAGTAGCAAAAATGCCTTCAAATTTTTCTTTCTGAAGTCAAGTAGCAGTGTAAAATTTCCAGTACAACTCAAACAAAAGAATCACAGTCCCTCCGTCTTTACAGTTAAAACCCAGGCTCTCAACAATGGTTCCACTGTACTCTCTGAAGACAGCAAGAGATTACGAGATACGAATCCGATCAAGACAACGAACTTCTGAAAAATTCGGGGAGTTCAGTGAAATCCTCTATGTATCATTTTCTCAAATAGGCATTGGATGTGATCATTGTACAGAAGGTAAATAAGCAAAGTGTTTTTATAGCTGTGATTCTTGTCTTTTTGGTGATGGGGTGGAGGGTGTTTTCCACCATGTTGTATGGTTGAATGCATAGATAATTCAGCCTACACGAGAATCATTTGGTGAGATTAAGAATATTGAAGTTCCATATACAAGTTCGAAAGTAAACTCAGCAAGACTGTTTCACAGCTCATCAGAGAGCAAAAATACAAATAGCTTTAAGAATCAGAAATAACTGCTGTTGCACATCTCATAAAGTCTAAACCAAAATTAAATCTCATACTTCATCATCTAAAATGAGCACCTCAGTTGGGAAGAGAAGAATTGTGATTTCTTGTAATACTGTTGGCTAAGTTTGTTTCCAGAATTATGGGCTTTTCTGATCATCCTGGTATACTGTCAAGGGCTGTGAGTGTTTTTTTTCTCATTCTTGCTTGTGACTGGTACGCATTTTAAAGTGCTGTTAAAGACAGAAGAAGAAGAAGCAGCCATTGAGAATCAAATTTTTTCTGTTGAAAGAATGAGACAGTGCCTTTCCTGGCCATGTTCTCAGGTCTGACCTACTAAATTACCTCTTCAAAATATGATGTCTTCATCAAGTACTTTTAATGAGCTGCTTCACTTCATTTTCCAGGGTATTAGTGGAGTTATTACATAAAACAATCTGTAACTCTTCACTTTCAAAATCTTACTAGATTCTCCTTTTTCACTCTTCCTATTACTAGTTCTCATTTCTAATTTATAGGAACAGTTCATGTTCTCTACACATGGCATCATTTTATTAACCCCATCCACACTAGGTGGTCAAGGCTTTCATAAGAATGAAATTAAAGTACTAGGAAAATCTACTAGGCCATACTACAATCAGTTTTCTTCAGTCACTGCAATTCAGATTCTCCAAGGTGATCTAAATCCACACACCTCACACAGCAGCCGTGAGCTGATTTGATTGAGAATTTATTTTTCCTTCTTTCATATATCACTTTCAGGAACACAGAATTAAACTTTAGATACTTTTCATGTATTAATAATTTAAAGTCTTCTAATGCAATGTTCTAACTTCTTGAAGCAGCTGGGCATTTGCTGGTCTCTCTGACATGACAATGAGTTACCAAAACAGAGATCTGTTTAACGCAAACATATCCATATAGAACTTAACTGATGCCTGGAAGCATGTCTGGTCAAAATCTGAGCTGGGAATACAGGGCTCAAACTTGTACCTGAATTTTTTATTTTGTTTTTTCTCTGAAAGTTCATTTATGATCATGGATAGGGTTCCAAAGTTTTTGTCCAGTGTTCCTTGGTCCAAAAAAAAAAGAGTGAAATTTTAATGGAAAACTAAAAATTATGAAAAAATGAGAAAAATCTAAGACTAAAGCTAGAATAAATTTCTGTATGCTCTGTAATCTACAGTGTCATGTTATGTATAATGGAATTACCAGTATTTAAGAGATAAAACATTTCATTTACCAGCATTGTTCTTAATTTCTACTAAATTGCTTTATTCAGTTAATTTCTATTGCTTAATTCGATTAAATTCTTTGTAGCCACCTGCAAGGTATATAAAAGGGACTTTTCAGTTGATTCAGTTGGTTCACAACATAATTAATGTTCAGCTTTTAGAAAGAGAAGTGGTATGTCTTTTGACACCACCATACTTTAGTTTTTGTGAGAGAAAAATAGTTTGCCTGTGATTTCATGTGCTAATAGTAATGTTCTCTCAGCTTGGATGAACAAGTAGTAGCATGTCCGTGGCACTACACGCCATCAGAACTACTGATACCATGTTCCAAGCAGGCAGAATGTTCCTCATGGCTGGTTTTGCTATAGATACTATCTTTATTAAGATCTTGTTTAGATTTATGAAATCAGTCTGGTTTTGCAAGGAGTCTCAGTGGCTTCATAAATGCATGGACACTAGTGAGACCAAAAGCTGCTGTGGATTAGGAATGGTACTCCCCAGTTCAGGGCCGCAACTGAGACTCTCCCAAACCACACCCTGCTCACTCGGTACCCCCTTCCCCTTTCTCCTCCAGAGGGATGGAGTTGAGAACTGATGACACAAAAAGTGAAAATCATGGGTTGAGATACAAACGGTGTACTGGAAACAGCAATGAGACAGGAAAACAAACAGTAACAGCAACAACATTAATAGCAAAAGTATACAAAAGAAAGAGTGGTTCACACACAGAGATGCTCACTGCAGAGTCAAAAAGCAGTGTCAGACAATGCCACAACATTTTTCAACCAGAAGTCATACCCTTTTTCTTGGAAGCTCTTTGTCCGTTCCTAGCAGTGACATGAGGTGCTGTCAAAGAACCTCCAAGTCCTGACCAGAACTAGGACAAAAGCACATTTTTATTTCTGCTGAACACAGAAATTTCACATTTAAGTAATGAAAATTTTCATCAGTTTTTACCATTTTGGAATCCTCAGGTGGTAGAAGACAGGTTGAAATTAAAGATGTGACAGTGATGGAGATTCCTGCTTATATGTTCATGTTTTGTTGTTTCAGAAGTTGAGTTTCCATGGTTCTTAGTTGTTGTCTTTGGAGTGTGTGGGCTGGCTGTAACAGTGATCTCAATCATGCTGTCTAAACAACCAAGGTAGAGACTTTTTATTTGTTGGATTTCATGTATCTATGGCTTAAAAAAAAAGATTTTTCAATTATTTCAAATCTGGGGGGCGAAGAACCATTTTGAGAATTTTTGTCCATTCTTGTAAACTACTTATAACTGGAATTTGTATGTCTTGGGCCTTCAGCACAGGGAATCTGATTATGTTGATCTTCCTCTTGCACTGCAGAACATTTTTTTCTACAGAACTTACATGATTGATTTACTTAGGCTTTGAAGGGGGTTGGTTTTTGAGTTCGTTCAAGTTTTCTAAACACTATTTTTTATTCAGATGCTGTTCAAAAGTTTCATACAAACCTGTGTCTATATATTTGATGTATTTGATTTTGTTCTTAGACCATTCCACTAAACTCCACTTCCTGAAGCCAAGGGAAAGAGCTTGAGTCATAGGGGAATATTGTTCTCTGTGGATAAATTGCAGCTTCTGTAGATAACAGGAATAAAATTAAACAAAGCAGAGAATTGCATTGTTTGTAAAAATTACAAAATTGCATCATATACAAAAATGAAAGAATGACACATACATAAAAATGACAGATCTTAAAATAATTAATCCCCTGATATGTGTGTTCAGGGATAGCTTTTGGCAGAATTCAACTTAGATGTCATACCAGTACTGTTCTACACTATGGAGCAACACCATGGTCAAGCACACATGGGTGTTGTCAGTGGTCTTGTGTATACACTTTGAAAATGTAAACTGAGTAGTTTTGCACATACCAGCTAATAGTGAAATTTCAATTCACATACTGAAGTGAAAACAATATGGTGCATTTAGAGCAGATCTAAAAAATAATTTTCTATTAAGCAATAATTTTTTATTTAAGTAGATCCTACGCTTTGACAGAGTTTAATTTCAGGACGCCATTCCCTGCAATAGTATCCCACTCCCAGATTTAAAAGCAAGGCTCCTGATACAATTCATGACAAAAGCCTGATGTGAGAGAATGGGGCAAGGTGCATATGGGACCAGGAGCTAAGGTCTGTGCACTGAGCACGGGGTGGCTTAGTCTGAGAAGATCCTGATGTCTGGAGCATATCTCTGATCAGACTTTATATTTACTTTCCATGCTAATCATGAATGCTGGAAGAAGCTTTTCTCCACTGAGGACCCTTTATGTGGAAAGTTTTTCTGGACTGTGGGCGTGTGCCCTTTCCTTCAAACCTGAAGCATTTGGTGGTGGAATGGCAATGTATTCTGCAGAGAAACAGCCTGCATAGGTTTTCCATATTGCAGAATACCCAGGCTCAGTTTCCTCCTGATTCTGAAAGATACCAATTCATATTTTCCTCAATTCTGATCTCACAGGATCTGAACTAGTCCCTCTAGGACAGATGCCATAAGTTTAGGTCATTAGAGTTGAGAGATGAAAGCTTGAATTATGCTAGGCTGAGAAAGGAGCAGAGCATAGTTCTCCCTCCCAAATGTCTTCTCCAGGCAGTGAGTGGTAAAATTCTTGTCTGTTTCAGTAGAAGCAATGCCCAGTCCTGTCAGAATACTTGAATTGTGGATTCAACTGTAAAGCACAAGTCCTAAGATGGTACCCTGATAGCCCAACCAGTTTACACTGCCTCTCCAGGGATTAGATGGAAAATTACTGGACTTCTGGCTCTCATTAGACTTGCTGAGCAGAACACTGAGGATCTGCCCAAAACCAGAAACATGTGAGGAATTTGGACCTGCCATGGTTAAGCCAAAGGTGCCTAAATTTCTCTCTAGGCAGTCTTTAAGACTTCTGTGACCCTCACTGGACCTCACCAAGGTAGCAAAAGTAATATTTGGATTTCTATCTACTGTTCCCACACCTTACTTTCTAAAATAGGCAAGCAACCCAGTATAAAGAGAATTTTGAATTTTCCTCTTGTTTATCTATTTGCAAAAGAAGCAGGGAGGTAAAATAGAAGAGATAGGCATGACCAGCTACTGTTGGATTATTATTAATGGAAAATCATCCTTCTATTAGAATTGGCAGGAGGGACTGGTTTGGTTTGGCCTTCTTTTTGGTCCCCCCCAAAAAATAGGAATGCACTTTATGAAGGATTAGAATAATATGTATTTCCACAGCCTGTAAATGCACAAGCAAGTTACTAGTCATTTCTCTACAAGGGTAAACCCCTGCCTTAATTATATATTACTTGTTGCACTAATAATTCAAAAAGCAGAAGTATCATAGAGATGACAAAATACTAGCCTAAATTTTTGCAGATGTTTTTCAGTTTTATTTATTAGTTCTAAAGTAATTCACTCTTTCCACCAATTTCTGCTCCCCTATTTAAATTTATTGGGTGTACGCAAGGCTACTGTGTCCCTGGAAGAAATTTTGGGAAAGTCACCGCATACTAAGGCTTGTATCAGGTTCCATTGAAAATTGTGTAAAAAGGGAAATTATTGACAGAGCTCTAGGAATTCACTCTCTTTCTATACAGCATCAAACTATCCAAAATGGATTCCCACATAAATGTAAGTGATTTCAACAAGGAAGCTTGCAGAAAACTTGTTTCTTAATTTGCAGTGAGAGAAAACATTAGTTACTTTCCTTAGGAGTATTTAAAATTTCATTTTAAAACATTTAGGTTTTGAACTAATTAAATATAAATGCAGTGTTAGCCTGTCTTCTTTCTAACTTCCTCAAAAAAGACTACTGTCAATTAAAAGCCATAATTTACTTTTTTCCAGGTTAAAAATGCTCATTTTTCCTCCTGTGCCAGTTCCAAAGATTAAAGGGATTGACCCAGATCTCTTGAAGGTAATACTGAACACTAAAATCTACAGTGGGAATCTTTGTAGTAGTAGTAGCAGATGACAACTGTTGTCCCAGGCAGAAAAATTTTGTAGAAGAAAATTCTGGCATTGGGGGAGTTGCCACAGAATTAGTTCGCATAAAATAAATTTGAAGCCTTTTGCAATTACTACATAGCTACAGTCACCTTTACATAAGTTAATGTTATAAAAAGGACAAGCATTTTTATTATTTCCTTTATAAAATTCTTTTTTATTTGCTTTGTAGAAAGGAAAGCTAGATGAAGTTAATTCCATCTTAGCCTGCCATGACAACTACAAGACACAGCTATACAATGATGACTTGTGGGTTGAATTTATTGAGTTGGACATAGAAGACCCTGATGAAAAGAACAGAGCCTCAGATACCGACAGGCTCCTGAGTGAAGATCATCTGAAGTCTCACGGTTGCTTGGGAGTGAAGGATGATGATTCTGGACGGGCCAGTTGTTGTGAACCAGATATTCCAGAAACAGACTTCAGCGCAAGCGACACATGTGATGCCACCTCTGACAGTGATCAGTTCAAAAAGGCTACTGAAAAAGAAGAGGATCTCTTGTGCCTTGACAGACAAGATAATGATGAGTCCTTGCCACGCCTTGCCAACACAGAGCCCCAACGCCAGCACAGCAGCAATCAGTCTGAAAACAACCATCCATGGGCATCCTTCGCAGACAGCGTTGAGTCACCCTGTCTGTCAGTCCATACCCAGATAAGCAACCAGAATTCATTGACAAGTACTGACTTTTATGCTCAAGTGAGTGATATTACTCCAGCAGGTAGGGTTGTACTTTCACCAGGGCAGAAATCCAAGTTGGGGAGAGCACAGCGTGAAGGCTGCACAGAACAAAACTTCACCATGGACAACACCTATTTCTGTGAGGCAGATGTTAAAAAATGCATTGCTGTGACTTCCCACGAAGAGAATGAGCCACATATTCAGGAACAAAGCTATAATGAAGATGGTTACTTCACCACAGAGAGCCTTACCACTACTGTTGCCAATTTTGGAGCTTCAACAGCAGAACCCCCAAGTTCAGAGATGCCTGTCGCAGACTACACGTCAATCCACATTGTTCACTCTCCACAAGGCCTTGTGCTCAATGCAACTGCACTGCCGGTGCCAGACAAGGAATTCAACATGTCTTGTGGCTACGTGAGCACAGACCAGCTGAACAAAATCATGCCATAGCTCTGTTTTGACTAGGTGTGTGTAGTGTTTCACGGCAGAGAGTCAGTTTTGGGCTTGTATGCTGAAACCAAAATGAAGTCTAAAAGTTTTTCGTGGTTCTTATAATTTTATCTGAAATGTTGGAAAGTAAAATATACATCAAAATATTCCTACTGTGTTCTGTAAATATTATCTATTAATTTGTCTTGAGGCTGTTTTGTCTTGTTCTTGTGGGTGTTGATTTTTGTGAAATTAAACATTGAAATTACTGTTTAATATCCAGTAAATTGTGCATTTTAATAAAGCTAAAAATTGCATGGTTTAAAGTCTAAGAATTTAGGAAAAAAGTGCTGTTGGCAGAGATCTTTATATCAATAATTGGGAACTGATCATGTAGGTGAAAACACAAAAGCAGCTTGACTAAATAACACCTCTATTTTGATGTATATAAATTGGTAAAATATATTTTAATACTTTGGTCATAAAACCATAAATGTTTTCTATTACACTACACACTGTAGTTCAATTATGGTGACCCATTTAAGTAATGTAATTGCTGCAGTCCTAAAAAGGAGTTTTTTGTTTTATAAAATTTTGTTCACAGCTAAAAGAAAAAATAGATTTTTACAGAGCCATTTTGTACCTCCAAAGAAACCTATAGAAAAATTTTGAAATATTGTAGGAACTTAAAATTAATTGAATCTTTTACTTTCTTATGGTAACTAGTATAGAAATATACATGCAATTTAAAGTTCCATGTGAAATTTTAAAATACACAGAATACTTGGGCAAATTAGTCTGTTCTTCACCAGATTCTAGATAATGCTAATAATAATATACTTTTTATAAGCAAAATTTTGTTGTCCACAGTATTAAATGCTGTGCAACTAAACTTGTACTGAAAATTTTTGAGAACATGTGAATAAGCTCTGATAACTCAGCAGCATAGTATCTTCATATTTGACCAACTTCTGAAGCCCTTCCACAGCCAAAGGTATCGCTACATTTATTAGTCTGTGCCACATAAAGTCTTGATAGAAATAAATAAATTAAGGGCTTCAGAAGTTAGCCAGCAGTTAATTTTTAAAGATATAACAGGATTAAAATACTTCAGTGGAACAAGGGGATCAAGTGCAGTATTGTTCAAACATGGCTTTCGTTTTCGCAGCCTAACAGCATCTCCTCTGACCGTGTTAGGCGGACTTTCAGAGAAAGAAAGGAGAGAAAATTGAAACTCAGTGAGGAAGCTCTCGATGTTCTTGCATATGTTAAGAACCTGATAGAGCTTTGCAATTAACTTTTATTGTTTCAGGAGTTACCCTCCTAGGCCATGGTTTCATCACAGCAGGGTTCTTCTTAGAAAGCAAACAGGAACATTAATTTCTTTACTCTGACCTGAACAGAAGTGTATGATGTGCAGCACATTCAGGTCTTGCTTATGATGTCTTCAACTGAACTCACTGATGCTCTTTTTGTGACCAAGTGCTACACAACTGGGCCCAACTACTGGGTGGGATTTTTAAGTTTAACACGTACTTTATGGTAAATGTGCATTAGATATTCTGCTAATTTGCTGCTATAATTTTCTAACAGCTACATTATTTAGTTTCATTTAAAATTTCATAGATGATAGACACTAATGCAAGTAATGCCTATGTGTGTGTTTGAAAGAAGTTTCTTACTCTGTTTCTATTGCCAAAAATAGTTAAATACCTCAGTCAAACTCAGAATGTCATTTTGGTACTTTACTGGTCACACAAGCCATGATACGCCGGTCAGAAGATGTGTCTTTCAGTTTCTATTTAACTTTCTCTATGTTAGTGTTTTGTTTGTTTTTCTCAAAGTTTAATAAATGTTTTGTCTTTGATCTGTCTGGACACAATGTGGTTTTTTACAGATAATTAATCTTTTTTTAACAGAAAATAGAGATTTTGTTAGGAGAAATCAAGTATTTCTCATTGAATAATGCATAATGCCACTTTCCTTAGAACAGAAACAATAGAAACAGTGTTTTCACTGATGAATATGAATGGAGAGATAGGACATATTGCACCCAGAGCTGGCCAAGGCATGTTACCAGTTTAGCTGACCCATTTACCTGCTGCTGGAACATCCTGTGATTGGCAGGTTGGCCCCCATCCTGTACCAGTGCATGGGTTTATTCTTCCCCTGCTGCAGGACCCTGCATTTGTCTTTGCTGAACTTGATTAGGTGCTTCAGCCTTTCCCGGTCTCACACAGCTTTCGGGTGTATCAACCACTCCTCCCCGTCCTGTGTCATCAGCAAACTTATCCCTTCATCCAGGTCACTTCATCCATCAGGTCACTGATCAATATGCTGAACAACACTGGACACAGTACTGACCCCTGGGGAGCACTGCTGACTACAGGCTTCCAGCTGCACTCTGCACTGCTGATCACAACCCTCTGAGCTCTGACAGTCAGTTCTCAACCCACCTCGCTGTCCACTCATCAACCCACACTTCCCGAGCTTCCTGGGAAGATGTTATGGGAGACAGTGTTAAAAAACCTTGCAGAAGGCCAAGTAGATAACATCCACTGCTCTCCCCTCATCTACTCAGCCAGGCATTCCATAATAGAAGGCTATCGTATTCTTCCTGTTTACTCCCTTGTGCTACATGCACTGGTCTACAAGCATTCCAGGGAGGTAATCGAGCATGCAGGTCTCCCAGGAGGGGTGCAAGAGAATTACCACAGCCAGACACACACCCTCCTTGAGGTGGCTGACCTCTTGGTTCTTACCTTTGAAGGCAGCTAGGGAACATTTGTCACTGCTCTGGTTGGCCTAGTTTGTTTCCTAATTGGGTGCAATTGTGTGAGCATTGCCATTTTGGATCCCACCCCCAAGGCCCTTCACTTTAAAGCCCAACTCAAACACACTGGCCAGCCTGCACGTAAACTGCCGGCACTTGTTCTCTTTCTTAGAATGACACTTTGTTCATAGATTACCTGGCAGAGTTTAATCTCTATCAACACCTCTATTCAGAAACCATGTTGGTTCTCAAAAGCAAGGACTCAAGTTGCTCTGCTGGCTGTCTTTTGGTGTCATCAAGAAGCCACTGTGGTTTGTAAGAGTTTGGATTTGAGCCTCTTTTTATCCATCAAAGACAATGTAACTGTCCAAGGCTTAGTGTTACAAGAAACTGGAAACAGCATCATCTATACCAGTTTCCATTAAGAAATAATTTTGTCAAATATAATGACATATACTACTATTCTCTGCTCCTAAGGGTAAAATATTTTTTTCTGACTGATGATACAGGAAGTGAGATCAGCAGATTAGGAGAGCTGTTCAGACTGAATGAAAGTTAACATTATCAAAGGTATATTCTTGCATTTAGAAATGGAGTATTAAAGAAGAGTTGAGTGCTCTATAGATCTGACCTGATTTTAGAAATGCTTCAAGTTAATGATGACAGTCTATGTTGGGAACACTTCACTGTCATTTACAGCTTAGTATATATAATTACATATGCATCAGCATAGTTTTAAGAATGGAAAGTAACTCTCTGGTTCAAAGAGAAACTTAAAACCATATGACATTTAGCCACAGGCAACTTTCTGTGCTGCACTGAGATTTAATGTCTCAGGGGCATTTTACCAGACAGCTAAAAAGAAGTGCCTGATGCAGACTACCTGACCTGAGTCAAAAAGGGAGACAATGTTTGGAGCATGATACTATTTTTATTAAAGAAGAAATGCAAAGTTGGGTGGTAGGAAAATAAGTAAACACAGAATATTATTCTTGCAATACAAATTTTTCAGTTTAACTCAGAATATCTATTTCACCAAGGTGGTAGAATTGGTAAGAAACTAACCAGCTTTTATAGACAATTGACTTGGAGGAGATACAAGTGGATATAGTTCTCTCTTGGAACTGACTCTGTCTAAATGTAATTTTACAGTACAAATTCTTCTCTCTAACTAATCATTATTAATTGCATACACAGTCAGTGCTTTAACTGCCATAGAAACCATGCCCTCAGGCTACAGAGAAGAATATGTAGTCCAAATCCATTTCAGTGATTAGTATACTACTTAAACACTCTGGCGTAACTGTATTGAGCAAGTGCTTCCTGATCTTCTCTAATCAGGGCTATTAGAGTAGGTAATATTCAGAAGCAGATAGAAGAGAAACTGTACCAATGGTGTCAGAGAACCAGGCACAGCAGAGCAGCTGCCAGCAGTCAGCATGATAAGCAGATGCAGTTATTAAAACTGATGCATCTAGTAAACTGGCACACTGTTTGACAGGCTTAATTTTTTATCACAACAGTATTTGGAATTTCTTTTGCATAATATAAATTCCTTTATCCTAATATATGAAAATTAGCTGACTAATGATACATTCGCTTCCTGAAACTAGTCTGAGAAAGCAGATCATCCTACATCATGTGGTAATTTGTGAGAGAGCATAGGTGAACTCCCCTCCTCAACATTGGAAGAAATAAAAGTCTGCAGAAGGCTTAGTGAGAGTAAAAGCAAAGTTGAAGAGCTTAGGCTTACAACTTTCTTTAGTTTTCCATTACAGATGCTAAAAATGATGCTTCCACTACTGTCCTTGGTCTGCTTTTGAGCTCATACTGAAGGAAATGAAATGTGGTCTGTACTTCAGACCCCTGAGACCTAGACACACCAGGAAACTAATTTGTCATATTTTTTTTCTGCAGTAGTAACTTTAACAGATTTTTTAAAATTTTATATATTACTTCCCTTGAATATGAAACCTTACGATATTATACTAGAAAGACATAAAGTATAGATCAGTACAGTGTCAGTTAACTTCCTCATACAAAAAATTTTCAGACCTATTTCACAACAGCTATCTGTGTTGCATGTACAGTGCTGCAGTCTCAAGTTACAGAGGAAATACCAATCTTGCTCTTCTGAACGAAAAACTCCTTCAGGAACTAATTTTGTGAGCGAGCTAAACATACTTTCCTTGGAAGAGTAAGGCTCAGGCTTGGAAATTTACCAAAGCTAAAACTGTGCTACCAAATGAGCACAGGTCATTTGGTCCAACCCTTCTTCAACAGACATCTGAGCACAGTATGGTTGTCACCCAGAGATCATTATGAGCATGCTATCCTCCACCTGTGGCCTAGGTGTGAGGGGTTCCTTAACCTAAGTTTTTAGCTATGTGGTAGAATTCTTTCTTTCTCGCTGCATATTTTTTGGTGGAATGAGAAAGATTTACTAGTGCCCTGAAATGCCCTGAAAATTTTAAGTGACATTCTCTGAGCCAAACTACTGCTGGAACAATGTGCAACTCTGGACAAGTTCCTGTGTTAACTGTAATTAGATTTGTAAACCTACTGTGTTTGAAGATGAAAAATTTTACTCAGTTGGGGTTCATACATTCATACAAGACTACCCCCAGCTGTTAAACCTCCATAGGAGAAGGACCAATAGTCAACGGAGGGAAAAGTAAGAGAACAAAGAAAGTACCATCCAAATGGACAGCTTCAGATAGGATCAATAAGAAGCAAGACTTGATAAATGGCTGGAAAATGTACTCCCTAACAAAACATCCTAAGGTGTACTGTTACAGCATAGTGCTAACAACACCGAGGTCATGGGTTTGATCCCTATATGGGGCATTCACTTTAGAGTTGATGATTGTTCTGGGTCCCTTCCAGCTCAGAATATACTGTGATTGCAGATAAATGTATTTAAGATAATATACTCCTTGCTGGTCTGGCACGTAGGCAGATATTTGTGTGGTTTAAACACTCACTACCACCCTGGTTTTTTTAGGTGTACAAGAAAACTAGGTGAAAAGTTCAGCATTATTTTAAAAATACAAGAGATCCAGAACTACAAATAAATTCTAAGAATATATTTGTTATATTTGTGCTTAAAATTGAAATGATAATAGATTGACTCATCAGCATTCAACAGAAAGATAAATCCAATGTAGATGGGAAAGCATAGGCATAGAGGTGAGATTACTTAGGAAGGCAGGATGCAACACAAGTACTTCTCTTGACTTCAATCTTCCTTCTCTTATATTCTTCATCTCTGAGATTCATCAGTCATCTTTGTCATATCCTACTTTAAGTGGATAGAATATCTATCTGTTAAATGCTTCCAACAAAAGACTGGGGGTTTTTGTAGACTTGCACCATGACTTTCAGGATAGGGTTCTGACATGACTGGAATGCTGACATGGATGCAGTATAAACAGTAAATAGTAATTTGCAAAGTGAAAATCTTTTGAAAATAAAATCATACTAGTGACTTCAAGATTTTCAGCAAAGTCAAGATTCTGGTTTTGCATAATTATGTTCTCTCTGGAAATGACTCAAAACGGATGACATTGCTAAACTCTAATGAAGAATACTTGACTACTGAAGAACTCAAGGCATAAGAATAACTGAATCTAGATAGACACTCTTTTCCCTGTAGCGTAGATGAAACTTATATTTTAATGTAGTTAAATTATTTAGACTAGGTATTTGATTTCTATTTTTCCATAGATATATACATACCCAGAGAAGCTGTGGATGTCCCATCCCTGGAAGTCTTTAAGTCCAGGATGGATGAAGCTCTGAGCAATCTGACCCAGTGAAAAGTGTCCCTGCCCACAGCAGGGGGGTTGGAACTACAGTACCTTTAAGGTCCCTTCCAAGCCAGGCCATTCTATGATTCTGTGATCTATGAAAAAAAAAATCTGTGTCAGAAAAAGTGCAACAAGCTATGCTACAAATTAAAGTTTTCACTCCTGCTTGGGTGATGGCTGAAACTTTTAAAACAAAATCATTGTTCTGACCAGCTAAACGACCGCAAAGGTCTCAGACTCTAAGGACATACGAGGGGCTTTTTTCCTCTTGGAAACAGCACGTACCAGTCTATGCAGCAAAGCACTGGAACAGGCTACCTTCATTCCATATGGCTGAGTACTTTATTATGAGTTATGCTGCAGATGAATGTGGGCTATTCCAGACAAAACTTGTAGACAGCAAGATACAGTGAGCTAGTTTTCCATCTGTAGTAATTTGGGAAGTTATTTCTCAAGGCAAACCAAAGCCATTTTTTATTGAGCATGTGGTACAGCTCACACAGAAGATTGTGTGGGTTGTCAGAGATTTACTGAATGATACACATTTTAGGAGAATTCATTTGCCATTTAGCTAGTGTTTACCTTCCCTTTTTTTTTCTTTTTTTTTTTAAATAATGNTTTTTCTTTTTTTTTTTTTTTAGTTCTTACTGCATCACAGAATATTCCTGTTAAAATTACAAGGTATGGGATTCATATAAGGAACATTAGAAATTTACTGCTTACCAGTCTCCTGTTACAAAAAATGAAACTTGTATTTTGATACATACCATAATCACTAACACTAAACCATTTTTTTTTCAACTACTGAAGCTATAAAGCAAAGATTAGGTCATCCTTTGACAAGCAAAAAGACACATGAACAGAGGAAAAAATACTTTGTGAACAGACATTTCTGTTTTGCTTCTGGAGAAAATAACAGCTAAAAACACATGCTGAAAGTAAGTGAACTTTTTTTTCCCCCGTTAAGACTCCCACCCCAATACTTAAAACAACATGAAATCAACTCTTTTCCCTGACGTTATTTTAATGGCTACAGACACTGTTTTAGCAGGTATATTTGCTCATACACACATATATATTTATTTCTATATTCGTCTATTTAAATGTGTTCTGCTGTATTACCCTACTTAATAATGTGGTGGGTTGACCCTGGCTGGATGCCAGGTACCTACCAAAGCTGCTCTATCACTCCCCTCTGCAACTGGAGAAAAGGGGAGAAAAAAGTACAATGAAAGGTTCATGAGCTGAGATAAAGACAGGGGGAGATCACTCACGAATTATCACAGTTGAAACAGACTCGACTTGGGGGAAATAAATTTAATTTATAACCAGTCAAAACCAGGGCAGAATAATGATAAGTAAAATATATCTTAAAAACATCTTCCACCCACACCTCCCTCCTTCCCCAGCTCTACTTCCTCCCCACCAGCAGTGCAGGGAGACGGGAATGGGGGTTATGGTCGGTTCATCACACATTGCTCCTGCTGCTGCTCAGGGAGAAGAGACCTTCTCCTGCTTCAGCATGGGGTCCCTCCCATGGGAGACAGCTATCCATTAACTTCTCCAGTGTCAGTCCTTCCCATGGGCTGCAGTTCTTCACGAACTGCTCCAGAGTGGGTCCTTTTCCATGGGGTGCAGTCCTTCAAGAACAGCCTGCTCCACCATGGGTCCCAAACAGGGTCACAAGTCCTACCAGCAAACCTGCCACAGCATGCAGGAGCCTGCTCCAGCATGGACTTCCCACACGGTCACAGCCTTCTTTTGGGCATTCACCTGCTCCGCCATTGACCCCCAAAGTCTGCAGGGGCATAGCTGCCTCACCAGGGTCTCACCACAGGCTGCAGGGGAATCTCAGCTCCAGTGCCTGAAGCACCTCCTGCCTCTCCTTCTGCACTGACCTTGTTGTCTGCAGAGCTGTTATTCTCACTCCTCTCTTCTCTGGCTGCAATTACAACTACACAATAACTTTTTTCCCTTTCTAAATACATTATCACAGAGGTGTTACTACCATCCCCGATGGGATTAGCCTTGGCCAGCAGTGAGTCTGTCTTGGAACCAGCTGGCACTGGCTCTGCCAGACATGGGGGAAGCCTCTGGCAGCTTCTTAAAGAAGCCACTCCTGTAGCTCTCTCTACTCTTCCCCTGCTACCAAAACTTGTCCATGCAAACCCAGTGCAAATAAATGTGTATTTGTATGCATTTTGTGTATATTTCTGCTTTCATTTTTTGGAAAAATATAAACATTTTGGAGAATGCAACGGAAATGGGTGCTTCTACACCAAATATCCTTTCTGACAGCTTTCATCTCCTAAACCAGAAAAACAAATCCTTTCATCAAGAGGAATATAACATGTCAAACAGTATGTTGATGCCCCAGATGCATGAGAATACAATTTATATTCTCGTCTTATTAAGTTACTCTGCAGTCTAACACCAAAGTCAGTGTGACACTGCTAAACACTGGGATGAGTGCTCTGGCAGTCTAGAGAGGCTTAAAATCTATGCTCTTCCTCCCACGTGCTCTTTTGAAAAAGAAAAAACTAACAATTTTGTGAACTGAGTTGAATCTTGAAAACCTTAACTCTGTAAATGAATCTGACATATCCATTTTAGATGGCTGGAGTTGTACAGAAGGCTGTTAAAAGACCATCAAAACAGCATAAAGATCACTAAAAAACTGCTCAAGCCCATGCCTAACCATGAGATTTTAAACGTACACAGATGAAGTTGAAACAGAATACAAAAATACAAAACAATACCTGGTCACAGGTCTTCGGTGGAGCAGTTTCTCTTACAGGGGTGCTCACAATGGCAATAGAAGACATTGACATTTTCCATATGTGCTAGAAACTCTCTGTAGGTTGCAGTATGCATCACCTGCTGCTTTCCTGCCTAATACACAGCGCAGGTCAAACATTTTTTCAGTGACCACCAGACTATTGCACTGTCTTGCACGAGAAGTTACTGCCCTAAAAAAGGACAAAAAAATTAGAATGAACTCTAAATGAACTATAGATAAAAATCTCATCTTTTGGAAGCATGTAGTATTAAACTGCTTATTTTAGCAGTAATATTTTAAAAGCTAAAACAAAAGAGTATTTGCTGACTGTTAAACCTTTTACAAGTTAAATGACCTACCCCTGCCTTATAGACTTCATTCCATATATTTCTGTGTCAAAATCTGTCAAACATTTTTCCCTCAATGTTTATTTTCTGCATTTTTCCACAGTCTGTTCATAGTAATCACCTTCCCAGAGGTCAAATGACATATTTACATACGGGTCATTTAGCACAGCATTATTACAATATATGGTCACTGGGTAACATTTTTTTCTAATTTTAAGAACTGGATTTTAGTCTTCATTCCCTGTCTTCCTATGAATGTAATCCATACAATAAAACCACAGCTAAATAATTAACACAAAAAACAGTCTGTGCAATATACTGTGGTTTACTGTGCGTTAAAATGCTCTCTACTCAGGAGTTTTGTGGGGTTTTCTCTCTATAGTAATCAACAGTGACTGCACTTTTTTCTAGGTCTAAGACAAACACTGATTGCTGTGATTAACATTTTAATTAACTTTAATTAAACATTTTTAATTACAATTTTTTAAAGCACCAAAACTTTTGAAAAACTTGTGCAATTTACAAGGACAACTGAAACTGTGAAACATACTTTGTAAAAATTGGTATGTGAAGCAGGGAAAGTGAGCTAGTAAACATGAGCAGCATGTACAGAGTTCCCTGGGTACTTCTTTCTCTATTAATATCTGTCCATGACACACTTGGCACTGTGTCCTTTCCCCACTCATATCTCAGCTGCAGACTTTCTATCCATGAAAATTATTTTCATCAGTTTGTCTAAGTCAATGTCCCTGTGGACACAACCAACCCACAGATGTTCTGATAAAGCAGCTGCCTGCAAAACAGCATTTGTGACCGTGACTGGTAGGTTGTTATTTTTCTGGAAGTTTGCAGGCACAAAAGGTCCTGCATGCACCCACATCTTCTGATTTGCACAGCAGACAGTTCTGCTCAGGAGGACAGCACCAAAAAGTACTCAAGGTGTAACATCTTCTCTCTTTATTACAGACAAAACCAGGTCATCTGAAAAAGCTGTGGAGTATTTAGCATTTCAGACAAGAAGTCCATTTATACTCAGTATAATCTCAGAAGGCAAGGGTGTACGTCTCAGTGCGTGTGTCTCAAACATGGATAGCTGGATGGCTGTGGAGCCAAGAAAGGACTCTTGGCAATAAAACACATGAATTGTTCGTAAAAACCAAGGATTGTTGGTACTAACACAGTGTGAGAAAGAACAAGATGTGGCTGGAGAAGGGGCCATGCGAAGGTAGGACAGCACTTTATGAGGACAAACACTGTTGTTTCAGTTTCTGGAGCACAACCGAGCACAGTGCAAGTGCAGGAATGAGGCCAAGAAGTGGACATGGACTATAGGAGGGATCAAGACCACCCAACACCCTTCCCTTCCCTTAC
>VZRQ01005615.1:46979-81423 GCA_013397975.1 Machaerirhynchus nigripectus | reverse complement strand
TATATATATATATATACGCGTCCATAAAGTAAATTAACAGCTGTCTCTGTCTAATGAGGACACTCCAAGTCTTAATAAGCAACCTCACCGCACCTGAGGGGAGGCTGTAAACAGGCGGGGGTCGGCCGAGCCCACCAGCGGGCCGGAAGGGGGGGAGCGCCCCCCGCAGGGCCGGTAGTGGTACGCTCCGCAGGCGGGGCTGGGTTTCCCGCCTTCGGGCGCGCGCCGGATCCCCACAGGTGTCTGAGGGGGCGCGGGGTGAGCGGGGATCGGGAAATGATGGGAACCCCTTACGTGCCTGCTACTGAATAATTGCTACATTCAGTTAATATCTACATCTCTCTCTCTCTATATTTCACTGCCACTGGCAGCAAAAAATTGAAAACTTTTATTTCCGAACGGGATCATCAGTTACAGTAGTTTTAAAAGTGATACTGGGAAAGCATGGATGGCAAGGGGTCAAAGAGGCATTAAAGGAATGTGTCAGTTTTACAAAAGTCAAACCCACAATTTAAATCTTTAATTTTTTCCCCAGTGACATAAATGTCATCATTCAAAACAGGAGTGGAAGGCTTAACAAAAATGCCTTTTGAAGACATAACGTATCATAGTAATATGTACAAAAATAACAGTGATGCGTTTCCCTGCTGGAAAAATACAACATTAATAATACAACATTATTTTTAATTTACTGTTCCAGTTCAGCAGGAGTTTTGTACCCAGTGGTACTGTTGCCAAGTGCTGAGCACATCCTGTCTTCCGAAAAAACAAGTGCTGCCACAGAATAAGGAAACACACAAACAAAACAGCGCAACACGGCAGCTCCCTGAACTTCATCTTCTGTCAAAATGTGAAGGATGGAACAGAGTTTTAAGAATATAATGGAAAAAATGGCGATTGACAAATATAAGATACTGCCCGTGATAAGGATTGGGAAAGTCAGGGCTTGACATTTATAGCATACATTTATATTACCAATTAAGAGATTATTAAGATGTATAATTGTTTTAAAAATTTGAGTGTCCTGAATACATATTTAAAACCCCAATGTAACAAATCATTGCATTATGGTATGTTACAAGTCATTTGGATTACTAATTCATTTAAAAAAAAACCAAAACCCCATTAATTTAACTAAGAAACATTAATTTTTTTAGGTTTACTATATTCTGAAAAACTGTTAATTTAAAGAACTGAGCTTTGGCTTATGATTTAGTTTTAGTCTCACTGAGGAAACAGTGAGCACAAGGAAAAAGAAGTATTAAACACACAGAACCATTATCTTACTGCTTTGTTAAAGAAGTTACATACACATAAAAGCTTGTAAATATTGAATGACTGAGAGAATAATTCAGTTATGTAATTTTAGTTCCTGCTTAGTGTTGTGCATTTACCTGTTTCTGCCTAACTGTACTGCAAGTATTTCTGTCTGGAAATCCATTCAGTTTCTGGGAAGTGAACACATTTTAATTTCTGGTTCATATCTCTGATGGCAATTTTTTCATTATTTGTAAGAAAGGCTGTTCACACATTACCACACATAAGTGATTTTGTTTGGACCACATGGTTTAGTGGTATTGGAATTTTTGTCTCATGGATCCTGATGTTGACAGATAGTTTGAATATTTTTAGAAGCATTCATGTTATGTATTTCAGATCCATCTTGCAAATATATGTTAAAGATTCTGTAAGTAGAATTTATAAAAATAGGGGTTGTGTTAAAAATCTAGAACTGTGTGGGTGCCTTTCAAAATACTGTCTTTTTATTCTGCAGCAAGTCTATGTGTTGCAGTGTCTATCACTGATTTAACTCTTGGTGTTTATAAGAAAATATGTAAGTACCTTTAAACTTGAGTAGATAAGTATTAGAGCATCTACACACGTAAAAAAGATGCTGCATTAATATGTGCCTGGTGCATATTATATGTATCTACATATATGTATAGATATAATATTCTGTCTGTGGAAGTGAATCCAGGTTAATTTTTTAATTGCAGCAAAATTTCCAAATTCAACTACAATATCAGTTTGGCACACTTTGTTTGGGCTTTCTGACATTCATTGTATTGCCTAGAAATGCAAGATCTTAAATAGGCTGAAGTTTAGCTTCAGTGCAAAAATAGTTTTATTTTTAAAAAAGAGCCTTCTTTGTTCTGCTTACATTTGTGCCTAAGAATTTACATGGTATGAATGAGAAATATATTAATTTATGTATCTATTTTTTTATATAGATACAGTGATCATTTGATTATATGGCCCAGAAATAAATGAATCATAGTGATGAAGAAACTATGAAGAAAACCAGTGTGGTGAACCTTGATAAACTTTTAGATGACTTCTCAGAGATAGAAAAGGTAAGTGAAGAAGGTAAAAAATGTTGAGATTGCCATCTATAATTATTGTGTGACATTTTCAAAAGCTTTTTCAGTGAAAATTTCATTAAGTGGTATCAGCTTATTGTTATGCCTTGTAATACCAACTTTGTTTGGACAAATGTTTGTATTGACTGTATCCTGGAGTCATAGGAGTGAATTCTGTGAAGTCAAGAAGCCTTTGTTTCTGTGCTAGTATTTTAATCATGGATTAAAATACTAGCACAGAAGTATTAGCATACATATTAGCAAAATAATAGCACAGAAGTAACAGAGGCCAGTTTTCCTGCCTTCTCAGGAAGAAGATGGTGTTGAAGATAACAGTATTACCTGGCTTTCATAGAATCACAGAATCCTTTGGGCTGGAAGGGACCTTAAAGACCACCTAGTTCCAACCCCCCTTCTGTAGGCAGGGACACCTCTCACTAGACCAGGTGGTCAGAAATTGTTCCTTGTTTTACAAAAATGTCATTGCCTTGTCAGGAGCACGAGTTCTTACATTCCATACAAGCATTGAGCTTCCTTTATCTTACATGTGTGTCATTTCTTAAAAGGTCGACCCACTGAGAAAAATCAGTACTGTATTTCTTTCTAGACTGATGTTGATCAGCTTCCTGCTGATTTCCTGGTCAGCAAACCTGTACTAGAAGTAATATAAAAGGGGAAAATAAAAGATATGAAACAAATTTAGCTTTTCTCTTGGAATAAACTTATTATAAGTTAACTTATTTTGACACTGTCTCCCACAGCATACTCCTGGAAAAGCTGGCAGCCCATGGCTTGGACAGGGGCACTCTTTGCTGGGTTAAGAACTGGCTGGGTGGCCGGGCCCAGAGAGTGGTGGTGAACGGTGCTGCATCCAGCTGGCAGCCAGTCACCAGTGGTGTCTCTCAGGGGTCTGTGCTGGCACCGGTTTGCTTTAATGCTTTTATTGATGACGTGGATGAGGGTATTGAGTCTTTTATTAGTAAATTTGCAGATGACACTAAGCTGGGAGCGTGTGTCAATCTGTTGGAGGGTAGGAGGGCTCTGCAGAGAGACCTGGAACGGTTGGATAGATGGGCTGAGTCCAATAGGATGAAGTTTAACCAGTCCAAGTGCCGAGTCCGGCATTTTGGCCACAATAACCCCCTGCAACACTATAGGCTGGGGACAGAGTGGCTGGACAGTGCCCAGGCAGAAAGAGACTTGGGGGTACTGGTCGACAGCCGACTCAACATGAGCCAGCAGTGTGCCCAGGTGGCCAAAAAGGCCAATGGCATCCTGGCCTGTATTAGAACTAGTGTGGCCAGCAGGAGCANGACTCAGAGATGACCTTATCACTCTTGACAACTACCTGAAAGGTGGTTGTAGTGAGGTGGGGGTTGGTCTCTTTTTCCGGGCAACAACTGACAGAACAAGAGGACACAGTCTTAAGCTGCACCGAGGAAAATAGAGATTGGATATTAGGAAAAAGTTTTTTACAGAAAGAGTCATAAAATATTGGAATGGTCTATCTGGGGAGGTGGTGGAGTCACCATCCCTGGACGTGTTTAAAAAGAGATTGGATGTAGTGCTCAGTGCTATGGTTTAGTTTAGTTGAGGTGTTGGGGCATGGGTTGGACTCAATGGCCTTGAAGGTCTCTTCCAACCTGGCAATTCTGTGATTCTGTGATAAGTGTTCCTATTCCCACACACTATTCAAGTTGTTGCTCTGCAGGGACACTGACAGCCTCATATGCAAAGCAGTAGAAAGAACTTGCAGAGGATTGATCCAGACTCTGGGCTACAGAATTAAGAGGAAAATAGTTTACAACTCATGATGTAAGTCAGTATTCTTAGTTCTGCAGGGTAAACTTGGAATAGCACAGGATCTCAAGCCTGTGCTACATGCCTCTCTATATAGGAATTTCCTGAATGGGAAATAATACAGGCTTGTGACTGCACTATTGTGGAACTGCTAAATTTTTTATTCACTTAAAACTCAAAACTTCACGCATTAATATAATGTTAGTCTTTTTCCAATTTTCTAGAAAATATCAGAAATAAATGAAGCAAATAATCTACTGATTCATCAGCTGGAAAAATGTAACAGATTGCTAACATTAAGCCAGTCAAGGGAGGAAACAATGAAAGAGGGTAAGTTATTTTTTTAGAAAGGTATGATTTTTGCATATATTCAGGAAGTTCTAAGAAATACTTCCATTATTTTCAGCCATAAAAAATAACATAGCAAGGATCTAAAATACTGTGGGAAAAGCAGTAATGCCTAATCTTGAGTAATGTGATGAAATCCATCTCATAGTAAATATTAATATTCAGAATAATATTATGAGGATTCAAACTGTTCAATGGAAGCTAATAAAATGCCATTTATCGTTTACAGATGGGAATTATAAGTCTATAATCATCATTTAAAAGTTGTGAAACAAAGAAGGAATTACAGAGAAAACTATAAAATTCAGATTTGTTTTATTCTAGAACAGTTTTCAGATGAGTATTTGAAATGAGAACCAATATCTTGTTCTTAGCATGGATTTGTGGTTGCTAATTCTGCTGTAGTTTGTAAAGTAGCTGAAAGGTGCATCTTTTTGTGGAATTTCATCTCTGGGAAGTCAGCCTGCTAAAAGTTAGGAAACAGGGTAGGAATAGACTTTGTTTCACATAGGAGTGAGATTACCAGTTGGGTTTTATTTAAATCTTCACTGGAACTTGGATAATTTAGCATAATCAGAAGCTGAGTGTTTACATTAGGCTATTGAGTGAATGAAGTTTGCTTATGATGATAATCTCTTCAGATATACCAAAAAACTCACGATACAGAATGACACGGGAGATGGAGACCAGTAGCAGTGCATATGGGAGGCATTTTGTATAAACAATTGTTGATCTTAGCTGGCTGCTTCTCAGGAATGAGATCTTGGTGTCCTCTGAACAGTTCTCTTAAACTATTCATATTCTCTTAAAATATCAGTAAACAAAGAAGCAAACACAGTGGTAGGCATGATTATGGAAGAAAAAGAGAAATAAGCATTGTGACTTTGTAAGGTCTGTGATTTTCGTGTCATGTTCTGGTCCGCACATCTCAAAATAGACATAGCAGAACTAGAAAAGGTAACAGAGAAGGAGGCAAGACTTGGTACGGTCAGGGAGGAGCAAGGTACAAGGAATCAGGAACCACTCCTGTAACAAAGACCATGGATGTAGGGGCTTAACCATATAAGACTCACTCCCCCTGTGCCCGTGCAGGGCTGGCCCAGTGAGGACGGCCACGGTCACCCAAAAGTCTACATTACCAAACAAGTCTGTAGTGATGGGAGTGACTCAGGAGGCTGAGTCAGAATGGAGTTCAGAAATGGTAACAAAGGCCAGACATAGCCCAAGGATCACTACTTGGTCCCAGCTGATGAGGCAAGTCTGATACCAAGCCAGAAAATCACTCCCTAGGTCATGACCACGGTCTGGTATGTGGCTGCCACACAGCTGCAGCATAGGCCAAGGGCAAAAGCCTCAGTTTACAATCAGCTCCCAAGGGAAGGAGGGGCAGCCATTTTTTTAATCTCCTGCCAGCTTTTTTCAATGTCACCATATATACTCTTTCTAAGATGGCCTTGTGCCCAGCCAAGCACCCAGAAGGTGCATGGGCGAAAATGCACCTGGGGCTTTCATAGTTCTGGAACATCTGAAAGAAGACTTCAGTTGACTGGTAACTTTTGAGCCAAAACAACGAATAGAGATGATATGACTCATAGTGTAAAACTGTGAATGGCACAGAGAAAGTGGCTACACAATAGAATATTCATTGTCTAATGTAATAAGAAAAGTAGATGGAAATAAAACTTGTTTATTGATTTAAAGCTAACAAAAGGAGGAACTTTTCCATCCATTACTAAATAAAGTTAAATCGGTTCCACAGAAGCTTGTGCATAAAAGAAGTATAGATTAGCCCAAAAAGATTGAAAAAAATCCCAGAAAAAACCAAATTTGTTAAACACAAAGACACTATTTCTCACTGTCTCCCCTGATTTTGTGGTTTGGAAGTTGAGAAGATGTACTAAGGGTAGCATTTATCCAGGTTTTTTCATCTTTCCTGAAGTATCTTGTAGTGTGTATTGTGAAGTGGTATAGAGAACTGGAAGGAACTTTGGTTTGAGTCAGAGACACTTGTTTCTCTATTTAGCACAAAAGTCAGACAGTACAGGACAGTCACTCAGAAACAGGTTTCTTTAGTGATGAAACCAGAAAGGAGTGAGTTTATATAAGGCAGTTTGTAAAAAGGGAAAGGAAAAGGTGGACTAAAAGAAGAAATAATTCTTACCATAAAACCTGTGGGATAAAAGGTAGCAGAGAAAATCAGAGACAACTCAGGAAATCAGAGCAGCTGTGGGATGACTGCAACAAGGGAGTGGAATAGATGTGAAAACAGATCAAAGTCAGAAAAGATATTTGAGTTTTGTAAACAGTAGTGCCTCAGTTTCATGAGATAAGAGAGAAATTATATGATGAGATAGTTACGCTGATATAACTGAAGAGAACAGCCTCTGGAGCTTCTTTTGAAACACATAAGGGAAGAAAAAAGTGTGGGTGGTGGAAGTCCAAGTAAAAATACCAGAGCAATCAGCCTGAAATATGAACTAATGTTTCAGCAACAGGGATAGTCAGGAAAAAACAAATCTCAACAATATTGAAGTCATAGGAATAGTGTAGATATAGATAGGAGGCAGAATTGCTGGAAGACAAGGATCCTGGTCAATGAGTAAGAGTTATTACAGAGATATTAGTAACACGGACTAAAACAAGTGAAAAGCAGGAACTTGGAACAATGTGGGACATCCACGAGGTGATTCTGAAAGCTATTTGACAATAAGGAAGAAAAATATGAGTAAGATGCCAAAGGGATAGAATGTATTTAGAAACAGAGACAATCATCACGGCTGCTCTGTTAGGTTGAGCTCAGAGAGGTTGTGGAGTCTCCCCCACGGGAGCCATTCAAGAACCATCTGGGTGCAGTCCTGTGCCGTGTGCTCTGGGATGGCATTGCATGAGCAGGGAGGTTGGGCCAGATGACCCAGTAAGGGCCCATTCTGTGATTCTGTACTTACCAGTAAGGTAAACTATTAGGTTAATGGGCTTACCAATAAGGTAAACCCTTCAAATATCAGGGCATGAAATGCTTGTAAGTTTATAATTTTGAACTGTATTAATTATTGGTGCTCAGAAAGCAGAGTTTCAAAAAAACATCTTGGGCAGAAAACTGACAAACAGTGGCAGATGCTGTCACAGGAACCTTCAGGTAAACAGTTAACATGTTACTGAAGATGGGCAGAGCCAATGAAAAGTGATGGTGACATTAGGAGTATTTCAAAGGATGTGAAAGGCTGACATAGTGATTATAAATTAGTAAGTTTCTAAACCAGTTTTCTTTTTCTTTTTGCAACTGATAGAAATGGTCTTTGCACCTTTATTAAACTGACCTGCCATGCTGACCCTACAAAAAGGGTAATAGCATTAAGTGGTATTCAGAATCAGAGTATTAAAACTTTTGCATGTAATAGTTCAGTTCTTTATAAAAACCTTTTGGAAGGTCAAAGCAGTGTGGGATTAAAAAAGACCCCAAAGCCTCTTTAATATTAATTGGGTTATAGAGTGGTCCTGTGCAGAACTGGAGAAGACGCAAGGGACCAAATACAGCATTGATACCTTCAATCTTTATGCCAGCAATAGTTACCTGAACAGATTGTAATTGTGAGAATGGCTTTTATAGAGTAGTATTGCCAATTGAGGCTTGTAAAACAGATTTGTCCTAGCCTTATGTCCCAAGCTGTTTCCCAGAACCAAACTCAGCCACAGTTCCTGAAATATCTTTTGAAAAGTTGGTCCAAAAGCAACAGAAATTGCTCACAGAAATTCCTGCAGAGGAGCAGGAAGAAAGAGTGCTGTGGGAGGACAGGCTGTTTCTCCACCTACACTGAAGGGTTCGTGGCTACTAGTGGTAGCGGGGTGGAGGAGGTGGAATTTTATCCTGGCTGAAGAACACTTTTTTTTTAAGAAACAAACAAAAAAAAATAATAGCATTTCACACCCCAAGAAATCTCCAACAAATGAGAACCTGAGGACTCCTTGATATCCTTGCCAAGAACTGAACTTGCCTAGAACTGTCTAATGTCAAAGAAGATTGGAAATTCTGAAGGAAATGCAAAGGAAGAAAGAAAACAACTAAAATTCAAGGGAGAGGGCAGTGAAACTCCCAAGATAAGGTGGGAAAAGAAAAGCAGCTTGGCCAGTGTATACACACTCTGAGAGGTCATAAATTAACTTTTATTTTCTCCTGATACATTCTTTGCTAAACAAAGATGAGATTCAAAACAACAGTTTTTGTTTTGTGTAAATCATTGCAGGTCCATTTAAGACAGATACAAGTCTAGTATCCTTGTTTTCTTCTCCTAATCCTTTTCTATGGTGGCTAAACAAACTCTTGTAATGCTACAGTTCTGAATTTAATTCTACTGTAGTTTTCTAAAAAAAAGCAATCACATTTTTGTCTATGAAACACCTAAGGAGGCTCTGTTTAGCATCTTCATGTTTGGGTATTTGTTTATTTAGTGTTTCTAAGGTGCCAAAGGAAAAGGTAGTTGATGTAATTTCTCTATAAAAAATCAATTATAAATGCAGATGAGCAGTTGTGATGTTCAGTCTTTCTGCATGTAGGCAGTATTCCTTACAGGGAAGGAACTATACAGAATCCATAGCAGATGCTATGCCAGGAATCCACAAAGCTCCAAACATTTAGCAAAATTCTGCTTCTTTTCTGTAATGTAGGCAAGCAGAACATGTGAGTTCCCAGGGATCTTTCCAGTCACGACTGTAATTACGTATGGGATTTGCCAAGATATGTCCTTTAAAGATAAGAAGGATAAGCAGATATTCTTGGGGCTGAAGAAAAGAATGCCTTACATTTAAATAGTTGTGATTCTTTTTAAAGACTAGCTGCTGCTCTGATGTTGACTCAGGTGTCTTTCCAAATTGTGCATGAATTACAAGCCCCTGAGTTTATTTCCATACATTTTCAAATGGGAGGAAATTCGTAGTAGAACTAGTTGGCACAAACGGGCATGCTAATCTTGCCATTCCGACTTTTGATAGCATTGTTCCACAGATGTTTTTGATCCAGCACATGAACTGAGGGGCAGGCAATGTTTCTGTGCTTCTCGTGCTCCCTCTACTGGTTTTTTTTGGAAGCATGGAACTAGAGAAGGTATCTGGCTGACGTACTCGGCTGCATGAAAAGCAGACTCAGTGGAAGAACAGGCTAACGGTCAAAAAGACCGAGCAGAAAATTGAATCTGTTAGCTGGAATCTTAATCCATCTTTCTCACTCCATTATTTGTAAATGTAATCTTTAATGGTATGATCGACAGTTTTCCAAAGGGCTTTAGTCTGATGAGTTATTTAGCAAATTTTTACAAGTTGTGGAAATTAAAAGCCACTTAAGAAATGCAGAGGTCCTCTGGACAAAGAAGCTTTAAAAGTAAGCAAGCTCAGTTGTAGAGCCCCCACTGTTCCCAGTCTTTGACTGTTTTGTGACTTTACTGATAAATTTACAATGAACATAAGGGATAAAAGTCGTATGTAATGAAAACCAAATCCTATATTACAGGAAGGATAAGCATTTGAATATTAAAAGTACTTGAATAAGTATTTGAATATTTAAAAGACAGTTTGAAAAATAATATTATGAAATACAAGTATGTAAACTGATAAGAGCTTGAATGTGTAATTATGTCATATAAGATGGGATAATGGAGATATAGCACATATTCTGAATCTCTCAAAGTTTATGTTGAGCCACAAGAGGAATGTTATATGCATCAAGAAAGGGGTAAAAAAGGGGTGAGAGACTGCAGTGAGTGGATACCCTTGGTCTTGTTAAAAAGAATATTGGCAAGGAAATACTGTCAGGAAAGTAAGTCTCAGTGTCATTAAATACATCAAATTGCTGGAAGGCTGATATGGAAAACTTCTAATATTGCCTATAAAACAAAAAGATGCTCGTTTTCTGACTAGAATCAAAAATGTAATCGTTTTATGAAATTGTTTTTATTGCTTCATAAAATTGATTTTAATCTATCATCAACCTAAAAACTAAAATTAGGCAGTAACCATGTAATAATAATCTTATTTCTACAGTCACTATGAAGACTTAGAGTAATCCTGAACCAAAATTATTATAAAATATTTGATAAAACTTTGTAAACAAAGTGTAAATTCGTGAAGACACTAGTCAAAAATATTGGATCTTTTGTTTCTTTCAGAATGCAGTACTCTACAGAATGTGATAAAGGGTCTAACACAAACCATTGAAAACCAGTGTAACGTGAAAGGTAAAGGCAGAAAATGTTATATATATGCTGTACTGTAATTTTGAATGAGCAGGCATTTAATTTTCTTGTTTGTATTTACTGACTTTTGTCAAACACAGAAACTTACTGGCAGACAAACAGAAACAACAAAAGAAAAATGTATCTAAAATCAATCTTGTGCAGTAAAAAATGTCTATTGTCATTATCCTACTTAGAAACTACCTCAGGGATGTTATTTTAATCAATAGTTGGGCTTTAAATTCATTTCAGCATAACACAGGCAATTTTACAAAAGGTGAGAAAGTATCATTCAGCTTTTGGATTTTAGATGATTCAAGTGTTTGTGCACAGTTTTTATCAGTTTTTACCAGTGTCTTAATCTTCACTATAATGTTATCAAATGTTATTGCTGTTATCCACATATACTTGACAACTACTCATTTTTACTTGAAAATAAAATATATAAATACTTGCTGTGTCTTTAAACTACAGCTCAGTGTTACACCATGAAGTTAATTTTATGACCATTATGTGTTCAAGGCATATTAGCATATATATTAGTAAGCCTCTAACACTGGAAGTATATGGATGTTTTTAATACTCAAACTGATATTAATGATAAAACAGCATTACCTCTTTTCTCTAAATCCTGTGTTTGCATACTGTTTTCTAGTCTTTGGGAAATAAGTACTTAAAAATCGCATCTTCCAATTTGATACTGCTGTAGCCATGATGAGTCTTTAATTTTCTGAGTCAAAGCACTTTGCATCTAGATTTTCTTGAAGGCATAATTTATCAGAAGGCTAAAGACAGTTCTAAGTAGTAATACCAGGCAAATATTATGATTAAACTATGATTTTTCTTGCTAAAAATGGAGACTGGTGGTATGTAGTTCTGTAATGATGATTATAATGTCTACCAAAACAGTTTCTTAAAGTTCAGCCAAGTAAAAAAATGCAGGTAATTTCCTTATTCTGCTTTCATGGTGATGAAATTGTCAAAATGTACTTTTTAGTGTACCATATAGTTTTTATTTATGTAGATGAAAATGATAGACTGAAGAGTACCATTCACATCTTGGAAGATAAATTAAAGACTTGTGAAGAGGTATGTCACAAATTATCATTCTTTAGGTAGAGGAATAATACTGCATCTCTATTGTGTTGTATGTCTTTTTATTCTTGGGTTTGCTATTGATACTCATATTGTTGCTCTTCTCTTAATGTTTATCATGTGTGAAAAGGGAAGGGGTATTGTCATGACAGTACCCATATGAGAACGTTTTAGAAGAACAACGAGGTTAAAACTACCTTGGTGCTGAGAACTTTGGCTCAATCTAAGATGCACTTTGTGTTTTTTAGCTGAGTTTAGCTTTAAATTCAACTTTACCTTCACAATTCTAATCCCTTGCCTTAAAATAATTTTTTGTGTGGAAATAAGGTTTTAACATTTAAGATGCCTGGTCGTGCTGCCAGAGCATCAGGAATGGTCTAAATTTTGTCTAGTTCATTCAGGAATAAATACTACAAAGATAATAGGTGTCTACTTCTTATCTGTATCTCATAATAAATTCTCTGTATGATCTCTCTGCTTTTTATCTATGGCACTCATTTTTGCAAAGGAGGGAGAACCACCAGGGCTAGTCATAGTTCTCTGTTGTCATAGTTCCCTGTGTGAAGACTGCAGATCTGTTACCTGTTTAGGATTAGGAATCTCACTGCTGATTTCTTCTGCCTGTGTTTGTACTACAAGTTAAAATTAAATATTTATACCAACAGAGCTGTTATCTTGACAGTTCGAGTAAAAAGTTATTAATGCCTTCTGAAGGATGTGAGAAACTATTATTCCACCCACTAAATGCATACATGAGCATGGTGGGACTTCCTGGTGTTGTTCTGAAGGCACCTGACTATGTCCCCATATACTCTTACCCCAATCAGTGACTGACTTTGTCAGTGCCCCCAGGCACTGCTCTGGTGAGTGGCGACCTGTCTTGTCAGAAGGCTGCAGTAACAACTTTGAAGTGAAGACCTCAACAGTGGCAGCTACAGACAATTCCTTGATAATTCTGGAGTAGTTACTGGAGTAAATTCATAATTGGCATGTTCAAACTTTGAGCATCACTACTGCTGGTATCACTGATATGTTTACTGCTACCAGCATGAATTTGTGTAATCCTTGGTGTAAGCAATACTAACAAAAATCATATTTGAATCATGCAATCCTAGTCAAAAATCCACAAAGGTGAAACTGAATCCCTTAACTAACGGCATCGTGTCAGATCCCGGTCTGGGGAAAGGAGTATTACCTCTCCATTTGCCTGCTCTCCTAAGAAGTACAATTTCTAATTTTATATTAACTGATAGCTGTAATACAATGAAATCTGCTATTTTTTTCATCTGTGGACTTCGGCCAGACAGTGTAAGAAGTAATTGGGCATTTAAATTTACAAGATTGAGGATAAAACAAGTACTGAATGATAGAATACTGTACATTTTTGCATGACTGTTGTGCTTTGCAGAAGGCTAAGAGCACAGAAACTGCAAGATCTTTATAAAACATTTTACATTCACAGGAGTATAAAGATCAAATTGAGAAACTCATGATAGAAATTAAAAACAAAGAGGAAGACCACAAATTAGAAATAACACAGTTGAATTGCGACATAAGGAAAAAATGTAAGTTCTCTGAGGACTGAATGCTTCAGCAATGGGTAAAACATGCTGTAACCCATAGAAGCTACATTTCATCAAGGATAAGTTCCACTTCTTAGCGGAAACGTGAACACTAGAAGTGGGCAGTGTTTAATGGAATTTTATCTTAGCTGAAGAGAGCAGACAGTGGTAATGAAGCAATAGTACAGCAACACAGGATGAGCAGAAACAGTTCCCAAACAGTTAGAACACATGCTGGGAATGTGGGCCTAAAAATCTGAAGGAATGAAGTTTTGGGTTAAGTGTTGAGTGGAACCTTGCTTTGAACTGAAAGCGAGACTGCTGTTAGAATGTTCTATCTGTGTTGAGGAGAGTAGGACATTATATGCACAAATAAATAATA
This sequence comes from Machaerirhynchus nigripectus, assembly GCA_013397975.1. Classification (NCBI taxonomy): domain Eukaryota; kingdom Metazoa; phylum Chordata; class Aves; order Passeriformes; family Dicruridae; genus Machaerirhynchus; species Machaerirhynchus nigripectus. The sequence goes on along the minus strand of VZRQ01005615.1, from coordinate 67,655 downwards.
CTGCAACGAGAAAAAACTGATTTCAGTGTTCATTTTGTCCATTATAGGCATAACCTTAAAAAGGAGGGTTTTTTGGTCATCCATATAGCTGAAAACAACAAGGAACGTTTTTGTAAATTATGATGCTTTTTTAAAAAGACACCATCTTACTGGGATGGGGCAGTAAGAGTGTAGGTTTCATATAGTTTCAGTATGGTTTTTGCTTGAATAAAATTGTCTTCCAGTAAAATGTTGATCTGGTGTTCAAGAAAGTTTTAATATCTGGAAAATTATGTTAATTTTTCATCTAAACATCTATAATAATAATATTTGGTGTTACTGTGTTGCTAGTTGAAGTAAAAGAAATGGAGTATAGAGAACAGAGAGAGAAAAAAGAACTGGAAATATTAGAGCTAACTAGAGAGCTGAAAATTCAAAATGAAGAGAAGCAGAATGAAATAATTAAACTGCAAATAGAGGTATGCATTACAAAGCTGACTAAAAGATGAACTGGGCATTGCGTCAACTTCAAAGAGACTGTGTAGTGAAAAAAATATTAATTAGTACTTAACAAAGTAATATGATGGAATCTAGAACACTTAATTATTTATTGTCTTTACAAAGATCAGTGGCAGGTGCTCCTGGTAACTGACTAATGCTCAGGAGTAAAGTTCCACCTACTGATTAGGGAGACTGAAGGTTGCTCTGTTCTTGTTACAAATTAAATTACTTTGAAACCTTTTTAAGTTTTGAGCTATTAAAAAATTCAACGATGTTTTCTTCTTAACTTCCTTGGTTTTAGTTTTTAATTTCTGAATGCTGGGAATATTTTTAAATAAAATTCCAATAAAAATTTCTAATCCTGCAGAGATTTAAGCCAGAGCACTCAACATGTATTTCATTGCTCAGATTTAAACTACTCTCATTACAGAAAGAATTAAGGAAAGACTTCAAACCTTTCACTTATCAAAAAAGAAATAAGATGTGAAAGTGTCCAGGCTGAGTTATCCTTGGAACATAAGAATGATGCTTGTGGAGATTTTTAGCATCCTCTGTATTTTCTCCTCCTGTAGATACATGGCTGAGAAGCCTTCAGTTTCTTTTTTCAGAAGCATCTTGTTTATCTACATGGTTTTAGTTTATCATATTTGTACTAGTTTTGCAAAATTTTGAGGCCTTTTTAGTAAGAAACATAACTTGTAACTACATTCTTTTTAAAATAAACGTAAGTAGCTTCATTTTTCTAGGATTAATTAGTAGAAAAGCTTACTGCTACTACCCTCAAGTTAAAAAATGCAACTAATAAAAAGTGAAAATTATACTTGACATATTTAATATGCCTTTTTTTTTTCCCTGTTCATACTTACTGTTTTATCTTTGCCTCATTCTTTCAGTTCAATGCTAAATTGGCAAGAGCTCAGGATAAAACCACCAAGTCATTTTCAGATGCTTCAGTCTTACCACAAAGTATCTATCGAAGGGTAGGTGCTTTCACAACCTGTAGCACACAGATACCAGTACTGTTCCAGGGTGTTTGAAGCAGGAGTTNATTAACTCCAACTGTCATGGGTCTTGGCACACTGATATTGCTGAGGGTAAGCAACAACAAAGAGCCATATGTGGGGTGGTTTTGGTACTGAACTGTTAACCTGGAAACTTAGGATAGAACTAACATAAATGACACTGATATAAACTGTTGAAATGTGCCTTTTTTTTTTTTTTTGGTAAACTTAAGACTTTGGGATTGCAGAAAAACAGGATTCTGGGGAAATAATCTTTGTAATTCTGTGATACAAAATACTGAGGAAAATATTCTTATTAGAATATTTCTTACTCGCAATAGCAAAATGTATTGTTACATTAATATATACATTAATATATAATTTTATGTGATGTTTAAGAATTAAGCCTTTGCCTGCATTTCTACAGAAGCTGCAGCATCTCCAGGAAGAAAAAAACAAGGAAATTGAAATTCTCAGAAACACCATAAGGGACTTGGAGCAACGTCTTCAAAAAGGCCAAGACCTGCCCTTCAAACGGAGGCGATTATGAGCAAATGACATGAAGCATTTCCATGTTTCAAACTGTGCATCTCAAAATAAAAACAAGATATGAAGAAAGAATTTTTTATTGACAACACTCTTGTCAAATATTCCAAAGGCATACATTCTGTTTTCTCACAGCTACTCTCTTGCTAATCAGCATTCACAATAAAAAGATTCAGGTTTTGTAGGAGTAGTAATTTCCCTATTAAACCATCATTAATTATTGTGTATGCTTTCATAGCGGTTTTCTTTTCAAGAATATTCTCTTCTTCATCCGAGAATCCTTCTAACCACTGGATTTACCTCCATTCACTTAATCAAACATTAGCAATGCTAGGCTACAGAAAGAGAAGTTATACAAATTTAAGTGGTATATTATGTTACTAATTGATAGCGATTTATCAACTCAGCACTGTTATAAACAAAGATAAACATTACACCAAGATTAAACTTGTTTCATCCCACCCTCTTTTTGATTCTGACACTGAGTTGTTAACACTACTTCTCACTTTAGGATGATTTAGTAGGATTTTACAGGCTGTAGCAGTATGTATTAATGGAGCCTCTTACTGTGTCTAAGCCATGAAAGTTAGGCATATAAATCTGTTACTTGAAAACAAAGCAGTTACTGTCTATATGTTACATTTTTGATGTGAAATTATTCTGTCACATTGCTTAGGAGTAAGTTTTGCTTGTAGATAATTTGTATCCCCAGGTTAGGGAAAAAAAACCCAACCTCAACTTTCAAATACGTTGTCTTCTTAATAAAAAATGATTAAAATATCTGTCTAGGTTGTCTTCTGTTCTTGATTGCAAAACATCAGACAGGAGCCCCTAGGTCATAGTTTATGCTCCTGTCCTCACAAATGCAAGCAGAATGTTAGAAGAGAAACAAGAAAGACAAATTAATCAAGAATGCAGACACCTTCCCAGTGGAACTGAAAAACAAACTAGGGGACAATTAAATTCCTTTAAATCATGAAGCTTTTCACTGATGGAATTTGACAGGTATCTGTAATTCTAAGAGCACTGCTCTAAAAATACACTTCTTTGCAATATTTTAACTCCACATACCTGTCAGTGTAATTTTGAATTTGGGGCAATAAAAACTGTTCATTTTTCTGTTCTTGCAACTCTATGAACTGAGTTAGTGCGACTCCCCTGTTTCTGGAAGGTGCTTAGTTTGTTTTTCAGGATCAGTTTCTTGCCTTTTCCTGTCACTGTCAAGTGTCACTGGTTTCACTTGCTCCTGCTGATGAATGTCAGGCAGCAGAGAGCAGACGTCACTGTCAGGACTCAGTGATGTCCTCTGCTGCCAGCTGCCCATGTCACCTGCAGGAATTTGGTAGTGCTCCACGACACTGTCAAGTGACAGAATTCCCTAGCTTTTCAAACAAAAGGTGTCGACAATGACAGGATCAGCTACTAGAGGTTGAGTCTGATCCTGTCTGCCAATTTCAAGTTAACTGGTTTTTACAGCTGTTTATCCCTTTCTTTCGTAGTTTTCTATCTTGTGCAATTTCCACAATTTCTCCTGGAGGGACAGTGTCTACCGGCTCCTGACTATCTATCTGATCATGTCTGTGATGGCCAAAAACCCTGTGATGCCAGCCTCCGTGAGGATGATGTCTCTCGGTTTCAGAAGCAGCCTGCTGGTTCTCGTGTTTGGGATCACGACTGCCCATGTGATGGTGGTGGTGGTGGTGGCGGCGGTGGTGGTGTCCATGTCTGTGCGGGTGGTGGGGATGGGAATGCTGACCTGTCAGCTTGGTTTCTGTCTCTGACAGCTCTTCATCTGCTTTTTTAGTGATGTTTTCACATACAGCATCGATATCAGGTTCCTGCAAAGCAGAGGCTTGCATTAAATACAGGGCACAGTATTTAATTAAACCAGTTGTAAAGTATTAATTATCTTGACATTTTTGCAGAGCATGAAAGCCAGTTTTAAATTGTTTCCGCTATTTTGCTGAAGAATGTATGAACATATCAAAAACCTTGTGTTGTCACACTGCTGATAACTAGACAGGGGTCTTTAGCAATTATAATTTCAGTAATTGCTAATAACAAATATTCTTATTCAAGAATAATTCATATCTAACCTGTGGTCTACATTTAGCTGGAAAGCTGCCTGATGGGATCAAAAATCATTATTCTAATTGAACTTCCATGACTATGTGTATACATTTCTTTATAATCCTTAGAAGTATTTCTGATCTTTAATGATACATTAAAAAAACCCTACCCTTCTTTTAAAGCAGTAACAATAATTTGTCACCTTGTATTATCACTTTTTAAAAGTAACTGTTGCAGACTGTGTTTAAATGCAAACTACAATGAATAGTAACGCAAACCAGCTTGAGTTTTATTCCTGGGGTTTTTTTAAAAATACTGGGTTTTTATGTACTTTACCCATCCCACAGAACTAATTAGTAGTGCTTAGTAACTAATTAGTGAGTAGTTAATTGCTCACTACCTCTGTGTAACTCTACAAACAGAATTACCCTCCAAGACTGCGTTTACATTTCTGACAATTATTTGTATTTCTATCAAGGACAGGAATTCAGATAATCAATCAGTCTATTATAAAATAAATCGAATTCACTTGGAAAAATGTTTACAAGCTCTCTGTCAAAACACATGAAATGTGTAAATTCAAAACTGTATATTTTTTGATTAATCACATTGAAATAATTTTTTTAAGTATCAGTCAAATCCAGTTTTCTTTTTTACTATACACAGAATGAGATGAGAAAATACCGTGTAAGAGCAGTTTCCACACTTGTTTTCACAGTATGCAATCCTAATAGATTCCTCTACATAGTGAAAATGCAGGAAGGAGTAGGGCAGACCCAGATGATAGACTAGACGGCCGCATCTAAGGAGAGAAAGAACTCTGTGGTTACAAATATCTGCAATTAGATCTCTCTTCTTATGATATCCCATTTGATTTGCATCAATCCAGCCACACTGTACAGTCCCATGGGGAGTTTTCTGTCCAAGTTCACAGACAAACCCAGTATCTTCCTTACAAATTCTTGCCCGCTCACGTGCGCTAGCCCGCGTGTGAGGCCTGATTTCTGCCGAGGTGGTAACTGCACTGCCAGAGCCTCTCCTTCAGTGGTTCTTAAAACTAGCAGAGGTGCACTCATTACAGACCCGCCAGGATAATGAGCAGAGTTGTTTGCACAGTGACTGCTGCATCCTTACCAACCTTTTAGGCAACCTAACAGGTATTTTGATTGGAATGGGCACTGCTTTACAGATTTATTGTGCATGAGAGGATTGTTACAGAGCCTATCTGCCCCATGTCTGGACTTGAGTGTTCTGATACGCACTTGACTACACAACTAGTCTGCTTGAAGGAGCTGGAGTAAATGCAGAACCTGTACACATGGGCAGCTTGTTCAGTGCCAACACACGGTCCTCTGGCCTTAGCTCCCTACACGTGTGGATGCACCTCTAGGACCAGCAGCAGGCAAAGTCTTCGTGGCTGAGGCACAACAAGGACACAGACTCCTAGAACCATAATGGATCGTGGCCAGACTAGTGCTAAACCAATTCATAATGTACACATATCCTGTGGGTCGACAGCACAAAACTGGGCAACCTTTCAAATGCTATGGGCCAGGCATCAGCTTTGGAGCCTCTCTGCAAACTAAACAGCCTTGTTCTGTTTGTTGTATGACATCACCTTCAATACTTGGGCATATTTGCTGCTCTAATATTCAAGATCATTCCACTGCTAGTTTCCCACAAACCTAATGTAGCTAATTTGTTTAATTTCATCACATTACAGAAGAAGAGTAACTGTCTAACTCTGTATTAAGGTTATTTATGGTTTACACAACTTGCAATGTTCAGTACAGTAATATAAAGTAACTAGGATTGACATGTTTCAAGTATAGGATTTTTCAAGTAACTACCATCACATCAAAATTGAAAAATTGGGATTTAAATTACAGTTACTACCAAAATATTCATGTGCCAGAATCCTGTACCAAAAAGCTATTTTCTTCTGAAGTTTTAAATTTCACCTGAAGACTAATTTTTCCTTATGTCTACATGGCATTTTCAACAACTCTCATCAAAATATTTCCATGAGATAAAAGATTCTACTTTGACATGCATGGATGTAATGAAGTTGTCTGAAAACAAAACCACTATAAAACCATAAACATGTTACCAAATTTTACACTCACTTATGTTCATTAAAATCCACAGTAATTAGAAAGAAAAAAATATTTATTCCAAAATTACCGAGGCAAAAGCAGACTTTGCTTTTGTAGCTTTGTTTTTCCAGTAAATGCTAGCACCTTATTTAGTTCAGCTTAGAAGCTGATCATGATGTCTTTGTTATTTGCACATCAATGAAATAATATAGACATTTACAAAGCACTACTCATGCACAAGTATTTCCCTGTGTTTCTCTGTAGGAACACACCTGTCATAGATGAGAAAGTCATCCTTGTTTCCATTTAAAGTAGTCCAGACATCATCTTGCTGCTCATCTTGCTGGTAGACAGCAATGTAGTCTGAAACACGTTCTTTTAGTAGATGAAATTCCCTCCGGGACTGAGCTCCCTGATGGTTGACAACCACATACGAGATGTTGACCAATCCTTCATTCTCTAACTTTACTCGCAGGTCCTCCAAACTAGTGGGAATGTAAAGAAGCAAAACCATAAATCATTAGAGAATCGTAACGTTTGACATAAAAGTTAATATGCTCCATCTTGCTTTTATTACGGCTGCTTGATGTGGAGTTTCTTCCTTTTCATTTGTATCTTTCCTGTGAAATTGTCCTAGAAAACTTTTAATTTTCAGTTACAGGAAATAGTCTGGAATGTGAAAGATTCTTTGAAATTTTTCTAAAATATAAGAACCAAACCCAACTACCTTGAAAGCCAAATGCAAAGCCCAGTTCTAACTTTGATGGAGCCAGAGATTTACCACTATGTTTTTAATTCCAGTTCTTAATAAACTTGCAAAGCCTATTATGGTATGTAAGTTGTGCAGCCTAGAGGGGCAAACTAAAGTGTTCTCACTGTGACTAAAATACAAGCCTGAAACTGGCACAATGAATTTTTAAGAAAAAATAATTTCACAATCCCTAAATGAATCAAAGATAAGGGCTTTATGCAATACCTGTTTGGGTCAGCTCAAAATTATTTTATTACTGTTGTTACTGTCATGATAGCTAATTATTTGCAAGGAGTAAGTTCTAGAAAATAGAGCACCTATGTCCCAGGTCTTGTATGAAAACCTAACACTGATGACTTCCTTGAATGCTTCATCAATTTTTTGAAAGGTCAGGATTTACCATAACTTCTGGATTTTTAAAATACATGCAGGATCTCTGAACACAGGCTGAAAAGCCATATTAAAAGCACATGTTTTGATTTATTTTTTCCCCTACATAGCTTACATAAGAAATGAGTGATCACAGATCTCTCTGTTTCAGGTGATCTAGCCATGTCAGAGAACTGTGATGTTTCTTGGCTTCACAATCTTTGCTACGTTAATCATCTGTTTCTGTCAGGTGTCCACGTGGTTTGGTTTCCATTAATGTCAAGTTGATCACACCATTATACTGTAAACATAATTTGGAGAAGATGATCTGTCAGTCAGGAGTAGGTCAAGAGATAACCAGTCTTACCCACTGGCACAGAACCCTTCTGCTGATAGTAAGCCTGGTCACTGTGTTACACATGCCAGCTGTGAGGGTGGCATTTGGGGCAGCTAGAGCTCATGGAGGGCATCTGTGGCAGGGCACGTGTAGTATTCCCAGCTGGATAACAAAAATCAGGACAAGATTCACGCTTACCTGGAAGCCTGCTGCAGGCACAAAGATCAGCTAGCCTGGAGGAGAGCCACCACTGTCACTGAGCCTCTGGAGTTCCACATTGGGTCTTCCTCCCCAATACGCCATTCTGGGGGCTCCTGGCAGTTCTGGATCTCTGTCCCTCCTCCAGGAAGGAGACACAGGGCCAGAACTAGCCCCAGACCCGCCCACATGGCTGGGCTTTACCTGAAAAGAAAGAAAATAAACAAAATAAGATCAATGCCTAAACAAAGTTTCGACTCTGAAATTCCCGTAAGAAAATACAGCAGCATATTGGCTTCATTCAGTAAAAAACAAACAAAAAGAACAAATCCCTGTAAGAATAAATTTGAGCTCTTTGTTTACTGCTCAGTTTCTTTGGTTTTTCAGTGGAGTTCCTCTATAATGGAGGCAGGTGTTTTTTCTTTGTGGTGCTTGGGGGTTTTTGGAGTTTTTTATTATTGTGTTTGAACAGCTGCAAAGTAAACATTCAGAGTAACTAGAATTGTTTTTAGTACTACTAATCAGACTAAGTTATTTCTTCTTCTTTGTAATTTCTTTTCGACCATTTTTAACACTTCAGTGATTTTAAAATGGCCTTGTTCCTTGTGTTTTGAAATCAATTGTGATAAGCCAGTTTACATCACGAAGAATCTAGACCAGTTCACTGCAGATTCCAGAGTAATTCCACTGTCTTAGAAGTACATGCACCAACAGTGGATTTCAGTACACAGTAAGTACTACAGACCATAGCAAAAAATAATTTTAAAAAACTTCAAAATTTTTACAAGTCAGTCTGGACTATTTGGATCCTGTTGAGAAAAATCTATGAAGAAGTCAAGCACTAGAAACAATTTTGCAAAAACCAGAAATAACAACTGAATTTCAGGATTCCTCAGATCTTACAGAATCTCATATCATACTTAGTCCAGTTAATGTTTATGAAAATCAAAGCATATAAGAAATTGTCTAATTAGCTTTTCCTTTTATTCCATTAACATGTCAATTTTGGCTTAAACACCCATTACTGAAGAATATTTAAAATTATAAATGTGTGAAATTATAAAGCTGCTCCCCAGCATGTCCTAGGTTGTGGAATTCTGTAACTTCACCACTTACATCAAAGTCTGACAGTGAACACAAAACAGTTTGGAAACTGTAAGTTATGATAAATAACACATATTCCATCCATCTTGTCATATCCTAAAAAAATTACTAAAAAATTGACCTTTTAAAACAAGAGCAATTTGTTGCTGCATTTGTGAAATCCAGCTGTCCCTGATGTTTCTTTCCTGACATTCTAGGTGAAGTACTTTGAAGACTAAACTGTGGTCCAGTATATACTAATACAGTCTTTTTTCCACTCTTTCCATACATCAGGAAAGCTGCCTGCCTTTATATCCATTATAAACACATGAAAATCTCATTTTGATATCCTTCCTTGCTTTCTGCAGCACTGGCATTCAGCGCCCACCAACAACTGTCCGTCCTGTGAAGCTGCAGGAGAGCTGTGTCCTGCCTTATACTTCTCTTCATTGTTCAACTTTCCAGTTGGTTTCCAATGGAAATTTCCACAGTCAGCCTTTTCAGCCAAAGAAACAGGCAGACACTCTGCCAAATCTTAAGTCATGAAGCTCTTTCATAGCAAACGCAGCACACTTACCCTTTCCTCCTCCCCCTTCTTGGCAGCTCTGCCTGGCTCCGCGCAGAAGAAAACAGTGTGGGGAAAAGGGCTGTGGTATTTATATGGCTCTTGTTTATCTCACTTTGCAGATACGGTTCAAAGTTCAGGGAGCTTTTTCTGAACGATCCTGCAAGCAAAGAAAACCCCTTTAGCAAAAGTACCCAAAATATTTCTCCATTAACTAATCCCAAGTGGAAACCACGTATCGTACATAATAGCAAAGTATTCTTACTATAATGACTTTAAATATCATGTTATGCAGTTTGTCAGTCACCCCAGTCAGCTGGAGGTAGTGGTACAGTCAGAGGAGGGGGATGGGCTGAGGAGTCATTATTTTCTGAATGCTGTGGTAACCACAGTGGGGGGGGGGGAAGGTACTTTCCTATTTATAAAAATGCTGAGCTAGCAGGTTTTTTCTCATATGCTTTATCTGATGTTTGCCTTAGAGAATGGTGTGGTCTGAGGGCATGTGCATACTGAGTTCCTTTGGCTCAGCTGCTCTTGCTTGTATCACTCTGCTTTCAAACTTTTCTCTGTAGAACCTTCCAGTTCATCAACTTTGTTGGAAGTTAGAGCCCAGGACCTCAGATATTTAAATCAACATAGCTACATGAAAGTCATGAAAGCTCTAGCTTACAACAGGTACCTGACAACAGGCAACAGGTACCTGAGCCTCTGTATTTCACTATTACATTTTCTTAACCCCAGGATAACCTGGCTAAACTGTTTCCTTACTCTCTTTCTTTGATGAGAGAATTGTTTATGCATATTGTGTCTTACTTCAACAGCAGTTTGCTTTGCTTAGATCTCCTTCAATGTACATGTTACACATGTTTATGGGGAAATAAATATTTTAAAACCTGGTGTGCCCCCACAGTTCAAGGTGGTGAGATTGATACTGGTTAGTTCTACGGCCTGAGGCCGTCTTCTGCACAAATAAGCATTTTGCTTAGGCTGGATTCGAGAAAGGGAACTGCTGACCTTGGGGGTTTATGCTGTAGAAGTCCCATGCCACTAGTCAGTGGAAATAATGAGAAAGATCTGAACTTTTATTCAGTAGTCTTGGAAGACACAATGCAGAAAACAGACTTCATACTAGACTTAGTATGAAGTATTTTTAAGTGGAGTGTGTTTGTATTCCTTATTTTGTTAGGGAAACACATCATGTATTCTTTGCTGGGTTGGTACCAAGCCCTCATATCTGCATTAGTGCCCTTTACTATTCCAGTTGAGAGACAATTTGCTCACCTCCTGCTTCAGGTGTGGGGGGTGATTCTCAGTCCTGATGAAGTCCTGTAAGGTTGGCTGGAAGTATTTGTTGTGCACCATGTTCACCAATTCTTGCATGAGCACAGAGTTAGCCAACAAAAACGAAGCAGGTCCACATCTATTAATAGGGCTAATAAAAGTAATGCAGCTCATTAGTGACTGACAGTTGTTCTCTTGCCAGTTACATCAACACAGGTGGAGACACTTTCAAAGGGAAGAGCAATACTCCGTCTCCATCCCCATTTCCTTTTCCTTTTCTTTGTAGAGAGAACGTGGACACGGTTTGATTAACAAGTGCTGAACCTATGAACTATATGTAATACCTCTGAGTACTGCTGAAGCATGCAGCTCTCAGTACTGAAGAATACAGAGTTCGGACAGAATAAACTGAGCTGAAGCAGCTATTGCATAAAACAAGTACCCTGCTGTGGGAAGCACACCGAGGATGGAAATGGACAGTGGTCACTATATTAAAGTTAATATTTCCTCCCATACAGTATGCAGAGACACCTGCAGATCCTCATTTGCCTAACCAAGAGTTGAGAAGCACCTGTTGCCAGCAATTATCACTGTGACAGTAAATACTATTAATTATTATATTTATTATAACCTTATCATATTAAGATGACTTCAACTATGTTCACAGTGACAAGCCATAAGCATCTTATTTTTTAACATTCACATTACCTGAAATCATTGTTCTGCCTCAATATTAATTGAGGAAAAAAGTTCCTGTCTTAAAGCAAGTGGTAGGAAATATTATTTCCTAGCACTAATAATCTTGGTTGTGGATTAAGATAGATCTAATTAATTTGGTTTAGAAATGTACAAACTAAATATGCTTAAACTTCAGTCTGAAGCATTATGTTTCTGAGTAGGAAAAAAAAATCCATGGGATTTTTTCACATAGATACAGCTGTTAATAATTGTCAAATTAAGAATCTTGGAGCCTGACCATTCAGTTTCTTACACTTAATCCCCTTTCTGTTCATAGACCTCTGTAGCCCTTTGTCTATAGCTTCTAAAGAAACAATAATCTTAAATATCAATTTTTGCTTTCCACTGCAAATATTTTCTTAGTTGTTGAGTTTGTTCCAATCTCACGGCAGGAGGCAGGTTATGAACTCTAATTTGGACAAGCCCTCAGATTCAAACAATAATTTTTTTAATGATCATCCTATTTCTATTCACTTTCTTGCTCCTTTGGTGGGGATAATAGTCCTAGTGGAAATAACAGCCCCCTTCCTTTCTTATTGAACATAAGCTTTCTCCTTTTCTGACATTTTCCAAACTTTTCAAAGCATCAGAGCACAGAAATATCATTTGTTGTTTCTGTTATCTAGATTGGTAATATACATATTTCTTGGGGAAAAAAACACCAAAAATACATTAAAAAAACCCCCAACACAGTGCCACAATCCCAAAGGACAAGGAGTGATGGCTGTCAGAAACTACATTCTGGTAAAGCCTGCCGAGGTGATTTGTAACATGCACAAATAATGAGAGGATGGGGGCAGAACACAGATTCAGCATCAACCCTTTTGTGAGGCCTTAGGACTTCAGTGCCTGTTTTGCTCTTGTGACTGAAGGATGTCATAAACACAGAATTCAAAGTCCACTTGCAAATCTTAATTCTCTACTGGTCCTTCTCACATCTTCTCTGACAACTGTGTCAACTCACAGTAGTTACTCATACTTTATAGTGGAAAATATTGCAACAGCAGCAGGCTGTTAGTTACTTAATGCTTATATAAAGAAATTTCCATTAGTTTATGAGGCCTTAAACTTGAATAAATGCTGTAAAAAAGGGTCACTTAAGTGAAGAGTAAGATGGTATATTGAAGTAAAGTAAATCTATGCTCCTCTCATATGAGACCCAGAGCAGCATAAGGTAACTAAATGCACACTTCTCAGAATTCAAAGGAAGGAACTAAAGCTGATATCCTCTGATGTAGGCCTAAAGACTGTTTCAGTGAACAAAAGAACAGCTGATACAAGCAATTGTTTACTTATAAATAAAATGAGACTTAAAGGAGCCCTGATCTAGTAGCAAAATATTTGGGTTTTCTGCTTGGAAATTCCATTATCATAATGAAGTAACTTTGTCTACTTGAACCTATCTGTAGCACACTGTGATTAGGAGAAGTATTTTGTCAGATGTGTCCTCAGTCATAATCTTTGCACAGATTACAAATGCAAACAGACCCTAGTTGCTGAATACCTAGATCTATTCTGAGTTCCTTACAGGCTCTGTTTACTTTCTGCATTTATCCTACAGTAATTCTATCAGTCCGAAAATTCTCCATGTCACCGCAGTGAGCCTAAAACCAGTTGTCCTCTTATCCTTTGAAGGAAGAAAAAATTTGCTGATGGTACCCAAGAGGTGGTAAAGAAGATCATAGCTGTATGAAATCTTCCATATTTTTGTATGTTTACTGGTAATTTTACTGTAGTTTTTACTGGTAAGTAACACTTGGCAGTCTTGTGATCCACAGAGGAAAACTGAAAATTCCTTCAGTTTGGTGAGACTCTGCTAAGGCTCCTGGTGCTTGGCATAGTAAACCAACAAGCAAATGTAGTCGTGCAGTGCCCAAAGCAGGGTATCTGTACAGATCCCCCACATGGATCTCATATCCCACACAATGATTAATGATCCCTCCTTCTACAGGAAAGATGCAGTTGCACCAGGAATTCAGCAGGCAGCTTGAGGCAACTCACTGAGTAAACAAGACAATTCACTGAGTAAACACACAAAATGGTTATGGATCTGGACCAATGAACACAAAGAAAGTTAAACGAACCTCTCTATTATACTGCATTCAGACAGCCCTCTTTACATTAACAGATCAGGCCTTCAAGAGAGTGTAACTGTAATCAAAACCTCAGAAGTACCATCAGCAATACATAAAATTCCTATTAAACGCTTTATACACAATAACCCTCCTTAGGAGACATGGAGGAAAATGATTCATCAGCTAAATCCCATAGTTCATTCTAGGTGACTAAATTTAAGCGCTTCTCACCAGAAATACTTGTACAAGCAAGTCCTTGCTAATGATTTACAACAGGTCACCCAGGCATGGTTCACTGCACTGAACCCTAGCAGCAGGATGGAAGTTAAGACAGCCCAGTACGAGGGATTTGGTGACCATACATACTGAACCTGATGGGAAGTTCAAGTATGTCCTTTGCTTATCTGTTGTGAAATACATTAGAACTGAAGTGAAAACTGGGCCCAGATAATGAATAAGAGATGTTTGTATATAAAAAAATTCTCTTTCAAAAACTGTTTAACCATGATTAAAAAATGGATTGTATTTTTTTGGCTAAATTTCTTTTTGTGGGTCTATGTTGGTCTCTTTTCCTGATGATACAGCAGTGGCTGTGAACATTATGGTCTGCAAGAGATGTTAGGAGCATTTATGGGCAGATTCAGATAGCTGAGAGCAAGATAGAGGTTGTTTTACATGGAATGGAGTCTGAAAAACTAAAATACTGATGGTTTCAGATACATGATATTGACAGTTGATTTCTGCTGCTGCTACTTATTTTCAAATAGCAGGGTCAGAGGAGGCCACAAAGATGCTGAGAAGGCTGGAACACCGCAGCAGCAAAGACAGGCTGAAAGAGCTGGGGTTGTTCAGGCTGGAGAAGAGAAGGCTCCAGGAAGACCTCACTGAGGTCTTTCAGTACCTAAAGGGGGCTGAAAAAAAGAGAGAGGGACTTTTTACATGGGCAGGTTGCGACAGGGCAAGGGGCAATGGTTTTAAACTGAAAGAGGCAAGGTTTAAATTAGATGGTAGCCTGACTTAATGAAATGTGTACTAGATGATCTTTATGGTCCCTTCCAACCCAAACCCTTCTATGATTATATGATTCTGTGATTCCATTATATACTCCTCCATTAAAGCATTTAGCACTTTCAAGTATTTCCTATCTCATGAAAAGTTCACATTTTTTCTGAAAATTACAATTATTAGTTAACATAAGGTTATTTTTGTGTATTTTAGATGAAATATGTATAACAGCAGAAGTCCTCAATCTTCTGATATCACAGTCATATATTTTACTTTCCACAGATGCAGCTGTTGAAAGTAACAATGAAGGCAAAGTAAAATTTTGAATACAGAGTATGACTTCTGTATAACATTGATAATGGGCTGGCAAAGATCAGAGACCATTATATCTGACAAACATATTAGTCCTACCTTGACACTGACAATCTTCCTGTTCTCCTTACAGCTTTGGACTCCCAGTCTTTGGAAAAGGCAAAATTATAGTAGTAGGACTGTAATTGCATTCCAGAATAAAGAATGCAGAATGCAATGCACAAGAAATAATTCAGTGTTTGAAAGAAAGAGGAGTGAGAGAAGAGTTGATGACATTTTGTCTGAGGACGCATTTGGAAGTCACCTGCACAAGCCATCAAACTACTCTATATCCCTACAAATATCAAAGACATGGGGAAATCTGCCCTGCAAAATTCAAGCAGCCACTATTGGTTGTTTTTACAAAATTACCATTATTTCTCAAGTTCATATGTGTTTGGATCGACCTCTTGACTCTTCTGAGAATTCACACTGAACAGGCTTCGTATGATGTTGTCTAATTAAAGGCAGTAACAGCAACACCCACTTTTGAGTCTCCTCATCCCATTTCAAAAGTACTGGCTAAACTTGTGGAACTTGAAAGGTGAGTAAGTCCTGGTCCCATCAAGCAACAGTCATCATAATGCCTCAATAGCTCTCCAGTTTGCATGGATGCTCATTTGTAAGGACTCGTGTAGAACTACAGAAGAGATGAGTCCCAGGTTTGCATTTCACTTTGGTGAGTCCTTATCTATACCTGAACTCTAGTTTCATTTTTTAATGTCTGCCTCTTGGCAGAAAGGCACGTTCAAAATATTATTCACATATGCCTTGTATTATTTACTAATTATTAGTTACATATCAGGCACATAAAAGTCTTAAAAATTGTATTTAAGGAGGTGGTAGTATCCCCCATAGAGCCCAGAGTCTACATCCCACACCCGTCTTTGACCATCAGCATTTTATCCAGCCCATTAAGCTGAAAGCTGAAATTTTCTGGTCTTTTTCTTGTCAGAAAAGAAAAAAGAAAAAGAAGAAAAACAAAGTAGGGGTGTTTTTCTGCTGATCCTGCATCACAGTCCTTGCCAGATTTCCTATAAGAGCTCAAAAAAAGGAAACAAAGTATGAGTGTGAAGTGAAAAAAAAATTTGTAATGGTTTAAGAATCATGGCAATAAAGTCACTGAACATTCTCTTCAACTAACAGGCATTCAGGAGGAGAGACAGACCAGAAAACCAAATGCAAAAGTGATCCCATGACTGCACTAAGTAATAATTAACAATAAATGCTCTTTGATTGTATTCCCTTTTTTGCAAAGGCTTCTTGCTTGTAAATCTCATTGTTAACTTTTGTTAATTCTTTAACACAGCTGTTTGCCTAGCTAAGTTACAAAATACAAAACTAAAGGACTGGGAGGAATTTCAGATGTCCTGAAGCCAATGTAGGACTTCAGTCTTCACTGTTCAGGCAAATCATTATGCAGCCAGCAGCTCAGGCACTGTTTGAGGCTTACAGTGTGGATGATGTGTGAGGCTGGTCTTAAGAACTGAAGTGACAGAACAGACAGAAGCTGGGTGGTCTTTCAGTAGCACATGTGCTCTGGTAGCTGCTCCACCTGCATGTCTACAAAGTGAGTACTCACATTATAATCAGCACAGTCCCAGTCAGTGTGACACAGAGCACGCATTGTCTTGCACAGATGGAAGATGCACTTGAAGGATGGAAGGCTGTGCCAGAAAGAAAAAAGTTCTTGAATGGAAAAACAATATTCCTCTAGATAACAGGAAGAATTCTAAGTTGCCCAACTTTCCAACTTTTTATTGCTCTTAATATTATCTTAATTGCATGTGGAATGACTCCCTGATTGTCTCCGGGTTCTGGAGTAAAGTTTATAGAGAACATTTTAGGCCGCTATCAGCCATACATAATTTCACACAGCAATAGTATGATCCACAGGTTTACTGTTTTCTAGGAAGATTACGTGACCTGAAAGAGGAATAATCTAAAATTGTCCCTTAATGTTTCTGCATGTATAATACATGGAAGTCCAGCACTCGTGGTGGGCTAGGTCAAAACCTTTTCTTACTATTTAGCTTTAACTCCTTCCAGAATCTGTAGATTTTCATGGATCGTGAAAGAGAGCAAGAAAAGCCACCACATTTCATGTCCTGATGGGCTGTGTCCACTGTTGCTTACCAAACAAACTCACAAAATCAAAAATACTTTTGAAAATCAGGTTAAAGATTTGGCTGTGAAACATTTGGGTCACCTCTGAAGAGGTGCTAACTATATACATGAAATTTTTAATAATAATGTCTCTGTGTGTTATTTCTGCTCATGATGCACAATGCATACCCATACAAAAATTGCATGGTATATATGTATTTTAACAATAAACATAGGTAACTTTTTAACAGAGGTTTTCCAGACAAGCCCTGACCTAGAAAGGGCCTGCTGAATTTATACTGGGAATTGATCTTCCAACGCAACCCATTCTGTATTTATAGGTATGAGTCTATATTCTGGGATTTAAAAAAAAAAAATCAGCTAAGTGCTTAACATCTAGTTTCTTTAGGCATGCTTCTTGTAATCCTGCAGAATCCAAATCACTAAGGCCTATGAAACTGATAGACAGTAAGTTGTTAGAATTGCTTCTTCCTCTAGATATTTAAAATCATATAAAATAAAATATTTAGATAAGAACTAGAATTCAACCACCACCACTTGCAGTGTTCACCAGACACTGATCTCCCTGATTTCACCAGTCAGCTAATCTTTCTGGGGTCACAAGAATATGAAACTTGTAAACAGTAGATAAGACTTGCCACAGAGTTCGTACGTCAGCAGAGAATACTGAACAGAAATAAATGCACATCCTGTCCTAGCTGGACATTTCCTCTGAAAATAGAAAGATAATGAAGGATCAGGCTGACACTTTTGTGTCACAGGAGTAAGGTTTAAGTATTTTTTACATCAATCCACAATTCAACACATTACAGCTTTCAAGCATTGTATTATGCAGTTACCACAATTGTTTTGAATTCCATTAACTCCTTGTATCTTCCCTTCACCCTGGAAATAATATAGAAATAAGGAGGATTAACAGAACAGCTCTCTGTCAGAAGTACAATCCATGTTTATTTTCTTTTAAAACTTTCTAAACAGACACTGGTATTATTGCCCTTGGCATACCTATCAAAGAGGCTCCACAGAAATGTTTTTCTCTTGCATAACAGCACACATCTGGCTTGCTCTAGGCATGACACTAAAGCTCTTTCATGCACAGAACAAGTCACTGTGCAACAGAACATGCTGAGTCGTCCGATACAGACACTTCTTGTAAATGATTGGTAACACTACAAGAATGAGCAGTTGATTTCGTAAGAATTATTCTAATAGGAGAGACCAATAAAGGCCGCATTGCAGCTACCTGTATTCTGTACCTGCCTGGTGAATAATTTGGTTCTGATGTGGGAGATCTGGGTGTGTTATGAGTGCACTAAGCAGCTTTTAAAAGTCGTTTTGGGAGCCAGTCAGAACTGTCCAGCAAGCTGGATGTAGGTCAGAGACTGCCAGGTGGATGGCCTTGCACTAGATGAGCTAATGGTCCTTTTTGGCCTTCATTTATTATCTGAATCACCTGCTTTTGGGCAATAGTTACCTACTCAGTGCTGCACATAAGCAGGCCTTCTGGTTTCACATTTCCAGTTCATTAATTCCTGCATTTCTTCAGACAAAGACGTGTTTCCTTTATTAAAGAAAGGAAATACATGATCCACACTTTTCTGTTATTAGTTTAGTATTCATTTTTGCCTGTCTGCTACTTCACAGCTCCCCCTGTGAGAGGCTCACAACACTCAGCCTGGAGAGATGCTCTCAGCCCTGTTCAATGCTGCTGTGAGAAGGCTGGAGCTAGAAGAGAACATCTACCCTTCAGTAATTTTCCTCAGCTGAATATTATGTTCAAAAGACTTACCATGTTATTTTAATTAATACAGGATTCTCTGGTGTCATTGAGGTGATTCTGGAAAAGGAGAAAAGCATAGGCAATTTTTAGCCATACAAACAGCAAAACCAGGTTGAATTAGAGATATTGATAAAGATCTTTTAGATGTTTGCTTAATACATTCTTCGTTATGTAAATAAAATGCACTAAACCAGTTAGTTTTCAAACTTACTAAAACTAAATTGGATTGTTTTATAACATCACTCTTGGAAATCCTAGAGGTAGCGCTGGGAAATGACACACCCATCTCTGTGAGAGAGGAAAAGGAGAACATAAGAGTTACAGCTTAGTCAGTGTAATTTTATATTAGAAAAGCTATTAGGCCCAAGTATGAACTGTTCATTTAAAAGCTTCAGCCTAACCTCACAGTAAAACTAGATGGCTGAAGCCATAGGAAAAAAAAAACCAGTGGAAAATGCCATGGGAGAAAAAGTAAATGGCCAGAACAAACCATACATTAATCAAATACAAGCAAGCCACCAACACTGGATAGGTAGAAGATGCTGGAATGGAAAATTTTAATTCTTGTTTTGTATGCTGCTATGGTGATAGCTTTAGTGATATTTATTTTAAATACCCTCTATTTGAATTACAAGCTATTGGAGATACAGTTATTCCACTACAAATTAGATCTCCGGTAGTTTAAAACAAACCTTCATAGATTTTTAAATGCAGGAGGCATCAACATTGCTTATGTGCTGTTGTGTACCAGAAAACAAGAATGAGTGTGCAAGCAGCTCCTAGGTTGCAAATAACTGTCTGAGCAGATCTACTGAAAAGAACAATAGTACTGTTACATTAACAAGGCCATTAAGCAATAAGCACCACGGAAAAGGGATGGAGTTCATGAACAAGTCCATTTTCAGGAATTAATATTGGCAAGCTCATTAGAACATAGAGCCAGTGCATGAGGCTGCTCTTCTCTTGTCAGCATCGACACAGAGGCTGTCAAAAGGACAATCATGCTGTCTGTTCTGACAAGTAAAATTATTATACTGTTTTATTTGGGTGAGTACATTTTCCTCTGGAGGCAGGACATGAAACCTGGACGACTAGGGGACTCCAGTGTAGAAAAGAAACCCAAGTGTCATGTCGTCAGTGCTCAGACAGGACGGCAGAGGGGCTGGTTGCAGCCAGAGGCATGCACTTGCTGTCTCTTCCTGAGGTGGTTCGGCCAAATAGCCCGGGAGCTCTGTTGGAGCTGCAAGGTGCTGTCTGGGGCTTTCCTTCCTCAGGTGTGGGGCCTTGGAGCTGTAGGGGCACAGCTGGGCACCACAGTGAGCCTTATTGTGTAGTATGTCACTACAACTTTGACACTACTTCCTGATACCCATTCTGGGCACAGCTCAATCTAAATTGTAAAGTAACACGGTGTTATGGAACTGCACAGAAGAGTGGCTGTGTAATGGAGTCCAGGGTACATGGGCTGAAGAGAATCCTGTGGGTATGAGTCCTGTCTGTGAAGGGTGTATGTGGCCCTAACATCACCTGCCTTCCAAAATGTTCTGGCATGCCACACTATGGAATGCACTGCAATGCAACGGCACAATGCACCTAGAAGGGGAGTCACAGGCATTCCCTGTCTGCAAGAGGAACAGTGTTGAACAACAAAGATGATCAAGGGACAGGAGTATCCCTGTTATGGGGACAGGCTGTGGGAGCTGCACCTGTTCAGCCTCAAGAGGTGACTGAGTGCAGGTATCATCAATGTCTGTCAGTGCCTGCAGGGAGGGGTTGGAGGAGGGACCAGACACTGCTCGGTGATGCCCAGCAGTGGGACAAGA
>VZRQ01005615.1:29932-46304 GCA_013397975.1 Machaerirhynchus nigripectus | reverse complement strand
GAGGTGGTGCGGGCGCCGCCTGGCGGCCGCTGTGCCCACAAGCCCAGCGGGAGCGGCAGCGACCCCTGGTCCGCGCTGCGGGGCCGAGGGGCGGGATCGGCACCGAGGCCTGCGCCGTGCCTCAGCGCTGGTCTTGAGTGAAACGTGTGGCGGTGTGCATTAGGAATTCCTACTTCTGCGCTACACGGTCCGCGAGTCTTTCTTTCCCAAGATGGCGGTGTTCTGGGCACCCTGCATCAGCTCCTCCGGGTCACCCGACCTGCCCCAACACTGCCCCGCCTACGCTCCCGTGGGATCCGTGTGCGGGAAACAAACATCTGATGACTGAAATCCAAGGAGGTCCTGCTGTAGCCCAGGAGGATAGTAATAATAACATGGCTTCATTGAGGTGGATTTATAAAATCAGCTCTGCGAATCACATGCACGTCACATGAAATGCACCCAAGGTTACAGGCTGATAAGGTTGAGGCAGTATTTCAATGAGTCTTTCAAGGAAATTGCGTAGACAGCTGAAGCGGTCCAGTGTCCATCCCTCATCTGTGAGCCCACTCGTAAGTGGGAATTTGGATCACTTCTGTCCGTTTTCCTTGGCTGCTTTGTTTTCCCAACTGTACTTTTCACTCCTTCCTCCAAAGCAGTCATGCTCTAATTGAACATGTGCTGTTCTGTCAGGCTTTTTTTGCAGTATGACGGAGGTTTTTAAAATGAGAATATTCAATGGATGCTGCAACTGCATTTAGATACACAGCAAATTCACATTTTTACGAGTTCTGTGTAAATAATTGAACCACCTAACATAAATTGTATGTTTCTTACTATTTTGTAGGAGTTGTAAAAAAAAAAATTTTTAAAGTGTCTTGTGTTTGCTGGGCTAAGGTTGCTCCATTATTTGGAGGTTTGGGTTTTTTTTTTTAAGATATCCCTACCATCAGTTTGGAAGTAACGTGAAAAGCATGGGAGCTGAAGGCCAAATTTTTGCTTGTTTTAAAGAATTATGCTTTTAATTCCAAGTCATATACCCTTTCATGGTGTGTCAAATATGGGCAAGAAGAATTAAACTATGAAGTAGGTAGCTGACACCTTCCCACATGAGACTTTATGTGAAATACTAGATGGTAAAAGAAAGGCAGGAGCTTCTGGTTGTCTGTCTTACACCCATCATTACAGATGAGGTGAAGAGAATGCAGCAGCAGCAGCATCCACTCCCTTCCACCTCATCTTCCCCTTCAGGCTGGCCTCCTCTGCCCCCTTGAAGACCCTGACTGGTGTTTCTGGTGCAAAATATGGAATACGTAGAATTTTCTTAAGAAAGGATATGCTCTGGTATTTGGCCTTTGTGTACTTTCAAGCCTCTTCAACAGGAAGGGAGATTTAATCCATGAAACAGAGAGTAGCCAGTGAGCTCTAAATGATGTCCAGGTGTTAGAAGAACAAATTACTTGTTGGTAGAATTGCCCGCTTAATGTTTAGGGCTGGACATACTTCAGTGATCTCAGACCTATGGGGAGGCTAACAAAGCTTGGGAAGAAGGGTGTACCACTGACAGTGGACACAGAATGCAGAATTTAGGGGCCACAGGGACATGTAACAGAAAACCCAAAATAAGGAAGAAACTAATAAAGCAAACTCAGCAGTTGTGCTGGAATCAGCTCCAGCTGTGTAGCAGGTAATTGTGGCTGGGGGAGATAGTGGCCACCGACCCAAAAGAAGAGAGACTGAGCATGCGGACTAATTAGCACCGGAAGCAAGAAAATCATTAACCAGTAGAACAGAAAATACTAATTAATAAGAGAATTATGTTACTTGTAACCAATGAACACTAACCCCTTCGTTTGCTAAAACGTATAATTAATAAAAAGTTTTTATGGTTGGGTACTTGATTTGTGGAATCCCACCAGGCACCCAGGCTTGTGCAACTCTGAAATAAATAATCAGTGTCGCCTCGAGTGTGTAGTTACTGGCTCGTTGCACACCAGGTAATGAATCCGACTTTTGTGAGCAACATTTCTGTGGTTGGCAACGTAGCAATAGCAGGTAGGGCTGGATTTCCCAAAGTGGTTGCTTCTGCTCTACTTACTTCATTATCTTGGCAAAGCAGCTTCTTCATGGGCAACTTTTTTCTGAGAGACAAGAAAGAGTGTGTTTTGTGGTGAAAACAGGAACTTCATAATTCTTTTTTTTCTGCAGCATTTTAAGTGTAAGCCATGTTAGTGTGGGAGTTGAAGATGACTGTTGCTGCATGGATCTGAAGTAATTTTGCCTGGAGGTAATTTGTGAAGTGCTTTCGATGAAGCACTTGGATGCTCTCCTGAGATTCTTTTGCAGACTACTGTCTGCATCTCATCCACAGGCACGGAGTTCTGCTAAACCTCTCCAGGTCTGAGATCCTCCGCAACTCCCACCCCCAGCTGTGTTTATTGTGTTAGTAAGGGAGGAAGGACTATCAGATTATAAGTATTATTTGTCTCTTTCAAAAGGCTGGCAAAGAATACTTCACAGGGGGAGAAGTGTAAGTAGGATGGATGAGTAAGCTTGACAGCAGATGAAATCCCTGGCAATTGTGATGCACTCAAAAGTTGAAAATTGCTCTTCTACATCCATATTTAAAGGAAGTAAACATCTTGTGTTCATGAGCTGCAAAATGTGACTTAAATATTTAAGAACTCTTCATCAACGAAATGGATTGGTGGGCAAGAAGTAACTGTATAAAGATTCTGACAGTATGCTGCTGTGGTGTTGAACAAGTAGCTGTGGAGGTGTTGCACCCCTGCAGTATTTTCTTTGAGGGTGGTGGGTCCCTGCTGAATCAGTAGGATAAAGAAATACACTTTGACTGTTTCTTCATGTGTCTAAACAAGACAATATTCCACATCATTAACTGTGGCATTTCCTACCTGTCAGCTAACATTGGATAAAAAACCTGTTTGCCAGGCAGCTTTTCCCTTGGTTTTATAGTCCCTGCAAAGTGCTAGTTCATATTTGTATAATAACCCAGCTGTGCACAGTATTTACTGAGTGGCACAATATTCTTATTATCATACCATATTTGTTTTGCAGACCAGGCCTTTTGTCATGGAAGCTGAGGAAACGATGGAATGTATCCAGGAATTTCCTGAACACTATAAAGTTATTTTGGATAGACTGAATGAACAACGTGAGCAGGACCAGTTTACAGATATCACTCTGATTGTTGATGGTATGTACAGGCTTGAGAACCAGTTGGTATACAGGGAATTCTGAAAGCTGTGCTGGGATGCTGTTGGATTTTTCATGGGTCAGCTGTCAGACTGGACTGTGAACAAATTCTTGGTTCTGTACCTGTGTGCAAGTTACTTGCAAACTTACATTGTAGTGATTAATAGTTTTTCTTCTGCTTTTCCAAACAAGAGGCTAAATATTTTCAGATAGAAGCCCTCCTTGAAACTGCTGTGCTGTATTCAGTGTGCTAAGGATTCCCAAAACATTGTTAAAGTTTTTTTCTTTGACTTGAGCTGACTGCATGCAGAAAACTTTTACAAATACTGTGTTTAAATAAAAAAAACCCACACCTTGAAATAGCAGCTTCTCTGGTATCCGTCTACTGTTTCAATATATACTTTAAAAAGTGTAGAAGCACACACTTTTTTAATGTGTTCTAAGGACGTAAGAACTGTTTTAAAAGGATGACAAGGATATAAGAACTTATTATCTCCTAAGAAAAGGTGGTATGTAGTAGATCACTTAGGACTGCTTCATATGTCAAATGTGTCTTAGAATGGATGAACACCACAAGGGAATATAGGCAGTGTCCACTATGACAGACTTAGCTAAAGGAGTACCACCTGATCTTTAGAAGGATAGCAGCAACTCACTTGAAGAAAAAGGACCCTACAGAGTCCAGATTAGAAGGAGGTAAGCAAATGAAGAAAAAAATTTAACCTTCAGAGACTACCATAGTTTCACTGACAGCACTTGCCCTGAATGTTTGCTCCTTCTCTGTCGTTACCAAATCCATGTGTTGAACTCAAAGCTGGGTTTGTATGCAGATGTGTAGTTCTAATTAATGTTGCTTCTTTTATCCCTGTCCTAGAATGTTCATGCCTCCACTGGGGAGAAGAAATGCGTAGTCAGTATATGCTGCTGGAATAGATGTGTACACTGGATGGTCCTTTTTCCTGCATCTGCATTTATTCTGCACTATAGAGGGAGTTACCCTTTATGACATAACATAATATAATAGAGTTATAGCACTATTAGAATGTTACCCTAAAGCAAAATTTTTGTCTCTCTTTGCAGGTCACCATTTCAAAGCTCATAAGGCAGTTCTTGCTGCCTGTAGCCAGTTCTTCCACAAATTCTTCCAAGATTTCACTCAGGAGCCTTTGGTGGAGATTGAAGGTAATCAGACTTGTGGAAATAAAAGCATTCAGAGTTGTGTGCTCAAGCTGGAAATTATCGTAGCATCCTTGGTACAGGCCAGTGCACAGAATCATAGAATGTTTAGGGGTTGGAGTAGTAGAATGTTAGGATCATCTAGGCCCAACCTCCCCTGCCATGGGCAGGGACGGCTCCCACCAGACTAAGTTGGTCAAGGCCTTATTCAGCCTGGCCTTGAACACTTAAACATGCTTGGTTGTAGCAGTTAGCTTTCTTAGTTCTTGAGTTGTTCTGAGACAGCTACCATCACTGGAAAGAAAACCTCCCTGAAGAAAAATCAAATGAGAAAGAACAGTGTTAAATATATTGGAAGGAAAAATGTGAGATTATATGTCGTTTCTATTATGTCCCTTCTTTCCCCTAATACATGGCTAATGAAGGTCAGGCAGACCCTGTATATGTTTTTAGAACTAGCAGTACTACACAAGAGTTTTCCCAGAGAAAAGCCATTCTGGTCAGCAGAAAAAGGCTGCCAGTGATGACCAATGGCAGATGCCTTGGCTGGGATGCAAGAGCATGACAGATATGGAGCAATACTTATGTGGTAGGCAGGGAGGAAATTAAATTCCTGGGGCAGAATTTCAACCTCCAGGAGTAGTATTTTTGTGTTTAAGTCTATTTATTATTCAGACAGCTTTTTGTCCATCTCATCCTTCCTTTTATCTTTGTCATGGCAAAATTCCACAGTTTTTCCAGATTCACATGTTTCTCTAGTACATTATTTTATTCCAGCATGAGTGAGGTTGGAACTAGATGATTTTTAAGGTTTCTTCCAACCCAAATCATTCAGTGGTTCTATGGAGCCATTTAAAGGGGTCATCTTTATGAAACTGGCAGCTATGTACAGTGATTAAAATGGTGTGCAGGCGAGTGTGCAAGGTTCACTGGGAAGATGAGACTGCGGGATTGTTAAGGGTAACTTGTTTCTCTTGCCTGTATACAGGTGTAAGTAACATGGCATTTCGTCACCTAATTGAGTTCACCTATACAGCAAAACTAATGGTACAAGGTGAGGAAGAAGCAAATGATGTTTGGAAGGCAGCGGAGTACCTACAGATGCTAGAAGCAATTAAAGCACTTGAAATCAGGTAAGCCTCTTTTTCTTCCCAGCACTGAAGAAGAGAGTCTCAATAAGGCTTTTGCAAGAGCTGGCTGCCAGTATTTTGCAGTGCTGTTCCTTATGCTGGAACCTCCTTAACTTGTGTAGGACCATATATTCTTCTACTGTAACATACATGTCAGAATTACACAGGGTAAAAAAAGAATGTCACGTTTGTTGGGCTAGAACTTGATGACAAGTGCCATGGCTTGTAAGTGTTGCTGATGTTGTAGGGCTGTGACTCTGGTATCTGATAGGTGGTCTCTGTGCTGTCTGATGGCCCACATCTGATTGACAGCTGGCTGTGCAGTGACAGTGTGACTTTGGTAATCAGACCACATTAGCAAGTTTCTGCCGGTGTTTTGATTTCGTGCATCTTTCTGATATTTCTGAGAGAATAAGCAGTGATCTTAATACCTCTTGCTGCAAAATTAACCTCTCAAAATTTTTGAATGAATATAACTGTTAAAGTCAGTTTTATCTGGGTTCAATATTCAATCAAATGTTGCTGTAGCACCTGTTATCCAGTACCAGCAACTGTAATCCATTGCCAAAGTCCAGGTTGAAAAAAGTGGGTGCCAGTCCCATCATGCTGTTTTTCATCCCCTTTCTTCCATTTCACTTCCATAAAGTGCTCTCATGTTCTCATTCCTTCTGCATGCTACACTTGTTACTTTTGGTATGTGATGCAGGAGCTCCTTGCAATGTCCCTGTCCTCTTGTAGACATCAGAAATCCAGGCTATAGGAAAGTGGGTTTAGCTACTGTGTTTTCCCATGTGTGAACAGTAAGGTGCCATTTATAAACTGTGGCCTGCATTACATCATTAGTTACAGATCTATGACTTGGAGATACTGGTCGAAGTCTTGTCTCCTGTTACTAGAAAGCCTGGAAGTGATAGGGATTGCATTCTATGAAAGGATTCGTCATGATGCAGAGGAAGGTTAAAAGCACAGCTTACTCCAGTCAGTATTTGAGGGAAAGGTAGCCACTTATTTTTGAAACTGATGATCAGCAGTAAAACCTGCAGCACAGAAGTGCTGTGGATGACTTAAAAGCATTGACTCACTCAGCTGTGTCTGAGATGTCATGCTATCCCTGACATTTTGGAGGAAGGGGGTTGTGTGTGTGTTATGCAGAGAGAGCAGCTCACAACTGAGGGTTCTGTTTAAGCCCAGAAAATTAAATTAGAATACTCCTTCCACACCCTGGTGGCTTTTTTACATAAGCTGTTAGTGGTGTGCATTCCTGAATAATGAGATGTGTTAACCCTTGTGTGTTCACCACACAATAACCATCGTGTGAAATCACAGCTGAAGTGTTTTCCAACAAGCTCTAAGTACTGCTGGCAGTTGCACACACTCCAGAGCTGAAGAGGTGAATGGCATAGGAGGGACTTGAACCTTATTTCTGAGTAGGCAGGCCAAAGAGTTCATTATTTTAGAGGAGTTTTCTTTCTAACTACAGAATTTCCCAAATTTTTGGATAAACGTATGTCATTAGGTTAACTGGCTTTTCTTCTTGACAGGTGCTCTGTATCATTCAAGCAGAGCTATTTAAAATACTTTATCAGCTTTAATGATGTTATTTTACTGCACTAAGGAGCACAGATTAAGGACAAATGAGCTTTTGATGTGCACACAGATTATGTGGTCATCATTCAACTTTGAGAAACAGCTAGGGATGGAGAAGCTAGTTGGATGCAGAAGCTCATTACCAAGCAGGAGTTATTATATCATTGTTAATTGATCTTAACCATGTTTATGCAAATACTTTTCAGGAACAAAGAAAATTCATCACCCTTAGAATCAAATGAAGCACAAGGTAAAAATAAACCAAAAAAGAGGAAGATTGCTGAAACCTCTAATGTTATCACAGAAACACTGCCATCTGCAGAATCAGAGCCTGTTGAAATTGAGGTTGAGATTGCTGATGGGACGATGAAAGTGGAAGATGACAGCATTGAAACCCTTGAAGAAGTAGCTTCTGCAGAGCAGTCCATAAAGTATATACAGACAACAGGTACATCAGATGAATCTGCTTTGGCTCTTTTGGCAGATATCACCAGCAAGTATCGTCAGGGAGAGAGAAAATGCCAGATCCAAGAAGAAGGTGATAGTGCAACTGACCCCTCGTGCAAACAGGTAGAAGGTATTGAAATTGTGGAACTTCAGCTGTCACACATGAACAATTTATTCCACTGTGAGAAATGTAACCGTTCATTTAAATTGTTTTACCATTTTAAGGAACACATGAAAACACACTCTACTGAGAATTACAAGTGTGACATATGCAATAAAAGATACCTACGAGAGAGTGCTTTGAAACAGCACCTCACCTGTTACCACCTTGATGAAGGTGGTGCCAGCAAGAAGCAAAGACCTGGCAAGAAAATACATGTATGCCAGTACTGTGACAAGCAGTTTGACCACTTTGGGCATTTTAAAGAGCACCTCCGGAAGCACACAGGTAAGAGCACTCCCACAGTCCTGTGCTTGTGGTCTTCTTTCCAGTATTTTGGGCTTTTTCATGTTTAGGGGAAATAGATAATATGCTGAAGAAAACACATGAGTCATTAGAAATACTTTCCTTGTGGTTATAACTAAAATGGTAGTGTGTCTGTTTGTTTGTTTATGGTTTTTTTGTTTTCCGTTGATGTAAACTTTTGAGGGATTGAGTTGATTGAAAATAGGCACCTAAAACCAGAAGGTACTAATGAAGTTTCTCTGTCAAGTCTATTAAATCTTAAAAATATTTTTCAAAATACTTCCTTAAGGCATGTTCTCTTCTTCAAAAGTACCAAACTGAGGAACTACTTTTATTTTCAAAATTTTCTAGTAAACGTGTCTGTTGAAATAATATTTGAATCATAATCTTCTTGGTGGAATACAGTTTAAAGAGTTTCTTTATCTAACAGAACTTCTGAGAAAATGCCTATTAGCCATAAAATACCCTCAAAGAATTATGTCTTGTACCATCTTGTTTGAAAAGTTTTACTCTTGTTCTTGTCTCATCTATGATTTGAATTTTCTTGGTTAATTAGGCAAAACTACTAAAACTGGCAAAACATTTCTAGTCATTATAGTACACTTTTTTACTGTGAAATCTGCCTCTTTGAAATCAGGGTAGCATCTTCTGAGTACAAAGTGATTTGTACTCCTTCTTTCTTTTTTGTAGTATGGGAGATTACTTCTCCATCTCACTGAAAAATTTGCTGAACGGACACTGAGAATGACACAGATAACTTGAATGTAAAATATATGTGGTTTTGATCTACCAGATGTTTTTGTTTAATATGCCAGTCATGAGTCATTAATAAAAATTTAATGGAGGGTAGCAGCTCTACTTCTTTTGCAGCATGTTATTGTTAAAAGCCTTTTCTTCAGAATGTCATAATTTAATTAGAACTTATCTGTGTATGGGACTGTTGAGTATTGATACATGGCAGTGTCCAGTCTATTCCCAATAGCATTTTAAAAGTTCCTTTTATAAACAACCTTTGGCAAGTCCTTAGCCCCTATAAAGCATGGAGTGTTTCTCCATTATAAGCAATTCAAATACAAGCTACTTAACAAAAAGTATTAAGAAAAAAAATTGTGGCAGATAATCCAAATTAAATAGTATGTTGGTTGCTCTTGCAAAGAAGTATTTTTGATTCAAAGCAAGTTAGCATATCACAAGCAGTACAGAGTACTTTATAAATATATATTGATCTAATAAGTATAACATATGGAATCTAATTACTTATGGTTTAGCATTTTCAAAAGCCGTAAGCTTAAAGTCAGAAGAGATATCAGCATTTAACTGTGGTCTCCTAAGGTGAATGAAAATGACCCCATTCAGTTATCGGCTTTCTAAATTCTGAGTTCTGTACAGCACTGCTTGAATGTGAAAAGGAAATTGAAAGGCCTGTGAGAAAATGTCCTAAAAATATTTGATCCTGTTGTTCAATCACTATACCAGCAATTACATTAAAATAGCTGTGGGGCAGTAATAGGATGATAAAATGGCTTGGGTTGGAAGGGATCTTAAACATCATTTAGTTCCACGCTCTGGGGCCATGGGCAGGGTACCTTCCACTAGACCAGGTTGCTCTGAGCCCCATCTAGCCTGGCCCTGAACACTTCTCAGGGATAGGACAACCACAGCTTCTCTGGGAAGCTTGTTCCAGTGCATCACCACTGTCTGAGAAAATAGTTTCTTCCTCATATGTAACCTAAATCTACTCTCTTTCAGCTTGAAGCCATTCCCCCCTTGTCATTATCACTGCATTCCCTTGTAAAAAGTCCCTCTCCAGCCTTCCTGTAGACCCACCCCCTTTTGGCACTGGAAGGTGCTCTAAGATCTCCCTGAAGCCTTTTCTGCTTCAGGCTGAACAACCCTAATGCTCTCAGCCCGTCTTCACAGCGTAGCTTCCAGGAGGATCTGCTCCATGATCTTTAGGGCATGGAGGTGAGACTGACTGGCTTGTAGTTCCCCAGGTCTTCTTCCTTCTTTCCCTGATTTGAAACAGTTACACTTCTGCATTTTCAGTCAGCTTGAACTTCACCAGATTGCCAAACCTCAAATTTTATGGATAGTCGCTTAACAACTTCCTTCACCAGCTCCCTCAGAACCTGCAGATGCATCTCATCAGGTCCCATGGACTTCCTTTTTGTGTTTCAGTTTGTCCAGAAGCTTGTCATCCATGCATGCTCTGTAGTATCACAGAATCATAGAATGGTTTACATTGGTAGAGACCTTGAAGATCATATAGTTCTGAACGCACTAGTTGCTTGGGCAAGGTCCATGATTTTTGACCTGCAAGACTGAAGGCAGTTTAGCATTCTCTGCATTTCCTGTACAACACTCTCCAAAACTGTAGCATTTTGTAACCACTGAGGGGATTGTTCCCACTGTTTACATCTTTCTGTAACTTTTAGGTGTATAAATGAAACTTAAGCTACTTGTGAATTTCTTTTGAAAAGCTAATTATTAGTTAAGTATTTCTGAGGGTTGGTTTATTGGTTTTCCACCTCAATATCCAGTAATTATTCCTGAAAATGCAGGTTTTTAAACTAGCTAGGATTGATCCTCATGGTATTCACTGAAATGGCTCAGCCTCCTTTGGAATTCATTATCCATTTGTTTCAGTGGGAGTGTTGGTGTCAGTACCAATACAGATCATTACAGACTTTCAGAGGAAACACACTCTTCCAATTTTTTTTGTAATTTAATTTGCTTGAATGTCACTGTGTTTGTGCATGGTGGAATTCAACACCTTTTGTTCATTACTACTTGATGACAGCATAGTACCTTGGATAATAAAATGACCTGCTTTCAGCTTCCCTTGCTCTTGTCCTTAGCTGGCTTCTATTTTTGATAACTTGGTTGAAATGAAGTGGCCAAACTGAGAGGAATTTTAATCTTGTTTGTGCCCATCAATGTCCCTCTGTGCTTTCTCTTCAGTGTATTTTGGGGCAAAGTTGGATCCAGGTTTTTTTGGTTTAGTATTGATGCACTGTTATTTCACAATCATTCTGTGCCAGCTTTGTGTTCTGGAGCTCAGTTTCATCTCTCAAGCATAAGCTGTTACTATTGAAAATAAAAGGCTGTATTATTTAAATACTCCTTCTTTAATATGTCACTTTGTATATTTACTAATGTTGATTCTTTAATTGTAACTATTATCAGATGAAAAGTGTGAAATAGCTGCTATTTAAGATGTTTTGCCAGAATAGTAGTATAATTTCCACAAATACTTTAAATGCTACTGGTAATTATTACATTGGTTTTCTTCTAAACGAGAGTTATGACTCTACATCAGTTTTTTGTCCTTTTATATTGAATTTCCATCTCTTTTTCTGCAGAATAATCCAGTTGGCCACATCTTCACAGCATATTTAGCAACCCAGACAAGAGGGAGAGAGGGGAAGAAGAGAGACCTGAAAGAAGACTGGGTGGTTTTATACACTTACAAATCCTTGTATCTGTCTTAACAGGTGAAAAACCCTTTGAATGTCCAAACTGCCATGAACGTTTTGCTAGGAATAGCACGCTCAAATGTCACCTGACAGCCTGTCAGTCTGGAGCTGGTGCTAAAAAGGGAAGAAAGAAGCTGTACGAATGTCAGGTGGGTAATGGAAGTAGCTGAGTCTGAGGTTAGATACCTCCCTCCTTCAAGAAGCGTGGGAGGACTGAACAGGAAAGGCAATGAGAGCAGTCTTACGTCTCCAAGAGCTACTTCAGTAAAATAAAATAGAATCACAGAATATGCGGAGTTGGAAGGGACCCACAAGGATCATCAAGTCCAACTCCCAGCATTGCCCAGGACACCCCAAGAGCAATTCTTGGATAAATTTTTCTCTTCAGAACTGAATTTGAACAAATGAATCTTTGTTCACTGAACAAAGAGGAGAAAAAAAATTGTGCTTTCTTGATGAGTCCTTTTGGTGCTCTTCAGGTGTATGCCTTGAATACTGAATTAGATTCTGTGTGGCAAGAACAGTATGTGCCTGGGCATTGCTGATAGTCATTATCTTTATGTATGACTAAGTAATTTTGAGTGCTTATCTATAATACTAGTATTTTAAAAACTGTATGTGCAGTCTTTTTCTGAAGTGTGAGCCTGGAGGAAAAAAGGTGTGGCAATAGTATTACAACCCATTTTAACTGACTTCAGCAGCAAAATGGAGGTGTTTGTCTCAACTACACAGACCTGCTCTTGCTTTAATCCCTCCATCATCCTTCTGTGCTGTTACTGAAAATTATGAAGAGATAGAACATTCTGTTTCAAAACTATTTGCCAACAGTGAAGGGGCGTTGAAATGTGTTCTTGTTGCTTTCTAGAGCCAAGAACATTTGCATGGACAAAGACTCTTGAGCCTGTGGGTTTTTTCACTCCAAGCCTGACTCTACCTCACTCTTCTGTCTCTTCTACCCTGCATCTCATTTATTTCTTCAGTCTTTGTGTGTTGTTTTCCAGCTATTTACCTTCAGTGCCAGCTGAAGGAAAGAAAGGGAGCTCATGTGCTTTGTGAAAACAGCATATCTGCAGTTGAAGCAGTACTTCTGGCTGGAAAAGAATGAGAGAGATGGAGTTTTTATAGTTTTATCTGATGAAATCACTCAACTGAGGGGGTCTTTTTTTAAATCACAAAATGGGGAGAGTTCAACCTAGCCAGTTAAACCTCATGATGTCATGGGCAAGTGAAAGCTGATAAGGAAAAGCTGTTCAGTAGTACTGCATCTAGAATGTCAGTAAAGGAACAGTTTCTATTACACTTTCACTGCACACTATTAATGCGTGAATATTGTTCCACCCAAAACTCTAGTGCCAGACATGGATTGACTGGGGTAGGATACTGTACATGAATTTCAGACGAGAAAACTTTCAAATGCTCTACCGACTCATGAATTTTTTAGGTATCTTATGTATGCACAACTCAAAATAGTTCACCATTGTTTAGAAAAAAGAAAAATAAATATCAAATCTCCTGTTCATCTGAAGCTGTCTTCTCAGATTTTACCGCTAACGTGTATGTTTTTTGAATCCAAGTAGCAAGAAGCTATAGGGTGTGAAGCCATGATCTCAGATAGGCACTATATTTTGTTCTATTTTTGTTGACACTGTTTAACACACTGTGTCTTTTGTTTCAGGTTTGTAACAGCGTGTTTAACAGCTGGGATCAGTTCAAAGACCACTTGGTAATACACACTGGTGACAAACCCAACCACTGTACCTTATGTGATTTGTGGTTTATGCAAGGCAGTGAGCTGAGAAGGCATCTCAAAGACATGCACAATATTTCAGAACTATTAGTGACAGAAGAGGTTCTTCCAGTGGAAGCTATGGAAGCTGAACCAGTAACGTCAATGACAATAATAGAACAAGTGGAGCAAGTCCATGTCCTACCAGTAATTCAGGTACAAGTGGATCCTGCACAGGTAACTGTGGAACAGATGCACCAGGATCTCATACAGGACAATCAAGTGAAAGGCACACAGATGGAGGAGCTACAGGAACAGGTGCAGATTAGTTACTTGGAAGTTGAACACATTCAGACTGAACAAGGTGCTGAAGTTCATGTGGAGCAGCTACATGTTGAGCATGTAAATCAAATACAGATGGAAGAAGTTCAGGCAGAACTTATAGATGGAACAGACCTTGAACAAGTAGAATATCAAAGTGTTGATCAAGGAGAAGCAGAAGAAAAGGAACATAATCAAACAGATGATGCAGATAAGGAACATCATGAACAAGCTGAAAACTTAAAAACACNGACAATCAAGTGAAAGGCACACAGATGGAGGAGCTACAGGAACAGGTGCAGATTAGTTACTTGGAAGTTGAACACATTCAGACTGAACAAGGTGCTGAAGTTCATGTGGAGCAGCTACATGTTGAGCATGTAAATCAAATACAGATGGAAGAAGTTCAGGCAGAACTTATAGATGGAACAGACCTTGAACAAGTAGAATATCAAAGTGTTGATCAAGGAGAAGCAGAAGAAAAGGAACATAATCAAACAGATGATGCAGATAAGGAACATCATGAACAAGCTGAAAACTTAAAAACACAACAATTAGTGGACACACAGAATGCAAAAGTGGATGACTAGGACAAATAATGACACTGCAGGTTTCAGAATGAAATACCAAATTATTTTTGTTAACTTTTACATTGGTTTTTGAACTGTCACTGGTCACCTTTCCAATATGCTGTCCATAGGAAGCTGGACAAGTGGACCAAAATTAGCTTTCTTCATGTACAATTAGACTTCTCTCATATGTGAAAAATACTTTCCCATTCATGTAGTGCCATGGAAGAGAAAATACCAGAGACACGGACAACTTTGTGAGGTTTTTAGCAATGAATAGCTTGTATCATTGTTACACCATTCCTGGCCATAATGTAAGAGTAATTTCACCTCTTTTCCTCTTGCAGTAGAAGCAAAGTCTTGTATAGATTTGCAGGATGTCTACCGTAGGAGAATCAGTAAAATATGAGGGGTTCTGTTGTAAGTGGCAATTACGTACCTGTGAATTTTCAGATCTTAACTTTCAGGCTGGGCTAAAAGCACTGTTGCTGGAGGTCTCGGAGCACAAAAATCCTGTGCCTTTTCAATACTGAGTGGGTTAAATTTCCACAAAGTTTCTAGAGTTCTTGAGAACTTAGTTCTGTAAGAGGCAACGTAGGTAATGTTATAGTGCTTTATATTTTTGCTTGAAATTGTCAGTTACTGATTTTCTTTTTGCATTAAATTTAGAGTCAGGGGGATGAGGGAGGGAAAATACTTCACTTGGAGGCAGCAGGACACCCTAAAAGGGACACTTAAAAATAGCAAAAGCTTGTTAGAGTCTGTGATAAACGTGATGATTTGGAAGAAAGCTCAAAACAGGCTCTTCTTTTATAAATAATCATTTTTGAAAATGAATATGTTTAAACATAAACATAAAGACTTGTCCATATGGTATCAGGTTCTTGGTTTTTTTGAAATGAAATTCTGACACTTGACAAAAAGATGTGCTAAACGTAAAAGCCATAGGTATGAGAGCTAAACTGTGGATTGAAAAGTAGAAGTGTAAATAGTTTAATCAATATCAGACAATAAAACAATACCAACCATTAAATGTTGCATTATTTGTTTCATCCAATATATTAGGAACAACTGAGTGACTGGCAATTAAGTGCCAAGTTCCAGTGTTAAGGATCAATCTCATTTTTAATATGATTAATAGCTTTTTACTGTAAAGTTAGATTTGTTGAGAAAATGTTTGTCTATGGTCAAGGATGCTAAGGACATCTTAATTACTGCTGGAGGTTAGAGGTGCTCCAAACTCCTGAAGAAACTTTATTTTCAAAGCCTTAAATGAAGAATTTTTGCAAGGACATTCCCTACTGCTCTTGGTAAAACTATAGATCTTAGTTAAAATCAGGCATTTTCTATTCAATCTTCAAATGCAGAACTGTTTCCTGGGATTTGTGCTTTTATTTAGTTTCACTCAAAATTACTCATGTGTTTCATCATAGCCTTTTAGAAACTGTTGCAAAAAACCCATGGATCTTAATTAAACTTTCAAACATTTTGATTAATGTAACTTGCATTCCTTTTTTGTTTTGTCTTTTCTGAGATGCAAGTAATCTGTGATGAGATTCTGTGCAGAGGAAAGGATGTGGCCCAACGTTAATCATGAGAATAAATTTTAGCTATTATATTTATACCTGGCTTCTGATAAGCAGCTTGTCTTTTGATAACATGAGGAGACAGGCCTGCTTGCTTAGCTGCCTAGCTCTATAAAGGTTTTTAGGTACGTATGCATACAGACAAAGTCTGTTAGGTGGAATTAAAGGAACAATCTGACTGTGCATCTGAGCAACGAAACTTAACTTCTATGTAATTTTTAAGTCCAATGTAAACCGAACAATTCCATGGCTTTAGCAAAAAGGCCGTGGTTGGTAACGCAGTTGGGCTAGTTCTTGGTTCTGTTTGCTCTCTTTTTTTAAACAACAGTTCATGCATTTGTAGGAGAGGAACGGTGCTCTGTCGTTGTGCCCAGTGGGGCCTATTGCGATTCCCAGTGAGGCTGGGCGAGAGCATGGTGTCCCCTCCTCACCCTGAAGGACGTGGAGGAAGGCTCTCCTCAAGAAATAACTCTCCTACTCAGGGCCCGTCCCCTATAACTTGCTTCCCAGGTGACTGAAGCCCACACTGATGCCAGTGGAGTCCTGCGTGCCCCGTTCCGGATCCCGCAGGAAGAGGGAAGGTTGCTGGGCTTGGGGGTTGCTGGGCTTGGGAGTTCCTGGGGCCGCGCCGCTGGGAGGCGGGGAAATGGCGCGGCCGCCCGACAGCACCAAATGGCGGCGCCGGGCAGGGCC
>VZRQ01005615.1:263-29651 GCA_013397975.1 Machaerirhynchus nigripectus | reverse complement strand
CTGCCGAAATGCTGCCGGAGGTGTTTTGGTAATTTCGGTAATACCTCGTCGCTGCTGCTTTACCATGTGTGTTCGTTTGCCTAGAGGAAGTACACTGGCGAAGTTGAATCACGGAGACGCTCCAAACCCACGTGGACGCGTTGCTGTGTCACCTGCTCCAGGTGATCTTACCTTGGCAGGGGCTTGGGCTGGATGATCTCTAGAGGCCCCCTCCAACCTTAGGGATTCTGCGATTTTTCCCGAAGAGATTACGGGTGCAGCATCCCGCATCTTCCTGATGCTGAACGGTCTTTGGGTGTGAGCCCCTCCGGTCCAGTTGTTACTTAAATGCAGATTCTTTGAGGCATACGCGTGTTTTATCTGATACTCTCTCACACTTGGGGCTAATTGGAGCCTGAGGCAAAAAACACTTTGATTCAAAGAAATCTCATCCTGTGTTTGACCTACAAAACACACGATTATTTCCGTGGGAGGAGCAGGGACACGGTGCAGTGTTTTCTGGGTTGGATTGTTAATTCCTTGAACAGTTCCTACAACCTCACAGCGGGAGGGACAGTCCCCGTCAGAGCAAACCTGTAGTTTCAGGACCTGCTCCTTTAAGGACGTAGTCTGGCATCCCAGTTCATCTACACCAAATAGATTTGTTGACATCATGGGTGCACAGCTGTTCCAGCCTATTTAGGTGGTCCCAGCTCAGGAAATTAAAAACTGGTGCTTGTTTACAGAGAGAGAAGAGTATTTGCTCATGTGTATATTAAAAAATCCCGCCTGAATTTAAGAAATATAATTCTGTCGGAATGGGTCCTAAATTACATATATTTTTTCTTGCACTAGGTAATTTCTTGTAAAATGTTTTGTCAGATCTATAGCAGTTCCAGGGCCTGACCAATCTCATGAATGTAAAAGAACAAATAATTGGGTTGAGTATATTTATTTTTCTTGAACATTTTAATTTTATCATTAAGTGCCTTTCATTCAGTGATACTTCTTTTCTAGATAGTACCTTATCCAACAAGTAAGAGTGAGGACTCTAGGATTTTAATTAGTTCTAGATAGTCAATCTGTTTGGAAATTAGGAAATAAAATACTTGACTATGCCAGTTGTCCTTTTCTTACAGTTGCTTGTTTGGAATCTTTTCAGAGTGTTGTTTTAAAAATTGCAGCTCTGGGGTATTTAAAAAATGTCCAGTTGCAGAGTCCTTAATTTTGCCAGATGAAAAAACCAGTGATTTTGTGAACTAACACAGGATCTGCACTATTGCAAATATGAATAATTCATTATAACACACTTAGATGAACTGATGCTGTTTTGAAGGCAGTTAAATTGCACTGGGAAAAATTGGGTTGTTCATACTGCAACCACATTACATTTAAACTTATCTGTTGGCCCTTCACTAAAAGGGAGTTTTCTTTGGTTCCTGTAGGTTGAACTTCATGGCAGGATTTTCTGTACTTCACCACTGAGGAGATGCTCTGGAGTGGGGCCACTGCAGGTTCCCACTCCACGAGGTACTGGCCCGAGGAGATGCAGCATTGTGGCAGCTGTGGTGCTTTGTCTGGGGGAAGCACATGTGACAGAGATGCTTCTAAGATACATGTTCAAAAGGTGCTCTTTCTGGGAGGATTTGGGGTTGTTGCTCTTTTTTAGAGGCCAAGTTACACTGGGGTGGAGGAACACAGCAAAGGACAGCACATGATTTTGAACCATACTGACAAGTGATGGGATTAGCTCCCTACAGCTGGAATATCACACAAGTTTTTCATGGCCAGTCTGAGCCTCCAGTGTTGTTCCAAAGCCTTAGAAGTTGGGCACGTTTGCTTCTCTTCCTGGTGTTTACTGTGAGTTGGGAAATAAACAACAACCTTTTAAATTCTTGGCTAACACTAAGAAAATCTCCCGCGCGGCTCTTCTGTGTGTTTGGAAGAAAGTAGTTCTTCATGCATAGACAGCTCTCTTTTAGGATGCTTGGCAAATATTATTTAGCTCAGCCTCTGAACTCTTCCTGTAAAGTACCTAAACGGCTTTTATTTTCCCCTTTAAGAAAGAAATCCTTTGGGTTGTTTTTTTTTTAAAGTCTACACAGACTAAATAATTCTGCAAGCAGGCAGCAATGGAACTGAAAATACTGTCCAGTTTTATGACTTTTTCTTCTGAAGCGTAAAATCGAAGTCTCTTCTCATTGCAAGGAAAACACATTATCAGGAAAGGTAACTCCAAAATAGAAATCAGTGTATCCCTTGCTTGAAATATGAGAGGGCTATACCTAATGTGGGAAGTATAGCGCAATACTCACTTTCTTATGTTAGCTAAATAAACACGAACTAACTCAGTATCCTGAAAAATTAACTGAAAAACACTGATATTTTCTAAGAAATTACGTATTTCAGATAGTATCCAAGGATTTTCATTGCTTTAAGCATTAGTGCACCATCTGAGCCTCTCTTTTGGTTGTGAATTGGTATTTTAAGATGCAGAGAGAGTTAGAGGTTATACCAGTCTGGATGTCTGCAATGAAATCATTGCAAGAATGTCTGTGCTAGTGATAAATCTTGTTAATGCTGCATGGAGACAGATCAGCTCTGTGTGGGGAGGATTACTGGGATACATTTTCTGCCGGTTGTCTTGACAATCATAAATCCATGCAGCTGTAGAGCAGTGCGTAATCTGTGCGTGCAGTTTAATCCAGTTTCCAAATTAGATCCTCAATTCTGAGCAGATAGATAACAGCTTGATTAAATTCTCTGTTCACTTTCCTGGAAAGAGAGTCCAGCCAATAGACCTCCGATCTCATCAGACACAGTGTTACACCATGGAGCAATTTCTTGTTGTAATGGCAATGTATGACTTACCTCAGTGTCCCAAGCCCCATATTTTTTAGGTGTTAATAAGTAATCAGTCTGAATTAGTTCATTTATGTTTTAGAGATTGTATCAGAATTCTAAGGACTCTTTAGTCTCTCATTAACCCAGTCCCTCTGGTTATTACACTGTGCAGCAATGCGTGCTGAAACTATCATGACTTTAAAGTTCTAATTGCAAAATAAGAATGTGTTTAATCTGGAAGGAACTCAGAAAACTTATTACCTGCAAGGCAATTAGAGTGTGCTTGAAAACTCACTTGTCTTTGAACAATTCAGGACTACTACTGCTGTGACTTGATCCCTCTTTTATTATTTTGCAATTACGATATTTTATTTTGCAATTACTATACTATTACTTCTACTGTATTTCCTGTAGCTTGCTGAAATGTACTTATGAACTTAAGAGTTTGAGAAAGCTCTCATGAAGTCAAGGTGAACAGGGGCAGTTCACATGTGCAAGTTGGCCTCTTTGAGAGGCTGCATTTGTGTAAAATGACAGGCCTGTCCTCTACAGCAGGCTTGTAGATAGGGAGGTTTTTTGTACAGCACAGTTGAAAAAAATAAATTTTTCTTAGTCCCACGGGGCTTGATTGTACTGCCACTTGTCTTCTCTGCTCTGCCAGGCCACCATGAATTGAGCTAATTGTGGGCTGAGGGGGCAGCATGAAACTGGGCTCATAATTATAGAAGGAAAATGTAACATTGCTTCTCATTCTCAGTTTTATTTTTGCACATGATGAAGCGGTGTAAGCCTGGGGTTTTCTCTTCGGTTATGGGTTCCACAGAATCCTCATTTAGGAACTTGGTTTCCCAGAACTCAGGTTGAAGAGTGTTTCAGCTTGTGCACAAGTCTGGTCTAATAATCAGGAGGCACAAAAATTATGGTGTAGGACTGAACCTGGGGCTCTTCTCTTAAACAAAGTTCCACTTTTCCGGCCAAGCATGGCATAATTGCACAAAAGGAGAGCTGATCACTGAGTAGTCAGTGTTTAATTCACAGTGGCACATTTTCATTAGCATTAGATAGGAAAGTCTTGCTTTACTTACTCTCAGCCGGGAAACTTACTCTCTGTGTAGGGTTGTCTAAGCTACCAAAAAGCACGCCAAAGGAGCACAGGGATGTCAGTTTTCCAGGGATGTTCAGCCACTCTGAGTGGGATGCTTCCCACTCTTGGGAAGAGCTTCTTAGAAAAGCAGTGAAGCATTTACCGACACCTTGCCCCTGG
The DNA here is from genome assembly GCA_013397975.1 of Machaerirhynchus nigripectus. Taxonomy (NCBI): domain Eukaryota; kingdom Metazoa; phylum Chordata; class Aves; order Passeriformes; family Dicruridae; genus Machaerirhynchus; species Machaerirhynchus nigripectus. The sequence continues at coordinate 25,564 of VZRQ01005615.1, read as the reverse complement.
TCTCGTAGCCCACAGCTGGTTGAGGTGTGGATGCACTGCACAGCTGCACCACCACACTAAACAGAAACACTGCAGACCTTTGTGGCTGTACATGCTGCTGCAGCGAGGGCAGAGGGCAGCTGCACTCTCACCATTAAGGGCCTGTGTTTGTAACTGGAACTACATTTCTGCAGGTGTCACCCAGAAGCTGGGGCTGCACCTGGAGAGCTGCCCTGAGGCTGGGGACATCCATGACAGCTTGAAAAATGCTCAGATTCTATAAGGATCAGATTTTGAAAACACATGAAAGGAAAGTAGTTCAAAAGTAGTACTAGTGCAGAGTGTCAGCTCCTCTGCAGAATATCAATGGCTAATTTTAATTTGAAGTGTAATCAGCTCTGTTAGGAGATTTCTCTTGACAGCAGTTCATTTGTAATTAAGATTGGCAACTTTTTGCAGAAGTAATGATTTCCAAAAGTATTTTATTTCAATGTCTTTGTGCTTATTCTTCCTTGGAGTTTTGGTTTTGTTTGGTTTTTTTTTAATTGTTTGTTTGTTCGGGTTTTTATAATCCCTCATGCTTTTCTGTCCCAACCCCCTTTTGGCTGCTTGACATCACTTGAAACAGCTGATACCTTGCTAAGTAGAAAGAAAAAAAATGCAGGTTTCCCTTAAGAATCAAAGAGCAGGAGCATCAGTAAGAGCTGGGTTTGCCCTTTTCCCCAGATGTAGATTATATCATCCTCTTTGCTGGTTTTTGGCGACCCTGGATCCGATGACCATCTGAGAACATGTTTGGTAGAAAAATGGAAGACTGAAGTTAAGAAATACCTGTAGCCCTACATATGACATGGAAATGTAGGTATTAAGCAAAGTATAATGAATATTTATGGAAATATAGATTGGAGTTGCTGAAACTTACAAACGCATTGAAACTGGGTGTCGTGGGGTGACTTTATGCTGTGTATCCCCTATCACCATTCTATGCCCAGACATGCCTCCTATGCCTTTCTATGCCTTTAAAACCGAGTGCAAGACAGAGAGAAAAAAAAATGAGCGAACTTTTCAAACAGTCTGTACTACAAGGACACAGAGATTAGCTTCTTGCTGCTGAGGAGCAGAGGAGAGTACTCTTCTTGCTTTTTCAGTCAGTTTTGTTTTTTGGCTCTGCTTCTTTGGAGAGAGATGGAGAGTGTTTCTTTCCGGGACTTTGGTTTCTTTTTTCCTCTTCTGGACTTGTTCAGAACACCAGAACATCAGAACAGAGGGACCTTCCACCAGCCTGGAGGGGGGCCCCTGCGCCGACCCAGCTCCGAGGAGAAGGAGAGAGACCACACCCACAGAAGGACCCTAAAAGTCTTGTTATTAAGCATTATTATTATTATTTTCCTGGGTGTTTGTTAAATAAATAGTTTTTGTTTTCTTTTTCACATTCCTCCGAGGAAAAATCTCTTTTTTCCCCCCAAACCTGGCGGGGGAGGGGTGGCTGTAACCCGTCTTCCTTTGAGGAGGAGACATTCTTTTTCAACGTTTCCCTGAAATTTGGCTCAAACCACCATACTGGGGGTTCATTGTTGCTAAACAACCACATTACTTTTTTCAAGTGTCTTCCATAGAGCTGTGCCCATAAGCCTGATGTTGAGAAATTATTTCTTAACTTTCCTTCACATCAGGGTGTAATAGTTCCGTACATAACTTTTGTGTGTGAATTGCTCCATGGATCAGCATCCCAGTCATTGAATTGCCCTCTCTCCAGCTTTCTAGAAATCTGCTTTAATGGTTTTCAAGGCATACTTGGAGGATAGTTGAGCAGTGACAGTATTCTTCTGTACATTGAAGGACTGCATCTGAATCCCTTCTTCTAGGTTTCAAATACACCACTAAGGTCTGAGTAAGTGCTCCAGTCATGAGACTATTTTGCAGAAGCTCTTTTGGCCTGGGTTCTGTTGGTTTTGTTTTGTTTAAAAACATATGGAACCTGGGTTTTGTCCAGATGTACCTGCTTCAGCTGGTAGACACTGAAATGACAATCAATTGCACTACAGTGCCCCAGAAATTTTATCCTTCAGAAGTGCTTTGTGAAGTTTGGCAGCTTTAGCACTGGGAGTTCAGTTATGGTTTTGGTCTCCACTAATCCTCCCAACAGTAAATACAGCATGGTGTATGAAAGGGATTTCAGGGCTGTGAACAGGAGATGTCTCCCAAGGCCTCTGGAGTTTTAAAGCTTATTTGGTCTCATGTTTTATTTGTACAATTTGTACCGTCAAGTTTTACATCTGCTACTGTAATTTGCATCTGTGTAAGACATTCTGCCAATAGAGGGATTGACAAATGCATTTCAGTACAGAAGTGATATGGACATGCTCAAAAGATGTCCATGTTTTGTCTGAGTCTTGGAGTGCGAACACTAGGTCACCTAGTGAAACTACTGAGGAAGGATGAAAAAATGCCTCTATTAACAGTATTTTTTCTGTCTTCCTTGAATTTCTAAGTTAGAAATCAGAATTAAAAGGAAGTCTAAATTACTCTGAAATAGTAATTCCATAAGAACTCTGTTAGAGTTGGAATTCCCGTATAGGCTGAAGGAAGGGAACTCCATCAAGCTGTATGAGAAGTCCATGTATAAATTTTTTTCATCTGATTCAGTAGTGCAAATTTTTCAAAGCTCAGAATTCTGTCTTACATTTAGTGCTGTAATAAGAACTTCCAAAATTAGTAAATGTATTGTTAAGACTCCTTTACATGATGAGAAATTCCATTGTTGGTACTAAAACAGAAAAGGTGGACAGATCCCATCTTCATCAGAAATGAGACTCCATTGTTTTCATTTCATCCGTCAGGCTAGCAGTTGGGTTCTAGCAATCTTTAAGGTTCAATTTCAACAATTTATGAAACTTTGTGGTCATTCTGTGTTTGATTGTCTTTGGCATACAGTTACAATGCACTAAAGCTGTCGGCTTAACTCTTTTACTTCTGTACAATGAATTGTACATACAAGCAGTAATTTTTGTGCATTTTTTTGTTACAAAGGAAAAATACATGAAACATCTTAAAAGACTATTAGGAGTATCATTATCAGGAGAAAAAGCAGGAACTATGACATTGTCTGGAGTAAACAATAAGTCTGTGTGCACGTCTAAGGTAATTTTCATGAACAAGAACAGAGCACAGTTAAGGAGAAGTTGTCTTTTTGCTTGGCTTTGGATTCAGCAATGCATAAAAATGGTGTATATGTGCGCTTCTGTATCATGTCTCTGAAAAATTGTGGAATTCTATATTGAGAGTGCAAGAGGTGCAGGATATAGGCTTGATGCTGGCTTTGAACTGGGAGTGGGCTTTCAAATTCAGAGGGTTTTCTGGTTTTTTATGTTGAATAAATACCTCTACAGTGTTAAATAGTAGAACGGTAAATAACTGTATCTTTGCCTTTAGAGTGGTTAGGGGTGCCCCTACGTTTAAAAATGAGAGACATTGAGAGACATGAAGGAAATGTATAAAGTTCTTTGGCCCAGTTAACCAAATTATGCCAGCCCTGTGCTTTAGAGGTTACGAGAATAATCTCTTTCCAGTCCTGTTGAGCTCTGCATGGTGTCATCAGATTAAATGGTGTGATTAGCTGTCTTAAGTACTAATTATATGAAGAGGATGCAAGAGACATGCATTTTCTTTCTTTTCTCTCTCAACTAGTGCTGTGGCACTGAGAAATGCTGCTGCCATGGAGAGACACAAGAGTAAATATTGTCAGTGAAGGTTCAGTCAGAGACCTTTGGAGGAACCAGAAAAATCAGTTACTCTTTAAGTTACAGGCTGAAAATCTTGGTGCCAGCAAAGCAGGCAGTTCTAGCTCTGGTGCATCACCAGGTAATATTATGGACAGTATCGTGTCTACTCTATGATGCTTGCTCGAGAATTTCTTCAAAGTCACCTCTTCAGAGCTGATCATGAGTCCACTTCCTGAGAGGTTTCAGGCTCTTAATGGAACTTATTTAATAGGTTGAGGATATAGGAGATCAAACAAATCAATCCCCCTTTACCTGAAAATACAGCTGTTACAATATGCAACTCTTTGTATGTCTTTATTTCCTGACCTCTTTCCTGCTGTCACACTGTGGTGCTAAAATGATATAATGCTGCTTGTAAAATACTGTGAAGAGTAAAAAGATTTTGATCTTGATGCTGCAGTTCCTCATGATGCATTTTTTTAATGATCAGGAAGGTGGAAGCGTGCCCTTTCTCAAGGAAAAGTGTTGCCATCATGCCTTTGAGCTTGGGGTGATGCAGCCAGCCCATGAGAACTCAGCCTTTCACTGCCAGAGGCTTTGACTGTTGTCCCGACAGCAGGTGACATCCTGCCCAGGCTGTTAACCTGTGCAGCACCTGACAAGTCAGAGTTTGTTCTGAGAGAATGTGACCTTCTGGATCGCCAGCTGCACTTTGTTCAGATTTCAGGGCAACATTAAGCATTTCTTGTTTTATCTTGCTGGCCTCCTGGTGTTAGCCTGCTGGGTTTGGAAAAACTGAACAGACTGTTCCTCTCTTACCTCGTTCCCATTTTCCTCTCTTCACAAAAGCTGTCCTAGAAACCTTAGCAGGTCTTATAACTTTGTTTTTAAATGCACAGTCACATGAACTGCTAGTGATACTGTGTGTTGCCTTTAGTAGTATACAAAACCATCATTATGGTTTTAAAGCTGTTTTTTTTCTCAATATGTTTTCCTGCTGGCATATAATTTCATGTACATACCCCTTAACAGCAGTTTCATTCTTGTGTCTCAACAAAACTCTAGAGTTTTTTCCTTTTTATGAGTTCTGCTGCACTCAGGCAGCTGCGTTTCCTTGAAATCATAGAAGGCTGCTGGAAAGGGGTGTAGCATTAAGTACATCCAGGACAGATTAGTCAGTGAATGAAATGCTAGCAGTATTACATTGTTGTCTGTTTTAAAATAGATTGCTATTTCAGAAGTTTAGTCTAATAGGAATACCTTATAAAGTCATCTGCATGCCTCTAGTCTCAGATACATTTGTGGATAAATTCTCCTGCAGATTTCTTCAGGGAGAAGATTGAGGAAAGGTGAGAAACTGGAGTCTCTTACCTATAGACTTCTAAATAAACTTGGGATTTTGGATTGTGTTATGTGAATGGTGGTTGTCCACAGAACTGCATCAGGGGAGTGGATGGTTGCAGGGAAGATTATGGCTTAAAGATGTTCTGAAATTTTTTTATGCTGTGCTTCTGCATATATTTTCTTTCTGCTTCCTTACTGAACTATACTCCCTGAAATCATGGAACGTAGTTAGTATCTGTGTAATACCATAGAGTTGTATGTAATAATAGAGTTACATGTAATACCATGGACTTATTCTTAATTTCCATTTTTGCAGATTTGTCAAAATCTCTTCCCTAAACTTGAATATTGAATCTCTTACTTGTCACCATTTTAACAAAATATCATCCATAAATGTCAGGATCTTTTTTACTCAGATTTGCACTATTCTTTATTATTCAACATAGTTCACATAACCCTTCATTTTCACAGTAATAGTAGTAATGAGAACAGCAGTAATAATAATAATAATAATAATAATAATAATAATAATAATAATAATAATAATAATCTGAGTTCCAGGACCGATGCTAAACAAATGTGTGTAAGATTAGCTAAGGTAATTAAATGCTAGCCAAATTTATCAACATTAATATTCATTCAATTCAGGAAAGCTTTTGCATTTTTTTTTCGTATCCACCTAAATGTGATATGAAAAGTAGGATGGGTTTTAGGGCTTTGAGATGTAGGAGCTTTTTCACATGACTGTCTTTCAGTGGATCAGTANTGCTCCAAAACCAGGGCAAGTAAAAAGAAAAAAAAAAAAAAAAAGGCTTATAAAAGAAGCCTAGGATGCATGTGAAGCATTAAGCTGCAGTACTGAAGCCAAAGTTGCAAAAAAAGACCAAAATCTAGTGTTGTGCTCTATCTTGTTTGGGTTAATATCCCTCACTTAGTATCCTTGATGTGCATCACAGTGATGAAGCAGATAGAACACTTCAGTTTGCAGCAGGCTGTCTTGAATGTTTCTTGTTCCCTTTGTATTGTCTCTCTAGATCCCAGTTTCAAAAATACCTATCCTAATTTCACTTCTGTTCTCAATCCAGTGGAAGAGGAGTCTTCGGTGAGCAAGATTTCTTTGATACACAGAGATTAGCAACTTACGACCTGTCAAATAAGATCAGATTTCTTCCTGCTAAGCTCATTGCTGTGTCCTGAAGATTTGCTGTGCATTAAGCAGTTTCCAGAGGTTAATCAAAGCTTCAGCAACACTGGGGAGCTTGTGCTTATTCCCCTGCTCTGTGGCTCTGTGCCTGCAAAGCTTGGGGAGGTCATATGGATGGCAAACCTGGTAGCAGTGCACTGCCCCATGCAGAGGTTTTACAGCATGTGGTACCCAAATAGAGCTCCAGAGGTGGGAGCTGGTGTGAACGGCATGTGGTCTGCGTGGCAAGGGGACCCCTTTGGTCTGAGAATGTGGCACACTCACACATTACTAGAGAAATGTGTCTGGGACTGTTTTCCATTTCCATGTTGTTTTCTGGTGTATTCTAGACATTTCCAGTCTAATGGTCAGTGAGATGAAAAATACAAAAATACCTGTCTATCTAGATTTTTTTTCTCTAAAAGCTCTAGAAGTTCTCATAGCTGCAGTCATTCCAGGACGTTTAAAATTGGCAGGGGCAGAGAAGTTGCAACAACAGTTTCAGGGGATAATTCTTCAGCATTTTTAAAACCAAGCAGACAGTCTTTATGATGCTGCTCTCCTGCCACTTTTATGTGGGTACTATATTTCTAAATCCGTGTCTTCTATTAGTGAGTAATATAATTACTGTAATGCAGTGTTTTGTTAATACTGACTCAGGGTAAATCTCAAGTGTCTTAGACATTACTCTGAAAAACTGGAAACTCCAGTCAATATAAAGTATATTTCAAAGTGCAGTGCAGGATTTATATATTTTCAAGTAGTTCTCTGGAGAATAATATCAACTGCTCATCTTCTGCCCAGTTACACTGAAAAATGACCTTAAAATGCTTAACCCTTTAGTACTCAGTACTTTTGGGTAGTATATATAGAGTGATGCAACTAAATTTGATTACCTTGTAAGAGGTAATCAGACAGAGTTGTTTCTATTTGCTAAGGCCCTACTAGTAAGTAAGTGGGGAGTAGTGAAAGAAAACTGTGATAGACAATACAAACCAGAACACTTTCTGTTTTCCTTGCACGGGAACACATTTTAGGTTTCTTTTCCTTGAAAATGACCGGGTGATTTTATTGCAGGCTGTCTTCTTAGCAATGCGTATCTGCCTAAATATGCAATCATTTTCTTGATGGAAGTGAAAACTGATCTCTTCAGTGATTTCAGCAGGACGCTAAGTATTACCTGTTTCTTACTTCTTGGACTACAGCTTGCTTTATCCAGAGGATTTATTTTATTTTCACTGAAAAAGGAGTCAAACTAAATTTTAGTGAAATAACCAAATTAGATGTAATTTTCTTCTGTTATTTAAAGGGCTAATAAAGACTTTGTTGCATGTCTGTTGACTCAGAATACATACTTAATGGAAACTGATTTTATCTTGGAAGAACAATTCCGAGGTAAATTGACCTCATTTGCATTATACATCAAAGAAGGAAACAAAATAGACTGGCCAGGCTTAAGTTTTGAAATTGCAAATTTAATTTCAGAATACAGTCAGACTTCAAATTAATCCCTCCCATGTATTTCAAAGACCTGGGAAATCAATGGCTTCTACTAATAAATTATTTTTTTGTCTTTGTTTTTAATGCTATTTTCTGCACAATTCAAAGACTAATTAATTTTAATTCCCTTTCTAGCTGTTTTATCAGTATTGCTGTGAAAGGATGAAAGGAGTTCCCCCCTGCTCCCCCCCACTCTAGTTTCTATTTCACAAGTCTTAATGCACTTGCTTAGTACTATTTATGTTATGTTGATTGCTATGCCTTGATTATCTTTTCCATATGCCCTGTACACTGCAGATGGTGGATTTGATGTGAGACTCCACCAGCTGGGTGGCACCTGACCTGTGTTGGCGAGGTTATGTAAGCTCTGACTGCTGAGGGCTCTGTGCAGCCTTCCTTCATCTTGCCAAGAGCTTATTCCAGCCTGTCATCAGATAACCCCTGGGGAGGTGGGAAGGTGAGTCTGTGCGCACCCTGACACCAGTGTCGCATGAAGTGCCTGTCAGTGGCCCTGCAGGACTCCCCGAGCTGCTGCTGCCATGCAGGCGCTGGCAACCTGGATGGGTGAGTGCTTGTGCTGGCCCAGCCTGGGGGTCCCTCTGGGTGGGTCTCTGTGGGTCAGGCTGTAGCACTCCTGGACACAGCCAGTGACTGCTTGTTGAAGATCATGGAGAGACCTTTTAGGGGTGGACCACAGAATAGGGCACACCAGTGTGTTTTTCCTCTATTTCTCATCTCTGGCTTTGGCAAGAAGGAAGTTGGACTAAATAAATGTGGAAGGTTGCTTAGATCTATAGTTTTGTGCTGCACTGACCTGTACTGTGCAGTGCTCAGTCAGCAGATCTGGCAATGGGCTGGTCAGCTAAAAGCCTTGAGAGATCCTGTTCCATCAGGTTCTAAGTAATTGGTTTTGTATTTAGGGGTCCATCCCAGAATGACTGTGGGGTCAATCCAAAAGATGAAGGTTTCAGTCTTTCTGCTGAGGTTAGGGGACACTTGAGTAAGCATCCACCTGTATTCTACTTCATATTCTACCTGTATGAAGGGCTCAGGCGTATTAAACTTGTAAATAGGTTGCAGAGTCCCCTGTCTTCTGCTCTAAGTTACAATTGTAGGATTAAGTTGCAGGCAAGAGTTAGTGTCTTCCAGTGGGGAAGGGTATTTTTTGGCTGCTTTTTTCCTTTTTACACCAGGATTTTTTGTGGTTTTTTTGTTCGATAGTGGTGTTTAGAACAGGCTACACATCTCATTGTGCTGAAGGAGTGAGTACAGGGCAGCTCTTTGTTATCTTTTCCTGCTTCCCTTCTTGGTGCTGTGGCCAATAAACGAGGTTTTGCACAGAAGCCTTGAGGGTATTTATGTTCTGTGTCAGCCGGGGCTGCTGCATGTGTCAATATTCTGTGTGTGGGAAAACAATGGCATGTCTTAGGTTAAGAACAGTGGAATCATTTAGGTTGGAAAAGACTCTTAAGGTGATCGAGTCCAACATGTCATGGTTTGACATTGCTCCCCGAGCCCCTGCTGTAGCTTGGATTTACCCATAGTCTGAAGTGCCTTAGGGCTGCACCTGCTTCAAGTGGAGCCATACCTATGAGCCACAGTCTCTTCACGGCTACACCTACTGCAGCATAGAGTCACTCAGGCACAGTTCTTTGAGGTGCACCTGCTCCAGTGTGGCTTTCATGGGCCGTAATCCCTCCAGAGGTGTACCTGCTGTGGCACAGTCACAACCACAGCCATGGATGCTTTGAGAGGTACCTGCTCTCACATCAGCTACAGGTCATCTACGCTGTGAACTTCAGCTTGAGTTCGCACTGTAGTTCTGGGCTGTCCAGTGCAGCAGCACAGAACCAGCAGCAATGCCCTGCCCACCTGCCAGCCCAGGCTCATCACTGTGGCTGTTATCAAAATATTCCCAGGCACAGCAGGAAGGTGATAAGAATGATGTTCATCATGTCTGGTTTTCATCAAGCAGTAACTGACAAACTGAATGCTGTGCCAGCTAACATTAGTAATTCTGGGATATATGGAAATGGGTGGCATGTGGGCCTGGGCAGAGAGGGCGAGTTGTTTCTAGAGGTTCTCCATGGTCAGTGCCCTGTTAGTATTTCATTCTACCGGAGCTGGGAACATACAGGTCTGTGTTCAGCCTGTGATATGTTCAGCATGCTATTTTTTGTATTTTGAATAGTTGGGGTTTTTTAACAATTCACATGAAGCTCTGGGGTGTATTTTATATAGTCTTTCTGTTTTCTGGCATTCACAGAAATAAGACTGAGAGTGCTTCTCATGTAAATCAAAAAAAAAGTGCTCAGGGAAAACCTTGAACAAATGTTGACTTCCTTTGGCCACAACAGCCATGCATTCAATATTACTTGAGCAGAAGCAAGGAAGTGGCGCTATTACTTTCCCTGTCTGTCTGCACAGTAGAGCTTTTGTGTCACCTGTGGTCTGTGCTACAGGTCTTGGGGGACTGTTCTGCTGGGCTCTCATCTTTTATAAAAGATAGGTCTTCTATACACAGGAGTATACTAGGTTGTTGGTATTTTCTTGCAACAACTGAACTTTCAAAGCTATGATTGAAAAAAGGGGTCCATATTTTTCTTGTGGATGACTTAAAAAAATCCCTGCTACTTTAAATTCAGTTTTGTTCCAGAGCTGGGGCATGGTGCATATAATCTACTAAGCAGGAGACATGCTGTTCTTCAAGGGAATTTTTTAAAAATTGGACTAATCCCCTATGGGAGATAACTTAAAAATCCTCATCTCCTCAGACTAGACAGCAGAGGGGCTGAAAAGGGAACTCGAGTGAATTATTTGAAATAGCCAGTGACATCCTCATTAAAACCACCTGGTATTCTGACAGTTTGAGTGGTAGGAGACCCTCCAGTGTGACTTCCTTCACATTCACTCTAATAGAAACGGCAGCAGTTCAAGCACTCAAAGCTGGGAGGCTTTTTGCCTCTCTGAAAGACACGTTTAATGAAAGAGACCAATTTGTAAAACACAGTGCTTGGAGCGCTGGTCTAGCTGCTTCTGTGCTTTCATGTACTCCATTTAAAGCTTCTTAAAACCAGGTCACTTTTTATGTATCTGTGAAAATGGGACTTTAGGAACTAAAGTCTGTATATTCAGTGATCCCTTTCTTAGTTTAATTCTTTTTCCCTTCATTCAGAACTTCCTTAGAGTTGTGATGCAGGGTTTAAACTGAACCTGCAGCTGAAGCCTGAGGGTACTTAGCACTTCTTAGAATAGGAGAAGAATGTCAGCTTGAAAAACAAGGTTAAACAACAGCAGTGTTAGGCTGGCACAGATCTTAAAGGATCGATACATTTATTCAATCTGTCTTGTGTTGCTTTTTATAGTGGTTTTGTTTTGCTTTTGCTTTTATTTTGCTTGCTGTCACCCCAAGACACTTGCTTTTTTTTTTTTTTAAGTTACTATTTGGTCAGATAAATTCTTGATAGATTCTTCAGGTCACCGGTCAGCCAGACTGGAGAAAAAAAAAATCATTGGTCCTTCATTGTATTTGGATCGCTCTTGAATTCCTTGTTTTTCCCTCTCTCTTAGAATTACTTTCTTTTACAGTCAGTGCCCTTTTGTATGATATCAGGGTAGATTTTGCTGGGTTTGATTACAGGAGGGAACGTAGGCCATAAATAGATGGTATGTATACTGCTAACACCAGGAGTACTGAAATAGCTCGTCTCAAAAGACAGGGAAAACCTAGCCAGCTGGCCAAGTGCCAGAAGGTTGCAGCATTGACAGTTAAGTATCAAGCCTGAAAGGGAGATTAATGGCAGGCTGGGCTTTAAAAAAGAGCATGGTGAGCCGCAGGAGAAATTCTCCAGGAGCAAATTCAAGAAGAGCTGTGTGCTGATGCCTCAATGCAGTTTTGCCTCTTTACTCCTCTGTCCCCACAAGGTTCTGGCATTCCCATATGGTTTGTCTCTGTGATCCACGTGGACTGGCTAGCTGCCTTCTGTGCCTTGATGGAATGTATTCAGGAGGGGCTTGTCTACACAAGTCTGTTTAAAGGAAATCTTTCTTCTTAGTCAGCCTTTTCTGCACAGACAGTTAACTGCAAGGGCCCTGATAATTTTTGCAGAAGATGGTAGTAGTACTGTGTTTCTTCTTTTGCAGAAGCAGAATTGTCTATACCTGCCACTCTGGAGGCTATAGCCATAGGTTACACCTATTCTCTGGTGATGAGGATGTCACTGCCCAACTAAAGACACTTGTTTAAATAATAGTTTATAGGTTGTACATGTCATACCTGACATTGCTCATGAAGATTTCCAGACTTTTCTTATGTCCGACCTGCACTGCTGTTCTCAAGATCAAAGAGCAGAATGGGGCCAGAATTCTGCCTCTGAATTGCTGTGGCACTGTACAGCAGATGAGTGGCTCCCCAAAGCCCTGCTCTGCTAGAGTGTCATCCATCATTTAAACTGTGAAATTAAGTCGAGTTTCATATAAATAGTTTTTTATTACCTGAAATACTTCTACAATGTCCAGCAGGTTAAAGCAGAAAACAACTGTGGGCCAGAGTTCAGGCAATCCTGCAAGAAATTGTCCTTTTCCCAAATGGAGGAAAAACAGAATGTAAGGTGTGTGTTTAGGGTTTTTCATTTTGCCTGGGGATGGGGTGTTCTTCCACAACATATTTTTTCCTCTGAGGTATAAAATAATAAAATTAGGGGGAACATTTGGTGCTAAGAAAGACTGGTTTGGTGGGAGAACACTGAAGGATTTTCTCATTTGTCACTTTGTCTCTTCCCTAATAAGAATTTCAGGATTTGGCCATTAGCTGTATGTATACATACAGTATTCGTTAGGGGTTTCACTCTGTTTACATCCAGAGAATAATACAATTACATATTATTTTAAGTTTTTGTCAACCATGAAAATGGCCCATTTCTTCAAACCTGAGTAAGCCAAAAAGAGTAACAAAGGCATTCTGGAAGAAGTACATTTTCCCTCTGTTCCATTTACAAACTGTATCAGTTAAGTTTGCAGCACACACAGTAAGAAGCATCCCTGGTTCAGAGAGGTGACAGAGAGAATCACAGACTCTGAGGGCAAGGAGAAGCCAGGCTTTCTGCCTCACTCTGGGGCAGATTTGTCTGTTGGCAACGTGGCTGCAGCATGGAGAGGTGAAGTGACTTGCAAAATTTCTTCAGTGCATCTCAAGGCAAGGAGCAGTGTCCCAGGGGCTGGGTTGGTCACCTTGGCCTCCTTGAAGGAGCAGACAAGCGCTTCTGTGCCACTCCAGTTCCCATCTAATGAAACCATCACCAGCTGCCTTTTCTTTGCCTCATAGATCATGCCTCTGACCTCTCTTCTTCTCACTCACGTAGGAGATTGGGAGGTTTAGAGGGCAGCTCCACCTGGCAAATGTCACATGCCCTCTGCTAGTGTGGCATGTTAGGTGACTGTCTAACTAGCTTCAGACATTGGGTTACTGGTCTGATTCACTCCCCCTCAGTGTGATGCATCTGCCCTGGCAGTCGGGTGTCTCCCATGTCCATCAGTCAGGAGTGCTGCAGGCTGAGAGCAGGGGAGGTGAGCGTTGCCACTGCCTGTGCTGTCTCAGAGCTCTTGTGCCCAGCTCACCACCCTCAGGCATGCAGCTGCATGATCAGAACTTGCTGATCAACTCCTGCTTTTCAAGGTTAAAAAAGAAAGGTAAAGAAAATAAAAGTAGCGTGCTGCTTTAAACATAAATGGTTGCTCGTGTACTTTGGGTAAGTACTTCTATGTCTGTGCTGCCAGAGTTAAATTGGTGAAATGGTGTGGGTCATGCTGTCATTCAGTGAAGTGTATGGCTGTTATGTAAGGGTTTTAATTGCTTTCTTCATCTGTCTGCTTAGGAACACCACAAGTCTGGCAGAATTTTGAGAAGGCTCAAGGCGTTAAAGAAAGCTCATCTAAATAAAGGCGGGCTAACGTGACATTGCAGTTACTTAATCCTGTATTGTCCTGCCGTGTGACTGCAGGGATACTGAGGCGCAGCATTTCTTTTGCCTGGTGCACAGATTATGCTTTTCCTGTCATCTTCCAGAATCAGTTGCTTTATTGAACACACCATGGGAAAGAAACAGAGGGGCAACGTCCTTTTTACAGCAAGGCTTCAACACGCAGTGACATTTCCAAGGTACAGTGACAAGCTCACAGGCTGAAGAATGAATCAAAGGCAATCCCTACAGTCAGCTTTTGGACTTTTACCAGAATTGAGGAGAACTACGCTCTTAAGGTCAGCTATTCAAAATTAACTAGAAGTATCTGGATTTATTCAGAGAAGTTAATCAGCTTTCTGTTTGACCTTTATCTATCAAGTCAGTTCTCAAAGCATCAAGCTAAAATCTGAAAATTTGTGTCAAATATTTTGCATGTGTCAAATGTACTGCATAGACAGTGAGCACCCCACTGCTTCCTTGCACAAAGTTTGCAGTTTTAGTTGCAAAGCCTCTTTTACCTTGCAGCTGAAGATCCTGACACACTAAATCTGTTAGTGAGGAATGGATGTATACAGCTTCCAGTTTTATCTGTGATTTTGAACAGGACATGCAATATGTAGATGTGCCAGATTTGTTTTTGAACAAATTTACAATTTTTCAAACTAGTCTTTGGACTTTCTGTAAGCTGCTATTTTTTTTTCTTTTGCTGCGTTTGTCACAGTGTCCATAATGTGCAGGATTGCACATTCATACCGAATTACTTCATTTAAACTTCAGGACATCTTGTTAAATGGGGAAGTGATTACCCTATAGACTATGACAACAGGATATGTGAATGAAGGAAGTCTTGGAAAATACCGCTGTTCCAGGTGGCATCACGAGGACAGCAGAGAAGATGATGGGTACCCGGAGTGCCATGAAGGAGATGAAGAGGGCGGACAGCACAGGCTGACCCCATTTGAGAAACTAATGCAGGATATGTCTCATAATGAAAAAGTGGTGAAAGAATTAACACTTGGAAAGAGAATTGCCTTCTATCGAGTCAGAGGAGAAATAGGAAGTGGGAATTTCTCTCAAGTGAAGCTTGGAATTCATTCCTTAACCAAAGGTAGGCACCATTGCATGCTGAGTGCCCTATAGAAATGGCCTCCAATGGGAAGAAAATGCTGTGTGAACCTTACACGTATAGTGTATGTGTGTATTTTTAATTTTGCTAAGTTTATCTGTAGGCAGGGTCACACCTAAATGCTCAGGGTTGGATTAGGCTTTAAAGAAACTAGAAACATTTTCTCTAGATGGTGGCTGTTACAGGAGAAGTTCATTGCTGCAGTTCATGGAGTTAACACAACTCATCCTGTGACTCAAACACTCCACACTTTGAAGTGAGGTGTTTTGCCCCCCCTCCTACAACCTGCCCTGTCCATCTGCCCTCTCCCCTGCCCCAGCTCAGAACCATGGGGGATATCCATGCAGGGATACAGGTGATGAACACCCAGGACAGTGGGGTAGGCATGCTCCTGCCTGCAGCCAGAGGTAGCAAGGCTTCCTTTGTTTCATCACAGATTTTACTAGTATGGACAAAAATTCTATTTGGTCACAGTAATTTTGGTGAGAAGTGTTATGCCTACTTTACTGACTCATTTGCTGATGGTTCTTTACTGTAAAAAGCTGGGATGGGTCTATAGGTGTGGGAGGAACAGGTGCAGGGAAATAAGTTCTGGTATTGCCAAACTGGTGTTTGTGTTGAACTGACAGTTATTTTTCTTGTTTTAATTATCAGCTGTCATGTTTCTTCTTCTGCCTTTGACAATAATAGAAATTGTTTTTTTCCATAAGGGTGACTAGTTTTTCTCTGTATCTCTGTATACTACTATCTTGCCTTTTTTCTCACAGTCTTTACTTTTCAGTTTGATTGGCTCCCCTTCCCTTCATCCTCTTACAGGTGAGAGAATGAGATATGCCCCAAAACAGTATTATCTATTGTTATTTTCTCTAATCACCTCTTTCAGCCCAGATGTAAGAGGGGTGGAAGCTCACAATTATCCCTTGCTTGCAGCAGTTGCTGCACTGGGAATCTAAGTGGAGAACTTCTGGTACTTAAGTTTTCACATTTAAGCCTGCCAAAACCCAAGGGTTGCTTTAACTGTGTGTTGATTTTTTGGTTATGCTTGTTTCAGAAAAGCATCTCTGTTCTACTTGGCCCACCAGAAGTTGTTCCTCTTCTGTGATACTTTTTTTTTCTTCCAGAGGTAACTGGTTTGTGCTTACAAAGGTGGAAATGCTGCTCCTCTACTGGGAACATGAGGAATGCTAATTAAAGTTAGAAATTTGATCTGGATGAACCCTTTACTTGCTGAACTTAGTTAGGAAACAGGTTGCTTTAGTATCTGAATAGAGCTGATGGAAAATTTTTGAACTTCAGATAATACAGTAAGCTCAGACAAACTAAACACCAAAACCAAAACTGTACTTTTTCTGGAAAAAAGTTATTTTTCAACAGAAATCTCTCAAATTATTTTTCTTTTGTTTGCTTGTAACTTTTTTTGCTAAAATGTTCACTGGAAATGGAGTTTATTTGTTGATGCTAAGTTTGTAACTGCCATGAGGAAGGAAGAATGAAAGATAAACAATTTCTGACTCGTTTCTGCCTGTGAGCTTATCTGTGCTAATAAAATACAGTACATGGACAGAAGAACAGGAACGTGCACACAGGCATTCATGTATACACACTCACCACCACCACCCACAAAGAGGATTCTGTTTTTTGCAGTAGATACACATTGTTGTGTTGGCAATGAAATGATGTTCCTGCGCAGTGTTAATGAGTGCAAGTCTTTTTTTTAATCTGATGATGTAAATAAAAGGCTTCATCATTAATGCTGTTTGGGTCTCTGTGGTAGAGGGTGGTGTATGTGCCAGAGTGCTGTTCAGCTCTTCAGTTACTGCCAGTTTTAAGTGTAGTCTCTCTCCTTACATGTCATCCTGTATCAAAAAAAAATTTTTGGTTTTTACTAAGATGAGACTTTGTAACAATTACATATATATGCTTTTCTGTTGCCCTTGTGATCTGTCACAGCAGGACACATTATTTTTGCCAGGGGGGAGGGGGGAGAGAGAGAGAAAGTGAGAGGAAAAAACTTCAGGATCATTCTAGATGTCAAACCCTGTTTCCCGTACAAGGGCTGTCTTGGTTGTTTAGAAAACATCAGAAAAATCTTTGGTGCTATGATATGGATGCCATGTCCCATGGCTTGGATAGGTGCTCTCTTCACTGGGTAAAAAGCTGGCTGGCTGGGTGGACCCAGGGGGTGGTGCTGAATGGAGTTACATCCATCTGGGGCTGGTCACTAGTGGAGTTCCACAGGGCTCAGTACTGGGGCCAGCCATGATTAGTATCAGTCAGTTTGGAGGTAACACCACACTGGGTGGGAGTATTGATCTGCTGGAGGGCAGAAGGCTCTGCAGAGGGATCTGGACAGGCTGGATCGATGGGCTGAGGCCACTGGTGGGAAGTTCAACAAGGCCAAGTGCTGGGTCCTGCCCTGGGGTCACAACAACCCCAGGCAGCGCAACAGGCTGGGACAGAGGGGCTGGAAAGCTGCATGGTGGAAAAGGACCTGGGGGTGCTGGTGACAGCAGCTGAACACGAGCCAGCAGTGCCAAGGTGGCCAAGAAAGCCAGTGGCATCCTGGCCTGGATCAGCAATAGTGTGGCCATCATGACCAGGGCAGGGATTGTCCCCTGTACTGGGCACTGGTGAGGCCACACCTCATATCCTGTGTTTCATTCGTTTTGGACCCTTCACTACAAGAGAGACATTGAGGTGCTGGAGTGAGTCCAGAGAAGGTCAACAGAACTGGGGAAGGGTCTGGAGCACAAGTCCTGTGAGGAGCAGCTGAGGGAGCTGGGGCTGTTTAGCTTGCAGAAAAGGAGGCTCAGGGGAGACCTTTTCACTCTCCAAAACTGCCTGACAGGAGGATGTAGCCAGGTGGGGGTTGGCCTCTTCTCCCAGGTAGCAAGGGACAGAACAAGAGGAAATGGCCTCAATTTGTCCCAGGAAAGGCGAGGTTTAGGTTGGACATTAGGAAAAATTTCTCCACTAAAGGGGTCATCAGGCCTTGTAATGGGCTCCACAGTGAACTGGTGAAGTCACCATCCCTGGAGGTATTTAAAAGATGTGTAGATGTGCCATTTAGTGGTGGGCTTGACAGGCTGGACTTCATGATCTTAGAGGTCTTTTCTGATTTATGTTTCTATGTATATTGTGTTATTCAGGGGCATTGCCCACCATATAAACCTGAATTTTGGCAGAGATTTTCTCCAGAAATCCATGGAGTTTCTTGCTAAAGGACTGTTACGTTCCTAAGCCATGTATAACCTTTATTTTCATGCCTTCCAGCTGACAAAGGAAGTGTGAAGAGCACAGCTGAATAGAAGTAATTAAGAGCATCAAAAATTTACAGCTAGCAAGAAGTCCATCTAATGT
The DNA here is from genome assembly GCA_013397975.1 of Machaerirhynchus nigripectus. Taxonomy (NCBI): domain Eukaryota; kingdom Metazoa; phylum Chordata; class Aves; order Passeriformes; family Dicruridae; genus Machaerirhynchus; species Machaerirhynchus nigripectus. Next base: position 7,390 of record VZRQ01005615.1, on the reverse strand, counting down.
GACACAAATTGCAAAAGCAGGAATGTCCAGGCACCCAGTTTGCTTTTTTTTAAAGCAATTTTAACTTGGTTTTGTTTGTATTATTTTTCCTTCTGCCATCAGAGCATTCACCATTTCTTCCTGAAATTATTTCCCAACCTTTTCCTAGTTTCTCTTACTGAGATTTCACCTAGCACTTTTCAAACCTCAGCATACACTGCATTTAGTCAATCACAATCTCTTTTAACTCTTTTTGTAATTATTTTGGTAAATAAACTGCCTGCTAAAAATGCCCTTCTGCTCAGCACAGCTGCTAAGCAAGAGTAATAGAGGATTTGTAAACCAAGCATTGTTTGGAAACAGAAAGGAAGAGTTTAGAATAGGAAAGGAAGGTGCCAGATTTTTTGCACTCTAGGTTTCTTTGCATGTCATGCATTTGCAGCTGCAATGACGTAGATTTAAAGGAGCTTGGTCCAGATTTATGGTGGTGTTTGAATAGGATCAGGCCCTTCAGTTCTAAACCTTTTTTTTCCCTCCTCTTTCCTTTTAAAACTTTGCAGGGAAACTGACCAGGAGGAAAAGTAGATTCCAGCAAAATGAAAGGGAAAAAATATAACTTTGAAGATTTCATTTTAAAACCCAAATATCCCCAACTTCTGTGGATCAAGATGTAATTATGAAATTACATGGTTGATATTTTAAGAGTTGTAAGCATTTAGTTGTGCAAATACAACCTACTGCAAGCTGCTGCTCTTTCCTCTTGGTTTACAACATGCTACAAACATGACAAGGGTCTTTCACTAGGTCAGCAGTCAGAGCACTGCCAGCACCACTGTCAGTAGCTGCATTTCCTCCTGGTTCACCCCACCTCCACACCACACAGGAGGTAGCTGCTTCCCTGAGGGGCTCCCCAGAAAGCACGGAATGAGTCATAGAGCAGCAGTGTGGCCAGGAAAACTGCCCTGTACTCAGTACAGACTCCTGAAAACAGGCACATCAAAGGGTAATTCAGCACCTTCCACCACAAGAATCACATGTGCTTCAAGCATCTGCTGCACTTCAGCAGGGACATGAACTGATGGCATGTATCATACTACAAAAATGTAAATATAGCAAATGTGGAGTTTTCTTGATCTGTACAGATACATGCGTAAGTATCCTTCATGTATGTTGAAATACTAAACTTGAGTTAAAAACTTTATAACATTCAGTAAAAACATTTGAATGCTTTTATACCAGAACATGTGTACAAATGTAATAGCCTTCTCACTCTTTTCTTACAGCAACACATGAACAATATCTTTTTTCTAATTTATTTCCATTTACTAGAAACCAAGGTGAAGTTTTTTCCTGAAAGATTTATTAAAAGTGATTAATTAGTAAGAAATCAGTGATTGTTTGACTAAGGTAGTCTTGAGGAAAAAAACCCCAAAAAACCAAAAATCCCTTCTTGCCAGGAATAAATAGTTGTTTTTATTGCTGTGACCCATTTTAATTTTGCTGTCCTGACAAGTTACACAAAGCCACTGTAAACCTGTTTTAACCAGACTAATCCTTCAAATACCAGCTGTATTCAGAAGAGTGAAGACCAGAGCTGTAACCTACAGACTAATACAGAAACATAAGGGCAATTGTGACTGACCTACTCATACTGCTCTGAGCTACCCTGATGATGTGGTGCAGCTGCAGATATATATTATGTTTTGTGGCCCTTAGCTTCACTGTAGATATGCTCCAGAAACATGCAGGACTTAACAGCAGCTTGGCATTACCAGAACAGCATATGCTGGCTAGATTTGCTGTCTTACAGGATCCCTGTGACTTACTCTACTTCACTGCTCAGAATAAAATAGTCAAAGCCTCTAAATTCCACCCAAGTTTGTCTGTCTGGTCTGAAACAAAGCACCCAAATTTAACACCTCCATTAGTTTTCAAGTACCTGGCTCATCTGAGGAGCTCTGAGCTAACAACAAAAGCACAGACTTTCTCTACCAGCACTGGACACCAAAAGCAGATGCTGTACCTTCAGACCTGTCACAGCAAAGCACACCAAGGCAGCAGATGATTTGATCAGCCCTTGCAATACTCTACCAGCCTTCAGCTACCTCAGCAGCGAGTAGGATGGCATAGACAGAAGGGGGCAGGGGTTGTGTGAAAGAGTGCCAGTACACCCCTGCAGCTTAGTTTATATTGATGAGGAGAAATTTTATTGTACTTCTACAACCAAGTATTGTTGTAAGTAAATAGTATTACCATTTGTACCTGTTGCATTAACAACATGGAAAAAATGTTTTTCTTCTCAGAGAAAGTTGCAATTAAGATTCTGGACAAGACAAAGCTAGACCGGAAGACTCAACGTTTGCTGTCTCGTGAGATATCTAGCATGGAAAAGCTGCACCATCCAAATATCATCAGGCTGTATGAAGTGGTGGAGACGCTCTCAAAACTGCACCTGGTGATGGAGTATGCAGGAGGTGGGGAGCTCTTCACTAAAATCAGTACAGAAGGAAAGCTGCTAGAAACAGAGTGTAAAATAATCTTCTCCCAGATTGTGTCTGCTGTGAAGCACATGGTAAGTTGCTCTTACCCAGGCACTCACTACTCTTAGCACATTTTGTGGATGTTTCTTTCAGCTTTCAACAGTAGGTTTACTGTTACCCAAAATTTCAGGCCCACATTTCTGAAGAGCAAAACAGCTAGAGAAGAGCTATGTTAAAGGTATCTGAGAGTTTTCACATCCACCTTGAGTTACTGCCTCTCTGCTGACAGCTTTTGGGAGGAGGCTGAACTGGAAACACCTGGTGGGTGGAATCATCCTTTTAGCAAGTGTTCCGTTTGCTTTGAGGTGCTGTGGGCACCAGTGACCAAAGCTTTGTTTCTTCTCTCTGTATTTTAAAACATAGGATCAGTCATTCTTCCGCTTCCAGAGAGGCTGGTTAGGTATTGCAAACATCCAGCTTGCTTATTAATGAATGTGGGAGTCTGTCACTTAAAGACAGTCAATTCCTGGTCCTCACTTCAATGCAAATCTGTGAGATTTGACCCAGCAAGTCACTTCTTGCCTAGTCTTCACTAGGTACACTTAGGATGATGCTATTTGTGTAGAGCCCAAAGCATCTTGTCAAGGCAGAAAAGGAGCAATTAACTACTTCGGTACATCTCCTCTAAACCTTGCAGACTAATTACATCTCCTTCAAAAAAAACCAAAAACACGGAGAACTGTTCTACAAGTCTGAGACGTAGCATTGGTTAAAATTGGCTCAGGGTGCCCTCCGGTGGCTCCTGTTCTCCTTGCCACGTAGTAGCTTCTGGTGAAGTCAGAAACAAGGGTGTTCTCAGGTCAGATGTCTAGAAACTGCATGGCACACTGTTCATGGCTTACATAAACAGCATGCATTTCTTACGTATTTTGATGAAATGATTGTATGTGCTTTAAATGGTGGATTAGCTTCAACACCTTATCCACAGGACAGACACACTGCAGCTACAGGAACTGGATTTATGTTTCAAAATTACACCACATCTATTTCCTAGAATTAAACACAGACTATTGAGCTGGCTAACCTCTTCACTTGCACACAAAGACTTTTGCACATTTCACTTTTGCTAAGTCGTCATATCCAGCTTACATACATCCCATCTCGCTGCTCCCAGTCCACAAGGACAGAGGATCCCTGGCTGTTACTGATAAGAGTTGAAATAGGAGGCCAGAGTGTTTCCTTATTGCCTCCAGATACTGCATGATGTTACTCCGAAGGATAAAGCAGGGAATGTTCATCCATTCCTTCCAGTTATTCCAAAGATGCATCTAAACTATTAACTTAATCAAGACAGGTATGTCATGTCTATGCAGAGCAAATTCAGTTTGAGTCCTTAGCTACTTCTGACATTTCCAAGGGAAAAAAGTAGAAGTTATGGTGTAGGTATTTTAGATTTCTAAAACTAGAAGACCCCACTAAACCTGGGTGTCCTGCAGCATGAAATATTAGAAGGCACAGGTCTGTGGTCCTTCTCTCCTGCCATCACCAGTTCCTCATAGGACATTAGATCACAGAATGTAATTGTCGCAACTTTCTTACTTTATCTGTGATAATGTGAAATTAATGCTGGTGAAATAAATGCTTAAATCTGTAAGTTGCATGCAGTAACTGCAAAAACAAGTGAACCCTGAAAAAATACAGATTTTGCACATGGACGTGTCTATTCTTGTAGGATTAGCCACGCTGTCCTCATACATTTACTTCATGAAAATAGTTGCTGTTAATTAACAAGTTGAGACTGCTGGGCTTAAAAAATCCCAGCATCCATCTTGTCCCCCTACGCAACTGTTTTTGTATCTTTGAAGAATTAAGTTAAATTTGTTTAATACCTTGTCCAATTGCAATACTGACTTGGGCAAAGTTTCTGACTTGGCCCAAGATAACTCCCCTTCTCTCATGGGGTAATTAACAAATTAGAGGTAGCCATTGAGAACTTTCCTGGGAACAAACCAATACCAACTTTTCCTCTTCTTTCACAGCATGACAATAATATCATTCACCGGGACCTGAAAGCAGAAAATGTCTTCTATGCCAGTAACACCTGTGTTAAGGTGGGAGACTTTGGATTCAGCACAATAAGTAAAAGAGATGAAACTTTAAAAACTTTCTGTGGCTCTCCTCCTTACGCTGCTCCAGAACTCTTCCGAGATGAAAGCTATATTGGTGTCTATGTAGATATCTGGGCACTGGGAATCCTCTTATACTTCATGATGACAGGTAGCATGCCATTCCGGGCAGATACAGTAGGCAAACTGAAAAAGTGCATTCTCGAAGGGACATACACTTTGCCTCCCTGCCTCTCAGAAAATTGCCAGAAACTAATAAAAGGAGTCCTTCAGCCAGTACCAACCAAGCGATACTCTGTCAAACTGATTATGAACAGTGAATGGATGCAAGGAATACAGTTCCCCAAACCCTTACAAACATTTAAACTGGATCCAAAGTATTTATCAGACATCAGCACACTCAAAGAAGAAGAAACTGAAGTGAAAAATATTCTGGAAGATCTGGGAATCACAGAACAGCACATTCAAAACAACCGGGGAAGAGGTGCACGCAGCTCCATAACAGGGGTCTACAGAATTGTGTTGCACAGAGTCCAGAAGAAAAGAGCACTTGAATCTGTTCCTATCATGTCCCAGCCGGATCCAAAAGAAGATGACTCAAGGAACGGAATCAATTCTTACAGTGGGATTAAGCACACATCCAAGCTGTGTTCTATCTTATAAAATTGCACTGCAAGCTTTATGCTCAGCACATCTGACAAAGGGGATTATTCATGGGGATTATTCACTTATCCTTAAATTCTAGTGTTACATTCTTTTGTAATTTTTGAATAAACTAAAAATGCCTCATTTTCTCTGCGTTTCTCAAGCGACAGTGAAGCACTCAAATGCAGCGGTCCTGTGCATTTCTTTAACCCTTTCTCCAGGTACTTGGTATACCCAGTGCAAGAACCCAGTACCTGAAAGGATCACGAGTGGAGGGGATCTTTTAATACCATGGTACTGCACTTAACCCACTTGGAAGATTCTCTGTACAGGCACATAACAGCTAACTTCTGAAAAGCTGTACCTAACCTTGACACAAGTTTACCACTGCAAACCAGGACAGTTTTTGCAGAGAACTAAATTTAAGCAGACACCAGACCATAATATAAACAACAGCAAATTATCTTTTGAACTTCCTCATCAAATTTAACAAGTTAATTTCAAAACATTTTATTTTCTTCCAAGAAACAGCAAAGCTGTTGTTGGCTGCAGTTCCCAACTTCTCACGATTCCAAAAGACAAATCAGGATTCAGTACTTTAACCCTGCATGTGTGGGTGCCTGACTGGTTGGGCTACCATGAATTACCCTTCTGACACCTTCCACTGCTTGCATGATTCTTGCCAGTCTGCAACTGCTTGGACTCCAGCTGCACTCCAATAAAGATAGATTTAAGTGTACTCCAAAACCCATGTAGTTTTAAGTTCTTGCCTTAACCCTTGTTACCAGTTACTGAACACAAGCAGCAGCAAAATCTCCTTATATCCACTGAGCATTACAGGCTTGTCTTCACTCCTGCCATCCTGCTTTGGCAACCAAAGCTGGCACAAAGCTGATTTTGAGACTTGACCACTGCAAGTTAAAAGCTGGACAGTCTGACAACTCCAGTTGTTCTGAACATCACCAAAATGCAGATACTCCAATTTCAGCTTTAATGGGTTATTCTGTACATACATCTTCAACAGCATCAACTGCAGTGCAAAGCGCAAGTGTGGTAGCTGTTCTCTGAACAGGGACAGCTGACATGCCTAAGCTAAGAGGTAGAAGCTGTGAGTTTAGTTAAGGTAAGATACCCAATACAAGGTGTACACAGGTACAGCTGGTGCTTTCACATTTAAAGGCAGATGCCTGATCTGTCATGACACTTATCTGTCATGACACCTATCTGTCATGACATGAGACAATCAGTTCACTTTAGAAGGAGTAATTCATATAAATGACAGAATTACTCTGAAAAGCCACCCATGGGGAACTGGACTCAGTAAGGCTCAGGTATGTACAAAGCAAGAACCAAGCCTCCTTCATGTATTTCTAAGGGTAACAATACCATTTTTTATAAAAGAGTAATTAATTCCATTTCATAAAGTCGGTATTAATTCCTCCACTATAAACGTTTCCATATAAAAGCATTTTAAGTTACCTTGAAATGTGGCCCTGATAAAATTGTTTTACACCAGCCTAAGCAACTCTTTTTTCCACTTTTGTAATGGAATGGCACTAAGAAAAAAATGCAGAATGTCCACACAGCTTGTGAACCCACAACTTTGGGTTTTTACCAAAGCAAGCTTCCTCTTTTCTGTAAAGAAAAAGAAATCCATCCTAAAAACCCAACAAGTCAGCACTACTCCAACAGGTTTCAAATATCTCAAACTTTATTTTAATAAAGAATCAGCCTCACAGACCTGTGAGGTCTGTGCCAGTAGCTTGCTTCTTGGCTTGTCCACTGCCAGCAATGGACTTTGTTCCATGACAGTTTGTTTTACAGGTGCCAAGGTTAAGTTTCCTAAACCAAAATACTTGCAAACACTATCATCATGCATTGCTCCATCACTGTCAGC